>OW386285.2:385686140-386286140 GCA_936432065.2 Rutpela maculata | reverse complement strand
GAAAATTCGTAGGTACCCTCTAACATACCACGCTGTACGCTACTGAAATTACCTATCTCTAGCCGTATGTTTATTTACTCACGTGCGCACCACGCTGTTTTCAAATAGTTTCTTTACCTGTCCTCTAGATGTCCCCGCGGTTCACATAAATATTTCATTGGGCATTCGCCTTTCCTACCTGAACGCCGGCGCATGCGTTAAAACTTTCAACAGAAAACATGCACTTCACAAACTTGCATTTGCGACGTGTGCGGCGGTGTACGGTACGTCTCATGTAACGTCCGCGAATATGTTGAGGAATTTTTTACGGTTAAATTTCGTTAAAAATATTAACAACTAATATCTAGTGGTGAAAAAATAGTTGAAGGCCGTCGTAAAATGTGAGACGCTATAAACATGAAGGTAAAAAGTTAACGGTGTGTTTGTTCAGTAGCATCCACAGGTGTCATCTAAACAAACTTTTTCAGTCTTTCACGGTTTGTGATTTAAAAATGAAGGTGGTGCAGAAAGTGAATTATAATTTAAATATAAGTGAAAAGTTTCCATCTGATTAATATTGAAATAACGCTAGTGTTTTTCGTGTAAAAACTTCTATCATGGTTATGTGTAAACAAAGAACACCTTTTATTAACATGGAAGAGGAAGAACGAAAGTCTCACAAGTCTCTAGGATTTAAATATAAATTATTTATCTTGTGCTTAATATGTTTTTGGCCGTCTATATTAGCAGGTAAGTCTTGCATTCCTCAAACTTTTACTTAGCTAAGTATATTCTATCTAATTTATCCTGCCATTACAAAACAGTTGACGATTGAGCAGGATATATCTAACTGTTAAGAGTCCTTGGACGGCTTTAAGTAAAATTGCATAATATGCAGTTTACAGCTCAGAAGATTAGAACGGCCGCATATGCAGTTAATATTTCATTCACTTAATCGCGAAAGAAGTCTAATGCAAAAATCTAAACCGGTTTTTTATACATATATAACTTACCCAAGTGCACAAGAGCATAATTTTTTCTCGAGTTTTTTTTACTATTTAAATTATTTTTAATCTCCCTACTAATATAGTGAGAAGTTATTACATTTATTTATATTCTTAGCAGAGCCTACTTGTGAATTTTCATTATCATTATCTGTCGATAAGTTTGCTGATTAGGTATTTTAGTACAGTAACTAGAGGTTTTAATTTCGGAATAATGTCATATTGAACGGATTTCGTCCATTTTTGGCAGTATAATAGTAAATGCTTCACAGAAAAGTTTCTATATTGTGCGGGGGCTTGCTAATTTATAGGGCGTGGATGCCCTTCTCAGGGGGTGGGTGGCACTTAAAAAATATGTATATTTATTGGAGCTGAAATAGAATCAAATTTTAAGAAGAAAAGGTTCTATGCAATTTTTCACATAAATTGATAGTTTTTAAGTTATAACAACTTCAAAATTGCGATTTTAGCTTAAAAAAAAAGGTATTTCCAAACGGCTTTCGTCAAGTATCTCGAAAAGTATTACTTTATCGAAAAAATGTTACAGACCAATTACAGAAAGTACAAACTGAGAATTAATTATATTTTTTGTTTACTGATGTAGGATTAATAATTTCGGAGATATTTAAGTTTTTATTTGGTATCCAAGTGTTTCGAACTTACCTTTAAAGTTTAAAATGCATATTTTTCCAAAGCAAGTGCTTTAAATGGGCAAACAAATTTGAACATCTAGGTAACGCTACATCTTAACAAAAAACTGTATTTGAGATAATTTTTTTAAATTACTGGCTAATTAGAGTAACAAAATATATATATATAAAAAATATATAAAATATATAAAAAAATATAAATACCCATATTTTTCCGTCATAACTTCTTTATTTCTTATGCTACTGGAACGAGTAAAAAATAATTTAAAAGCGCAATTAATTGTCTTTAATTTCATTTCTTAGCATGCGTCACGTAGGTGTCACAATTTCTGATATTTAACATTTAAACTGCACATTTCGTTTTATAAACGTTCGGACGCCATTTGTAAACTTTCATATCTCCGAAACTATTAAATCTATGTAAATAAATAAACAAACGAAATTCATTATCAGTTCATGAGCTTTACTTTTGGTCTCTACCCATTTTTCAATAAAACTAATATTTAATGAGATATTTGGAAAAGGAAAAGAAATTACGTTTTATCGGAAATACCTCGGGAAATAGGTACCTTTATAGTTTAAACTGTATTTTTTTTCTAAAGCAAGTGCTGTATACAGATCCAAAAATTTGAGTATCTACGTCATGCTATTAATGGGAAACAGTGTTTGAAAGTCCTTTTTTTTAATTACTGGCTAATTACAATAACAAAATGGCGACGTTGTTATTAAAAAAAATGTGTAGACGCACATTGCTACGGTAATAACTTCTTTTTGTTTTTTATGTTACAGAAACAAATAAAAAAAAAACAGTTGAAAGCTTAATTAATAACCTATTATTCTACCTATTAGCATCCTTGACGTAGGTGTCACAGTTTCTGAGATATTTAACTCTCACTCTAAATAATTATCTTATGAACATTTGGATGCCAAATGTAAACTTAAATATCTCCGAAATTGTTAATCCTACATCAACAAACAAAAGATATAATTAATTCCCAGTTTGTACTTTCTGTAATTGGCGAGGGGGCAATCACTTGAAATTATGTGGCCCACAATTGCAATATTGCACACATATTGCACGATATTGCACACCATTGCACATATACCTGCCCACATGTCCCAGTGATTATCCCCTCGGTAATTGGTCTGTAACATTTTTTCGATAAAATAATAGGTACTTTTCGAGATACTTGACGAAAGCCGTTTGGAAATACCTTTTTTTTTTAAGTTAAAATCGCAATTTTGAAGTTATATTATAATTTAAAAACTATCAATTTATGTGAAAAAGTGCATAGAACCTTTTCTTCTTAAAATTTGATTCTACTTCAGCCCAAAGATATATATATTTTTTAAGTGCCACCCCCCTGAGAGGGGGTGGCACTTAAAAAACCCCTATAAATTAGCAAGCCCCCGCACAATATAGAAACTTTTCTGTGAAGCATTTACTATTATACTGCCAAAAATGAATGAAATACGTTCAATATGACATTATGCCGAAGTTTTGCATATTTTTTACCTCTATAGGCTGTACTAATTACACTCTTCGCAAAAACGAAGAGTGAGTATATTGCATTGGATCGGCATATTTTTAAAACCGGAAATATCGCCCGTAGAGAAAATTTTTTTATATAATTATGTTAGTGAACGAATTCTGAACAACTTTCAAAATGTCCGTCTGTCTGTCCGTCCGTCACGTTTCTTGTAAGCATAATAACGTAAGAAAGAAAAGTCCGATTGTATTGAAATTTGGAAAGTAAGTTAGCGTTAGCTGGAAGAAGAACCCTGTTTTTTTTTGAAAAAAATCATTCAGTAAAAAAAAAAGTTATTACCTCGGTTATTACCTAATAATTTAAATTAAAAAATATATTTTTTCTTAATTATTGTCACTTGTACTTAAATAGAAATCTTGAGAAATGTTATTCTCCATAATTTTTTTTTATACATTTTAATAATATCGAGATGTAAGTACTTCTAGACTAGATATTCAATTTTTGTAGTAGTGTATGATGGTACAATAGCTAAAGATTTGTCTTGCAATCCCTCACAGGGTGTTTTTTTCATATACCTATTTTTTTTTCACAACAAAGTTTGTATCACGAAATTTAGAATGTCCAAGAACTAACATTATTTACAAGAAAACTGCGAAGAGTGCCCTATAGAATGGTGTAACAATTATATAAAAAGCTCAGTAAATTGGCGAAGAGTATAATGCTTCCACTAGTTTTTGTTTACGTTACCACAATAAAATTAATATCTGTATTTATTGGAAAGTCCTAAGGCATTAGCTGAGATTACTTGTAGATATTGTCTAGTATATTGTTTTTATACATACGTTGCATTTTTCAGAGTATTTTATTGTACCTAAACTATAAATACCTACTTACCTACCTTAACTAGGTTCTATATTATAGGTAGGTACCTGCCTACTTCGCGTTTCAAATATTGCCCAAAAATAAATGAATTTGAATGCTTGCCATTGCTCGCTGTTAGATAGGTGTATAGTCCATCAAGGGACTTTTCGTCGTAAGTACTTATAGGTAGGTACTTGTATGGAGATATTCCTGTTTTTAAACCCAAATTCGCAATTATTAACATATCGAATAGGTACTGCTTTTTTTCTTTGTTAACATTTCTTTTAATGTTTTTCATACCTACCTATTGGAAGAAACATACGAGAACAATATACCTACAGCAAGAAATACCTAATATTTTGTTGTAATAAATAGTAAGTAACTACCACTATTTATTTAACAAATAAGTGTGTATATAGAAATTAAAACCGATTTTTTTTTTAATTGAAAAATAGCTAAGTAATGTTGAATAAAAATGTCATAGACATCTATCTAGTTTTTTGTTCGATACTAACCAAATGTCCAAGTTCATTGGCCTTTTTGAGATAAAAACTGAAAAATAATATATCGATTTATTTAAATTGAATGTAAACAAGTAGGGCTCTATATTCATCATTTCAGGGAATGGAGCAATTAAATTCTCTTTAATTGGACACAAAGTCTTCTAAGTTCAAAGTGTCGTATAAATTATGAATTATCTAGGGTAATCTGTACGTACCTATCTCTAGATTCTCCATAAATGGTTTATTTATTGTTTGTTTTGTTTCTGTAATCATAAACTTTTTTGAAAGATAAAAAATAAGCATAATACGCATTTTAATATACAGGATGTTTCATTAATAATTGGTCGCTATATAGGAAACATTATTTCGAATTTTTTTTATCCGAGTTTTAATCCAAATTCTTCTGTTATTAAAATATTCTGCCCTACTTTTGTAAAACTATTATACATTAATTTTCCTGTCTTCTTCTCAAATGAGTTTCATCCTTAAACACAACCATTTCTAATATTTTTATTGCCTTTGGATTCAGCTTTAGATGTTGCATAATTTCACGATGTGAATACGTCACTGCCATTGACCTAAGCTGGGCTGAAATAAATAAGCATATACTGTACCCGCCACGGATCTTGGCGAGCGGCAGGGACTGTAGAGAAACATAGCGGCCTATCGGAAAACTGCGCGTCCACCTCCTATAATAATTTATCAGTGTGCAGTACCAATTTTGGTAGCGATGCGTGCGCTGGACCTTTAACTACCACTCTGCATAGAGATTCCCCTTTGCAGTACTTTAATAATTAATTTAAAAAGACAACTTTGTCTCCCGAAAAAAGAAAAACCAACGCATTTTAGCCCTGGCATGGCGTGGGCCAATTTCGTAGTTCCAATGCTTAACACCAGAGGGCATAACGCTTACCTGGAATCGCGAATAGCGTCAATAACTTGTCAAATATTATTTTTATCCTAAAATAGGTTTTTCAATATGATGCCAACAGACAGACCGAGAGACAGACATATTATGGACAGACTGAAAATACGAAGAATCTCTGTAAGTGAGGAAAGAATAAACTGGAGAATATCATCAACAAAGTATTATATATAATTAAACAACTTTAAAGCAACTGAAAAATAACGCCCACCAGTCTAAGACCCTTCTCCACCTTCTCTCTTTGAGATTTAGTTCCCACTGCAACGCAGGTTAATTTAAACTACACGAGTATTGAACACATACCAGGTGGCTCAGCCGATAGGGACACTCTTGTAACTTTTGGATGGGCGAATTGATTTTTCTCAAATTTAGTGTAGTCACATAGGATGAAATTTCCAATTATATGATGTAAAGAACCAAAATGGCCGACTTCAGGTTTCGATGCAATTTACATTAAAATCAAATTTTTAAATGGGACAACCTGTATATTTTTGCATATTTGGATCCTGCTGGCCAAAATACATAAATATCATTTTCATTAAGTAGCCACAAATGTTTTTTTGTTAGTGTGAATTTCAGAAATCCTGTTTGTAGATCTTTCCTCAGATATTTCTATGTTGTCCATCGCTGTATTATCTTTTTTTGCAATAATGTCTGGCACGCATTTCAAATAAACTTCTTTCCAAAACTCAAATAGGCTTTTGTCTTGAATATTTCCCGACCAAGCTTCTTCTTTGTGTCCTTTGAACTCGATTAATTTTTCAGGTGGTAGGAGCTTTTCGAAAGTTTCTACAAAGGATACCAGATCTTTGTCAACATTTTCGTTTTTAGAATCGGAAGACTTTGATAATCTGAGTTTTCTTTTCGCCAGATATTTTGCTGTAGTCAACAGCATCTTCATTCCACGGATAAAGTCCACACTTGCGAAATCCATTTTTCACAATTTGTAGAGTTATTCTCTCAGTTAAGACATGTTCTAAGAGAGGAGCAAAATTGTGTCTTTTTAATGCGGGATTGTTGTTTCTTATTCTCCACTCGCTTACCATTTCCTTCCATGCACCTTTAAATGTTTTAAACACCGCAACATCCAGTGGCTGAAGCAAGTGAGTAGAATTTGGAAACAAGGCAATTAAAACAATGCCTTTTTCTTTGCAAAACTCACTAAGAGGCATACTCATATGAGAAACGTGGCCATCGACGAAGAGTACAATGGGTAATATGATTTTTTTTTGCAACAACCAGGGATAGAACACATTGGTAATGTATTCGTAAAAACATTCGGCGGTCATCCAACCACTTTCAGATCGTCCAATTCCCCAAGATCTTGGCATACTTTCAACTAAGATGGCAGGAATACGTTGATAGCGGAATATGATCATTGGCGGCGCCACATGTCCACCAGCATTGCAATTAACCAATACTGTTAAACATTCTTTCTCATCGTTACTTGCAGATTGATAAATCGGTTTATCGCCTCTAGAACTTTTTAACCTCTTGTTAGAACTTTTTGACCCCTTGGGATTTAAAAAAAAAGGCAGTTTCATCGTATGTAATATCACTAGTGCTTAAAATTTTATCGAAAATTTTTTCGAAAGCGTGTTGCTTGGTAATATAAAGAGTGCAAATTGACAGTTTATTATCTGATTAAATCCCGACCGCTTTATCGGGAGGGATTTAATCTTTGATAATAAACTGCCAATTTCCACGAGTTATATTAACTAGGGGCAACTTAGCTTGAGAAAAATTTTTTAGATAAAATTTAAAGCACGAGTGGTATTTGTGGAGAATATTTCACGAATAAATAATTCATTAAGTATATCTTCAATATTATGTTCAGTAATTAATTGCCTTTAGACGTTTCCTTGTTGCTTTTTAGAGATTACTCACCTTTATCTTCAATTTCATCATTTACGTCACATAAAAATGCATTTCCAAAGCGACTCATCTAATAAAAAACAAAGTAGGTTTAAATTATGACAATCAAGAAAAACAATATACGTTAAACCATAGGTACTGTAACTTATAAGACTAGTCATCACAACAAAGCACGCTTCGACCAATCACATTACGGGTGAAATCACACAAATTTCATATTACCAATCTATCCCTTTTACGTTCTAAGGCTCAGATGGTATGGTACCGCCATCTAGTAACGCTAGCTTAACTTAGTTACTAGCCTAAACAGTGAATTGAATTATATTAAAGTGTTTATTAATATATATTTATGTATCCTTGTTTCTAATTTGAGAAGTTTGATAGTTAAGTTAAGGTTTACTTGTTTAAGTAGAGAGACTTTAAGTACAACGAATTATAATGTATATAGTGATACTGCAGAGTTTTGATTTTCCAAATAAGTGTTAGCTGCTTTGTAATGATTGATGAATTACCATAAGTAAGTACCTACATTTGTGTATTTATCATGAAATAACTGATTTGTCTGCTTCGTAGATATTCATATTTAATTTTAGTTGGGAAAATTATTTTGTAATTATGTTAGGTATTAAGCCATTGAAAGCTGTGTACCTATAACTTGTCCCGAACCTATATAAGTTCCACACAGCATTGGCTTTTTAGGTTATTAATACAGTACTACAATTTACGTTAACAATTGGTAATAAGCTAGAGAAGATATTTATAGATAACATTTAAAAGCACGATTTGTCCTATTTGCCGAAAACATGTCACGACACAAAACGTCAAAAAATTTTCGAAATATTTGCCGCTGCAGCGATCTAAAAAATTAGAGCGATAAATTTTGCATGTTGGTCCTGTCAAAAGCAGATCTAGCTTGAATTACCACTAATAATGACGTTTGATTGGTGCAATGTTGTGAAAAAACGGGCTCTCATTGGCTATAGCGTTAATGAGTGAAATAATCAGTGTTAAAAGTTTTGCAAGAATATAACAGAATTTCTGAAATATTATTGGACCCAAAAGTCATGAATTTTTTATTTGAATTTCAGTAACTGCTACTCTGCTTTTGGTGAGGTTCTGACAGACCCTTTCAGAGATATCTGGGTGTCTTCGCATGAATCGTTCATACCATTTTCTTCCTATCTTATAGTTTTTTTCTTTTCATTTTCATTTCTTCATCTTTTCCTAGCTCTATAACCAGTTTTCTTACAGATAAAAGAAAAAGTCCCCTTGTGACTGGAAACTTCCTTTTGGCTGCAATTTTTACCCATTCCACAATTCTGTTTTCTTCCTGGGCACTAAAAAGGGTTTCAGGTCCCATTTTCCGCCCCTCTGGGTTTTTACTTTATGTAGTAATGTTGTTCTTGGTACTGCATGGCGACGAGGCATTTCTTTCCGGCAATCTGCTATTGCTGCCTGCATATTTTCCTCTTTATATTTGAGTATTTTTTTACCAGCCATAATCTGCAAATTAAATAAAAATATATACAGTGTGCCGCATTTTTCATGGAGCCACCCTCGTTATCTCGCTCATTTGATATCCAAAATTTCAAAATATTCGGATATCAAATGAGCGAGATATGAGGGTGGCTCCATGAAAAGTGCGACACACTGTATATATTAAAAAATGGAAAAAAAAACAAAAGTGTGGAACACCGTATTTTCGCGAACTGAACCTATACCTGACATCCCTGTCAGGTATTGGAACACTCATTGGATGCCAATTTTAATGCACCAATAGGTGACACCTCCAGTTTTCGCCATATGCTTTTAGATTAACTTTGTTTATTAAGCCCAAATTACTGTTTGAACCTTGACTGATTGATAGTTACATAAAAATATTGAGATTAATTAAAAACATGATAATTAAAATACGTAATGCACTACTTACCATTTGCAGATGTCTAATAAGAACTGGAATAAAATCAGACTAAAATATGCACTAATTCACCAAGATGAAAACAGCCATTTTTAATGTACATGTAAAGGAATAGTTCATCAAATAATCGATGAGGACACCTAACGCATGTGGCTGAACTGAAATGAGAGCAGAATTCTGTAACTATCACCTTATTACAGGGACTTTAAAAATACCCTGTCAGCTTCTGGAGCCTGTCAGCTACCGGTACACTTACCTTAGGTACTTAATATTTTTTGGAAATCAAAATAGTATTTGGGGGTCAGATCATATGTATTTTGGCCAGCAGCATCCAAATATGCAAAAATATACAGGTCGTCCCATTTAAAAATTTGATTTTCATGTCAATGGCATCGAAACCGGAAGTCGGGCATTTTGGTTCTTAACATCATATAATTGGAAACTTCATCCCATACCACTACACCAAATTTGAAAAAAAATCCATTCGCCCGTTCAAAAGTTACAAGCGTGTCCCTATCGGCTGAGCTACCCGGTATGCTGTATCTATCAAA
The DNA here is from genome assembly GCA_936432065.2 of Rutpela maculata. Classification (NCBI taxonomy): domain Eukaryota; kingdom Metazoa; phylum Arthropoda; class Insecta; order Coleoptera; family Cerambycidae; genus Rutpela; species Rutpela maculata. Next base: position 386,276,384 of record OW386285.2, on the reverse strand, counting down.
GTACTAAATTGAGAACCAGCTGCAAAATTCCTAAATTTTTTCATCAAAATCGGCCAAGTGGGTGTCGCCGAGTAATTAGGAAAAGAAAAGGCCTTGTATTTTAAATGTATGAATGATCATTAAAACTCCCTAAACGTATAAAAATGTAAATATATTTTATAATATTGGTAAATATAAACTCGAATATCAAATAAAATTCGTATATAACGCAAAAAATAATGTGAATGTAAACAAATCTGTTGACTTTGACTACCATATTTATTTTCGTGTTTATTTTATAGATAATGGCAAACTTTCGAAATAGACAGCGGAAGAGCCATCGCGCCATGGCAAACGTTCGAGCAAACATTGCATTTGCAACATTTTTCTACTTCAACCGGAAAATGTGTCGTCGGACTAGAAATTCTGTTTCACGATTAATTAATAGCACATTTCCGAGTTACCAAATTATTTCATAATCTTGTTTAAGCGAACGTCATTGTCTTTATCTGTAATAATAAATTAATTTCAAACACTATGTCAGTTATTCGAATAAAAAAGGTGCGTACCTAATGTTTTTGTCGAGGTTTTTATACAAGCTAAATTGCTTGATCTAAGTAGATTATATAAAGATCGGCCAAGATAAAAATAAATCTTCGTCAGTAATGGTACTAATATATTGTAATTATATGCAAATTTTCTCATAAGTTTATTATAATAATAAACTTGGTTCACCTTATAGTTGATACGTCTACTAATTTGCATAATAGTCCATAATATTTAATATTATCCGTTTGATTTCATGTTAGCTACCAAGAAACATGTTGGCATCTATAAATGAGTTTGTTGCTTCCGCAATTAATGGTTATTAGAGATCATTTAGTTAATTGGTAAAAAGAAAATAGAAAATGTCATCCCGTTTTATGATTTGCAACAGCTAACTTAGTAAATATAAGGTGTATTGCTATAAGAATAGGCTTTGCTTTGTGTATCAGTGGCAGAGTTGTCTTGTGAGAATTTTCCCATGTAGATTTGTAAAATAAATAATTATGCAAATGAATTTAAAGTTTAAACGTGCAAATAATTTTAGGTAGTTGGTATAGATACCTCTATCTTTTTAATTAAAAGTCTCTTCGCAAATAAATACGAAAACGAAGAATATACCGGGTCTCAATGAGAACTCTTTCCGGTCGCCACTTCTTTTATTTTTTAATGGATCGAGATGAAATTAGGCATGCATCACATGTTACCAAAGCGACATTTTTTTGTATCCATTTGCCAACTTCCGGTTTCATCAGAAGTAGATTTTTAAACGGAACACCCTGTATGTTTTGTATTTTTCGAATCTGGAGGTCACATTGCATGACTCATTTTCCGCCATTTTCAATTTTTCAGCAAATTTTATTTTCAATCTAACGTCCCGTGAGCAACCAGAAATTGACCCACCAGGATGTATTGTGATACATTGTAGATTGGCATTGAAAAATTACATTTAGCTGTAGTATGAAAGTGATATACTTTCATTTGAACATTTTGAATAATTTCGATTTTATCAATTTTCGACCTTTCTGTGACACAAATTAACAAAAAAAAATTTAATACGTATTTTTCTTCAATTATTTATGAATATTAGAACAATTTCTGTAGTAGAGGTCACTTCCGGTGAAACAGATGGATAAAAAAATGTCGTTTTGGTAGCATGTGACACATACGGGTTATTCTCACAATATGAGCAATTTCATGTCCCTAAGTTGCAATGCCAAACCACGTAGCTTTTATTCGTTTTTTTATTTGTGTGTGTTTAGAGGGATTTTGGTGCTATTCATTCATACATAATAGAATGATAAAAAAGTTTCCTATACTTATTATAAATTTTTCTCCTTTTGTATGTAAAATGCCATTAGCGAGGATGTCCCCCAACAGGATTCCACCTCATGCATGTCACTATTTTGCAACTTACGATCTTGATCTGGATAATCCAGTGATGGTCAATGTTAAGAGCCAGATTCATATTAAAATATTTAAACCAAACTAAAAAAAAATCATCAATTTTGTCCCTGGATTAGCAGTTGGTAATATTGGCATTGGATATTCTAAATAAACTATTTTCAAGAAGTTATTAGTTTTAGCGTGGCCAGTTAATCTGTGAAGTTTGAAGTGTAAATATATTAGGCGATTTGTGCCTGTATGTTTATTCAGCGTCATTAGCGTATTAGTGAGAATTTTTTCTTTATAAAATATATAAAAATAATATTGGACTTTTTTGATAACCTGTACTGAGTACATAAGCTATGCGTAGTTTCATTTATCCACATAAATCCATTTAATATCAAGACAAAATTTGAAGGTTATTTCGGCATTAGCGTGGACATTTTTTGTCGTCATTAGCATGAATTCTTGCCCACGTCCACGCCAGTGATATTTTCCAATATTTAATATTTACTTTAGAATTATACATTTTCTATATGCCCAAGCAAGTGCCAAATTCCGAAGAAGTTGACAAAATGTGTTTACTGTATTGAAATGATATGTTGTCTACTTTTGTATTAGTACTTGAATATGTTTTTACTATGAATATAAACACTTAAAACAATATACTTGTCAGTTAATCAGTAGCGTGTCATTTTGGTCATTGGCGTGGATATGAATTTTTGAAAAAACTAAAAATAAAATGTTGAACTCTACAAATCATCACATCCTACTCTACGGCCTATAAATTTATCTCGGCCCTTAATAAATAAAGTGATCTCGTTGACACCCGATATTTCATTTAATCGGCACATTTCTAAAACCATAAATATCGCTTGTAGAGAAAAAAAAATGTTCATATCGTTGTGGTGCTGAACGAATTCTGAACAATTTTCAAAATTTATCGTGTAATACTACGAACTACTATACATTTCCCGAGACATTTCCTTAAATGTTATATACGGAATAAAAACCAAACTGCAATCAACAGCTATTCTCCGGACTAATGGCCCCGCCAAGCGCTGGATTACGAATACAAGCCTGGCCGCGTTAAGTGTAATAACTAGGTATGTATTGCCACAAAACGCTAAAGTTTCGATTGCAACAAACACCAGCCGAAAGATTTATTCCTACTCAAAGGAGCTCTCGTGCCAGCCATTCCACACCATTTGAAGACTGCAGTTTCGAGCTGTAGGCTCTCGTCAGTGCAAGGACTGAAACGAGACCTTCGATATCACTCTTGGTACATGACGAGATGTATATTTGGCATGTAGATGTGCTTAAAGTAGTAGTCTCGTGTTCCTCCGCCGATTCCGTGCTAGATATTTTTTACATGCGTTTGTTTTTTCTGATATCCAAACAAAACAGTAATATTCAGACAATTCACGGTAATCCAACACCACAATAATATTTAAATAGTAAACAACAACAGTCAAATAGTTCAAAAGTATTTAAACAAAACGCAATAGTCAAACTATACAAACTTAAACAGCACTCAACAAAACAATTAAACTTAATGCGACTCTGCAAGTAGCGATACCAGAGGCGCACTGAAGGGGGGGGGCTTTGGGGGCTTAAGCCCCCCCCCCCCCCCCTGGAGGCTAGCATCACTTGCCCTCCTCGAGGAAAGTATTTGTTACGTTGTCAAGGCGACATTGTTTTTTGTCTGGATTTTTATTTGTACTTTTCTCACTAGGCGAAAAATTTGTTTCAGATTTTTAATAGTACCCCCTCATGAGGCACTTCTTGTACGAGGTGGAAAAAATTTGTTTTCGGATTTTTATTTGCACCCTCCCCCACGAGGAAATAATTTTTTTTTTTAGATTTCGAGGTGGAACATTTTTTTTTAAGATTTCTATTGGCACCCCCCCCCCCCCCATGAGGCGATAAAAAAGTAGTGATCGCGGAATCCGAAGGGATAATCTTGAAAATGTTAGTGCCCCCTCCCAGTAACCTTTCTGGATCCGCCCTTGTTAATCATATTATTATTATTTGTAGTAGCCCTCCCCTCAGCAATTTTCTGGGTGCGTCCCTGAGCGATACACAATCCACTCAATATAGACCTGTATAGAATTATTATTGCCTGTCGCAACACTTCAAATGTTTTATTGCCGATTGTCCAATAGCAATGCAGATATCGATGGATGAGGTGCATATCACACCTTAATTATTGTTTACCTGCGCTGCATCTTGAAAATGAATATAATTTAGCAGTAATCAGACTGACCCAAAGATGTATTTTGTCGAAAATCTGGTGGCAGCATTTGGTTTGAAACAAATTAGTTAGGTGTATAAGCAAATATACGCTATAAGAAAACTAATAAGAGAGGAATGATGAATACTTGATTGTAGGGAGATTTGATATAAAGATCGCCGCCACTGCTGTCTAGAGTAGTTATTTCTGTGTGAAAATAGAATAGACTGCCGCCAGAGAGATTTTCAAATAGAACAAATAAGCTACTTTTTGCCTTCTATTTAAAACGAGGTACTTACTGGAAATGTCATTACGTTTCGCTGATATCAGCAAAGCTCTCTATAATGCATATTTAGTAAGAGCTTGTCACGCTGCTATTCGTATGGCATGCCGCGATTCGTATAAATATTTTTCAAATATCGATTTGCGGCTTCTTTTCGGCTTTGAATGAATATGTACAAAGTTAATAAATATCTTAAAATTTTTCATCGAAAAATGAAATGCTTTATGGGCGATAGAGAACATGGTTTCGTATCCATTCCCTCATATTGTAGTGGCGCTATTTGTCAACTCCGGGCCCCGGCAGGCTTATCTTTCTTCAGCCCCCCCGCATCAAATCACGGGCCCCGGTACTAAATTCACTGGCGGGCCCCCGCGCCTTATAATTGATGAGCGGGAAAAATTTTTTTTGTCAAAATCTCTGGCGGGCCCTCGCTACTGGGCCCTCGGAAGCCAACGGGCCCCCGTGCTTAATAATTGATGTGCGGGGGGGGATTTTGAAAAAAAAATTGCCAAAGTCTCTGGCAGGCCCCCACTACGGAGCCCCTCGGAAGCCCGGGCCCCTAAACTAAGTACCCAATAGACCTCCCCATACGGGGGGCTGTCTTTCTTTATGCTGAAAAGATGAATACGTTTTTATAAATATTGAGTGGCATGTCACTTTGAGCGATTTTAACATTTGATGGCAAACATTTCAATTGATCAAATTATTCTCACATTATCTATACAGAATGTTTCAGTTAAAAGATAATAAAGATATTTGAAATTTGTAAATGGCGTGTGATTGATACCAAAATAGACAGTGAATAACTGCAGTTAGAATGTTTCCTTCGCAGTGCACAGAGATGGCGCTGCGATGCTAAATTATTTTTCGATTGCTGGAACCTTGAAACATGATTAATATGATTAAGGAATAAATTATATGTAATTATGCATGTTTTGAAAATTCTTACTGATTTCAAGTTTCAGAGGTGCAATGGGCCTTTTCCACATTTTTTTTTATTCGCTTATTATAAAATATATACTTAGTTATGCCTAAACATTATTTTTTTAAATTTTTTTCTTCGCCACATATATTTCTAAAGGATTGTTGTTATTACCATATATTTCAAATAACTCGCCATTGACGTCATACTCCAGTTCATTGTTGTTTGTTGGCTGCCCTGCCGCCATCACTGTCATTTATATTTTTTGTTCTGTCAAGTGAAGTGTACTTAACCTAACTTTCGTTTTGTATTTTGGTTAACTAGTATTTGAACAAGTTGGAATATAACAAACTTTTCTAATAGGCATTTTAAAGTGATTACAGAGCAGACACAACACAGAACAGCAAAATTACAAAACAACCCACGACGAAACACTACACAAAACATAAACACTAACCATAACCTAAGTTGTCAAATCAAATGAAAACGATATTTGTTGATTCTAGCATAGACTGTGCAGTGTTGTCACTTTTAGCGAAAAATACCTAAAAATCATTCTACTGAAGGGATATATCGTAAAATAATCCTGTTGATTTGCTTTAGTAATAATTTATGCGGAATATTTCACTTAAAAATACATATTTTCATTTCAAAAGTACCATTTCACCTAAAAATACATAATATTTTTATTTCAAAATTATCAGAATGTAAAATTAATCGTTGCCAACAGAAAAGTAAAAATATATGTGGCAACGTGGAATAGTTCTTTAACTTCTCTACATTTTATTGGCTAATGGAGTGTGATGTCAGCGAACCGCGCAGTTTGAATGGATTCATGAAGACCGGTCATTTTGTATTTGGATAAGTTTGCTTAATTACAATTCTTTAATAAATTGGGTCGACTCTACCTTTACTTATGTACCAGTATAACGTTTGATAATAAAATAGTAAAATTCAATTCAGTGGAAAAGGCCCATTGAAGAATTATTGAGAAAAAATTTCAAAATATATAATAATGTAGCGAGGGGCAAACCGCGATGGAAATCTGGTGTACACTCAGAAGGAAATCCGAGGAAGTCTATCACGACTATGCGTAGTTTTGTCCCTTCTCTCCATTTTGTTCTTATTATCCATCTGGTGGTATAGATATAGTTGTCCGTTGTCCTTTGATCAGTGCTGTTTGGTAGTCAGGTGAATTTGGTCATCTTTCTCTATTTGTTCAGCAGAAATTGTGTATTTGTAACCTACGCTGCAGAGTGTTATTCTTCTATAATAGTCTTATACTTTATGGGGAGGGATATTTGCGAGAGGTAACTTACGCAAAAACTGCGGGACGAAATATCGCCCCTTGACTTAGGGGCGATATTTGTTCTCTTCCATAGATAGAGGTGTGATTTCCATCCGTGATATGGGTTTTGCTTCTTCAGCCTTTCCTGCCCATAGTGCATCAATTCGTTGTGTATTTTGTCTATATCTCTGTCTATATTTCAAGTGCAAAATTTTGTCTGACTAGTGAATATTTCTAGCAGTTGGTCCTTTGATGGTGACTTGTCCAAAGGTCAGCGGTCCGTATCATATATTAATTATCTTTACATTCTCTTCTTTCTCCAGTTTTTTGGCTTAACGTTGCACATGTATCTTCTCCTATGTGTATTGTTTCTTTTTTATTTTTTCAAATATCTGAATGTTTGGTTGTCGTTGTCCTGCTGATAGAGTTTCTATTTTAGATTTCTCTGCATTCTTTCCTTTTGGCTTTTTCTCCTCATCCCCTGTTACTTGTGTGTGGCTTTCATCTTTTTTGAACTGTTCATATCTGTTATTATATTCTTTCTTTAATTGTCTATTTTCAAACAGTTATGAACTTTATGAGCACATGACCATGAAACCTTACCTATCAACATAAAGTTATTTTCTCACTGACGAGATAATAAACACAGCACTTATTTCCGTTCTTAAATGTTATCTGAAGTAAACAGGTACCGCCAGAGGTTTCTATCGCCCGACAGTGAATACCCGTAATTTAGTGATAGTGGTAACACTGATAATGGCGGTAACGTGGATGCACCACACTAGCCTAGATAACCACAATACCGAGGATACTCAAAACGCCAAATAAGAACTTAATCTTAACTTGGAACACTGATTAGTCCAGTCAAGAGAGCCCCGAAATTACCACAATCGGTAGAAAGCTGCATTTTTGATGGTAGGTATGTTTGAGCCTCAGTAAATGCGCTAAAAGTCCCTGTCATCCCAAAAAGAGTAGAAAAAATAAAAACCTCCGTAAAACTTAATTTTTACTTTAAACATAACACTTTCTTTCGCTACACAGTGGTTTCTTACATTATTTAATACAACATAAGGTATTTATTTACACCCGGTCCTAAAGTAGGTAATAAACTAACAACAGAATTTTGCCAAGAGCTGTAATTTAAAATTTAAAACATATTTGAAAGCGGTGAATGATGTATGTCTAATTGATCATTTAGCGTAGTATTCTTTAAGTTATTAATTACTAATAATTCTAACAGTGTTAGTATTAGTCCTTTATTTTTTTGACATAAAATTTTGAAATTGTCAATATAACTAAATTCTTCGTCTTTTAAGTAATTAGCACATCTGGATTTTTATATTTTGTCATTCCTACGTGTTCTTTCAATATTTGCTTAAACATCCTTCCTGTCTGCCCAATATACAGGGTGTTTGGTAAAACGATGCTGACTCTGAACAGGGAGATACAGGAGATCATTTAGACGACGCAAAATGCTACGGTTTTTATTTTAATGCCAATTTTATACTCTTTAAAAAATCTCAATTTTTCATCATTTATGTATTTATTACGCACCTAGTTTAACTTGTGATATTCTCAAATATTTTTTTCTTTTCTCCGAAATAAACAAATTTCTAAAAGAAAAAAATTAAAAGTTTTTGATTAAAAAAAAATAAAAAATACATCTGTAAATCTTATAAAATATTTTTAAAAAGTCGTTCCAGTCATTCTAGACCTACCTTGCACTGACGAGAGCCAACAGCTCGAAACTGTAGTCTGCAAGTGGTTTGGAGTAGCTGGCATGAGAGCTCCTTTAAGTAGGAATAAGTCTTTCGGCTATTGTTTGTTGCCATAGAAATTCTAGCATTTTGTGGCAATACATAGTTATTGCACTTAACGCGGCCTGGCTTGTAATTCGTAATTCAGCGCTCGGCGGAGAACAGCTGTTGGTTGCAGTTATGTTCAAAATGAGATCCATTATTTTCTTCACTTATTTCAACCGTAGTTGTTCTTAGTCTTATTTTTGTTCGTAATTGTGGGGCAGCTTGCTCCATTTTTGGTATTAGTTGAGCACGGCTTTGAATTTCCTCATTGTAAATAAGCTCTTTCATACTACCCCACATGTAAAAGTCCTGTGGCGTTAAATCTGGTGGATGCTGAGACCACTGCCGCCTGACAGTCTGCCAATTCTTAGGTCGAACATAACCCGATCGATGAATCGGGCGTAGTGGAACTATTCTGTGTCCAGCTCAGATTTAACACCACTCGACCTTTTTGCGTGGGGTAGGATGAAAAACTTATCTACGATTAGAAAATTCAAGGCCTTGCTCAACTGATAGCGAATCTGGATCAAGCTGCCTTGAAATTTCGAACAGAAATAAGATTAAGGAAGACTAAGGTTGAAATTGGAAGAAGATATGTAATGGATCTCATTTTGAACATAAAAAATAATAATTTTGTAACCTTTTAAATAAAGTTTTTGAAAAAGTAACCTTGTTTTTGTTGGAAAACACCACATATTTAATTATTTTTGATTAAATGAAAAATTATTGCCGATTGATATTCATTTGTCTTCTTGTATGTACCTGAAGTTTCGAACGTTCAGTTGAACGAATTTAAATTGAAAATTTGAAGTTAATCGACTTGGACGTACAATTTTTCTGGTAATATTTGCTGGCAACGATACTATCGTTGTCAACAAATATTACCGTAAAAGTGGTACGCCTAAGTCGATTTATAATTTTTATTAATCTTTCCTTTTCAAATGAAATTCGTTCAAGTGAACGTTCGAAACTTCAGGTACATCTTCTTGTAGTAACTGATAAAATTTGATGGTATGTATGATAGTACCAATAAAAGAGTATAGAGTTTTTCAAAATAATTGTAACATCTAGACGACTTCTAAAAATGTTTATCATTATAAGATTTTGAAATTCGAGACCTTAAGTCACCATTACAATTTTTTTTTCTATAAATGTAATTTTTATTTTTTCCAACCAACAGAAACTTCAAATTATTCTTCTTTTGCAAGTGTATTTCCAATAAAGAAAAAATATATTTCAGAAAATCAAAAGTTAAACTTGCAATAATTACATAAATGATAAAAAAATGAAGATCTTAAAAAAATGCAAAAGCGGCATTATAAAAAACCCGTAGCAACTTTCATACAGCTATGTAGATGCCAAATGACTCCTTGTACCTCCCTGTTCGGGGTCAGCATCACTGTACCAAACACTCTGTATGTTTCGTTAATAAATTGGAAGTAATTTTTTATTTCGGATTTTATGACCAGATCAGCGTCATTTTTTTCTAGTAAACCATCCACGATTTTTATAATATTCTTTGGAGATATACTAGGAAATAAATTCAGAGCCGTAGCGAGCCAACTTTTTTTTTGGGGGGGTGGGGTTATTTTTCAAATTTGCCACCTTCATAAACTTAAGAAGCCGACTTTGTAAATGAATAAATTAATAATTATTCTTCCAAAAAATTGATGAGCTGAAGAGAGAAAATCTAAAAAAAATTTTTCCACCGAATTAAAAATTGATGAAAAAATTTTTTTCCAACTTATGTCTCAAATTTAAAACTTTTAACAAGTCTGACAAAGTTGGAGGGAGGGGGGGTTACGTTCCCCTCCATTCCCCACCTTGGCTACGGCCCTGAATACATTATATATCTGCATCCAATGAAATAAATTTTGAATGATTAAGTTCGGTAACATTTCCTATTTGAGTCGACTTTTTACGTCCCAAGACTGGGCTGTGAGTGTTAACCGAAGTAAAGATATCAAAATATTGAACAGATGGCCCGACGCTTATAAACCCCTCACGAAAATATAAAATACATAAACATGTTAGTAGAGGTAAGTATTTATTTGTTTTAGTAAGGAAATTTACTTTAAATATAGAAGTACTGCCTTACAAAAATAAATCGTGGGGACGGAAAAAAATGTAGGTAAGTCTAGTAATGCAAAAGCATCATCGAAATGATTTACGTCACACTGCCGGCTGCACTGCATCCCGGTGGCTATTGGGAATTTATTTACTTGATTTTTGTAAATATGCAGTACAATATATAGTTAAGATGAGGATAAGAAATCTTAAACGATTTTATTTTCCTCGCCTATAGAATATTAACGTTTTGCAGTATCACCTTATGATGAAAATGGACATTTCGGGGATGCAATCGTCATATATGTATGACTGACCATGAGTGACATTTTTAAAATCTGGGAGGTCGATGATTAAAATCAACGAATTTAATCGAACCATTTTTATTTTTAAAGATCATGATTTTTTTAAGTATTAAATAGAGAAACTAACGATATGGTATATATTCGCAAAAATTAAACTATCCTTAAATCAAAACTCCCAAAAAAGTTTCCAAAAATCTAAACATATTAAATATACCTACTTAAATAAATTTCAGCACCCGCAGCTCTCGCTACTACAGCATAAAAAATATCAGCAGAAATACTGCGAGGGTATATAAAATCAATTAATAGGGAAAGAAATAGACGGGATGTCAATGAATTCGAAAATGAAAATTGCGGCAAGGAAAGAAACGTATTGGAAAACGTTAAAAAGAAATAAGTCACATACAGATTCGGCAAATAGTTTTATATATCCTGTGATGAATGAGAGCAAGAAAGAAAACAGAGAAATTGGTAAAAGAAATACGGATGTACTGCTCCCAGCACGTTACACACTTCGTGAAATCTTATTTTTATCACCTTGTCGTGTGCCAACGTAGGGCATCGGTATCTATAGCTTCTAACTGCCCGTGCATTGTCGCGGGTATAGATACGTATTTCTTTTACTAATTTATCGTTTTCTTTCTTGCGCTCGTTATCTCAGAACCCATATATAAAACTACATTTGCCGACTCTATATATGAGCCCAATAAGAAAGAAAACAAACTAGTGGAAGTATTATACTCTTCGTCGATTTACTGAACTTTTTATATAATTTTCATTAACTCATAACTCAGAGTAAAAATAAAGTAAAAAAGTATATGCGTCATTCTCAAAATATACCCCACTTGACAGGTAATCAACTTTAAAGCACCTTAAATTTTGTAAAATATAATTTAATAAAACTCTAAACCAACTGTTAAATAGACCATTTAATTCTTACCTAAACCCTGAAATTTTTATATTTCTATGCCTTTTAATTTTTGCATAATAAAATTGGTTGTAGTCAAAATATCAAAGAAATGCTATGTAACTATGCCAAAGTTCTATCTTCACAGTGTACTATTAAGTTTAATGGAAATCAGGTTTATTACAACAATGCATTTTTATGTACACCGCAATAGTTAGTTTAACATTAAACAAGCAAATTTGGTCAATATATTTTTTTTCATTAGGTTTTACTGCAATCTTTATATGTAACAACTTTTCGTCCACTGCGTTCCTTCCACTGTGTTACCTACCAATATAATTTACAAAATATCCATTAGATGGCGAAACTTTAACAGAATCTTAAGAAAAACCGTTAAGTTTTGAATTGGGCATTTATTTTATTTGAGAGGTTAGTCTTGTTCAATGTTCAACCCATACGTTAGTCAGTGTTGTCGGTGTCGATTTGTAATAATTGTTTGTCCGCTGTGTTACCCTAAATCGTTTATCTAATGTATCATGTTTTTAATATGAAATAAATAGACAAAAACATAGTACATCTTAAAATTTGCATAATTTGTCATTTCCACTGTACACATGGATTTTGAGGTTATTTTGTCCACTGCGTTACTAGTCCACTGCGTTACTTTTTAGAAAGTCACGCAAGGGAATGAGAGTAACGCAGCGGACAAAAAGGAAAGTTTAGCTCATTAAACAGCAAAAAAAAGTTATATAACTTTATTTTAGATCGAGGAAAATGCCTTTAACAGTTGCTGAAAAGCAGTTGCGTTCGCGTTACCGAAAAAAATTAAAAAGAAATGTGGAGAAGGCAAGAGAAAGCAAACAAAAGGCTAGGGCGCGATATCATGACAAAAAAACGATTAATAAATGATATTTCAGAAAGGGAAAACAGGCGAACAAGAAGAATGTGGCGTATACAGAAAAATCAACAGAGAATCATGCAGAATACTTTGATGTGTGCGAATGAAAATACCCCTCCCCCTGCCCCAGGTCTATCGGCTGAAGATGAGGCAGTAAATCAAAATAAAAGAAATTCGACTCGTGGACGCAAGAAGCTTCGCCGAGATATATTTGGAAAATAAGAAACTAAAAATTAGAAACGAACAGTTGGAGAAAAAAGTTAATAAATATAAAGTGCGGTTATTTAGAGTAAAAAGCAAGAAATCTCAAAATCTATTGCCACTGGAACATTTTTATTGATCCAAATTTCGGCTGCCAAAAAAAAATAGCACGCAGTATAGATATGTAGGAGTTGCTCAAAGTGAAGTGGATGAAGATGATGGAGAGATAAAAGTTATGTTCTTAATAGCGATTGATTCCAATACAAACAAATTTCGAATGGACCAAGAGGATATTTCATATATTAATTTTGAGCAAGTTTTAAAAGTCCTTAAAACTCCGGTTTTAAAAACCAATGGCAATCGAATCTATTATAAATTCGATACCTCAGTTGATATTTTTGAAAAATAAAGTAATAGTTTGCTATATGTATCTAAAAGGTTTATTTATCTATTACAAGTTTCCTTAAAGTTTAAATATGTTTTTAGAGGCGTACATTGTTTTTGTTAAGAATACCATTTTATTAAATATGTTTTGTTGCAAGATGTTTTTATTTAATACCTCGAGTGTCCCCTATGTTACTTCTTGTCCACTAAGTTACCATGATGTTTTCTTCGATTTAATCAACAAAATTACAAATATTTTCAAACCTTTTTCAATGTAAGCATAATACAACTAAAACACAAAGATTTAAATATGCATAGGTAATAAATAAAACCTTTTTATTTGTTTTAGGGAACTTTTTGTTTCAGAAATTGATAAAATAGTTACAAAGTGGAAATTTAGCATTAAATAAAACCCAAATTGACGCGACTTTTGAAAAAAGGTCAAGTAAAGGTGTAAAGCACTAGTTGTCCATTACTTCTCAATTATTTTTGATTTTTTATTTTAATTCTAATTGAGAACAAACTTTTTTAAAGTTCGGTAACATAGTGGACAAAAATCATTAGAAGTATCTGCAATTTCTTCCGAAAAAAATAGAAAATGGATAAAAAGTGCACTGCTGATGGTCAATATGTTATTATAAAACTGCAACTGTTGGTGCCATGTGAATATATTGTCATTTGAAGCTAAATAATTATTTAAGATTCAGAAATTCGAATGTGGGGTCTATTTTGAGAATGACTCATATATATACAAAATCTACATCGGTTTCGAACCCGGGACCCTTGGGTGCCGAGTCAAAAACGTAAGAACTACACCAGCACCTGTAATGTGGAAAAACGTAAATTTTTACATTATAAGCGACCAGTTGAAACTATATTTCCACGGTTGGATAACATTATGAAATATTAATAAAGTATATATATAGATATTAAATGGAAAAATCATTTCATCAGATTTCTATTTAATTACAAAAACATAAATAAAAAATCAAAAAAACTTATTTACTGATCGATTTTGTTAAAAAATAATAGGGTTCTTCCTCTAGCTAACACTAACTTACTGGTCAATTTTCAACACAATCTTTCTTAAGTTATCGGACGGGCGAACAGACACCGTCAAACGGACGGACATTTTGAAAGTTGTTCAGAATTCTTTCACTAACACAACGATGTGAAAATGTTTTGTCCACGAGCGATATTTCCGGTTTTAGAAATCTAATGTAATATACATATATATGCCAATCAAATGTAATGTACTCTTCATTCATTTTCGTATGTCTTGAGATCGAGTAGTAATCTCGTCCAAAGTGTCGGTAGATCCGAAATAATTCGATTTTCAACACCTCAAACGCGGTATCTCGCCACCTCGTAAAACGTGATACGTTTCACGTTTAAATTTCATTTTATATCATAGGAAAGGTGCTATGACTAGTCCTATTCAAACAAAATTCCGCCGGTTATTTTATATTTTATGGGTGCCAGCGAACGGAGATCGATACATAATTTTGCTATGAATACTGTGTAGACTCATTTAGTGTTTTAATGGGCTTTTTGTTTGGAGAATTTTCTATCGCAGTACTCGATCGCAATCAAAGCAATTAAATCTGAAATGGAAAGAAAATTAGGTCCACGTAGGTCGTCGACAAGATATATCTGATGGAAATTACTCGGTAATTTGCCTCTTGAAAGATTCAGTTCGTGTTGGGGATGTTGAACACCGCTTCTTCTCGAGTTATTTCATTGCCTTTTTAGGAGTTAAAGGATATTAGAACATCCAATACCGTGGAACGTTTAAGACTTTTTTTTTAACATTTAACGCGAATTTCTTAAACAATTTTTGTTAGTAGAGGTATAAGGTAGGCTTAAAGAACCCCGCACAAATCTTATGGAAAATGGCTTTCGGTGGAATTGGCTGAAATTGCAGCATGTTGTAGATATTGACCTACTGGTCCTGGTCAAATATCTTAATGGGCACAACCTCAAAATAGCCAGTTTTTGAGTTAAATCTTCCTTCAGTCTAGTAATACCACACCATAATATACAGGGTGATTCATAAGTAATGGTACAACACTTAACTGTGCATAATGGGAGTAAAAATATTGATAGGTAGAAAGATAAAGGGTGTCATATATTAAATTTTATTTTGAATTTTCCTGTGTAATTTATTTAGTTTTTAAACTTTTCTTTTCAAAGAATACAACACTTAATCAAATTAACTCTCTGTAAAAAAATATTGAGGCCTTTGGTTCCTGTACACACACTAAATAACAATTTTATTTTTATCCTTTTTAATAGTCGTGGGAGTGGCTGATGCCAAAAAAATGTTTGGTTTCTTGTGCATATACTAAATCTCACTTTTATGGACACTTACTTGCTTGCTTTATCTATTTACCCCCACCCTTCAACGGAATAACATCAAAATATAATCTAATTCCAGATCTCGTTATAGTACAAACATGTACTAAATTTCAAGTCAATGTCTTAAACCGTTCCAGAGATCGTGCGCACAAAAACATGTTACAGACAGACAAACAGAAATTGCTGCTGGTTTCCGGGTCTTCTTCCGCGTAGACTTTGTTGAGTGCTTGACGTTTCGACCATCTTGTCGTGGTCTTCTTCTGAAGCGAGGTAAGCTCTGCTGAACTGAGCTCCTCTGTTTAAACAGATTATCAGGAGGCGTATTTCGGATTATTCCTCATGCACGTTATTAGTAATTGTACTCCGGTGTCACGATTATAGATATTCGGATGTTTATTTATTTCAGTGGCTTCTCTGTATCTTCTTGGCCAATAATTCTTGGTGTTGGCTAATTTCTTTGTCTTGTCGAATTTTATCAAATGGCCGGTTTCTTCAGAGTGTTCGACAACTGCTGATTTTATAGAATTTCCCTTCTTTGTAATGTGTTCTGTGAGTCTGGTGTTTGGTTTCTCCAATGTAAAATTGTCGGCAGGAACATGGAATACTACATACTCCTGGTGTTTCTAGTTCTTCTGGACCTTGGTATTTGGGAAAATGTTGTGCCACCTTCTGTTTTACATTATAAATTACTTTAACGGTCTTTTTCTCCAGAACTTCCGATTCTATTCTACATTTTTGTATATATGGTAGGTGAGCTCTTGCCGTGTTTTTTTTTCTTCTTCTGTTCTGGTTGTATCTTGTCTCTTCATTGCGTTATCTATGTCCTTCGGTTTGTATCCATTTTTCTGTAATGACGTTTTTAAAGTCCGATATTCTCCTTGGAGATGTTCTGCCTCGCAAGATGGCTTTGCTCTGTGTACTGGTGTGTTAACGACGGCCTGTTTTTATGCTAGGTGGTGGTGAGAATTAGCGTGTAGGTATCTGTCGGTGTGCATCGGTTTCCTGTGTACCTTGGGTCCTAATCCTCCATTGTCCTTCTTGAATACGAGAACTCCCAGTTTACTATCTGTTTCTACTTCCATGGCGAATTTGATGTTATGATCTAAGTTATTTAGGTTGTCCTTGAAATTCTCCAGCTCCTCACGGCCATGTTGTTATTGTCGAGCCTCTGGGGGCGGCCCCTTTTAAAATGGGGTACTCGCTTGGGTACTCGACTTAATTTTCCCGAGGAACCGGGTATCTTCAACAGAAAGGGGTAGGGCCACACACACGAACACAAGTGAAACTATCTGTTACTGAACGGCAAATACAATTTATTTGAAAACTGGTACACAAAAGAATGATTATACTTACAGGAGTATTCTTCCCTGAACTCTCAACATGGGTAGGCGGCTGGCGGCTGGACTTAGAAAATTTCAATAATTAGTTTCACCCTTTCGGGACTTTGCTCTTCACTGACTCGGCTACCGTCTCCTTCCGGAGCTAACGCGATAATGAATTCTCTCTACTAATTTCTTTCATCAATACTTATTCGTGCTCTTCCTTACTCAGCAATTTCCCGAGTTCATTGCTAGAGCAATGCCTCTATGGAAGAACACCAATAAATATGTGAAAGATTGCATAGACAACGGAAATATCCTATTACCTCCGTTGCCTATACGCGAAGTTATGTCTCTAATAATTACACGATTTAAATAATTTCTATTTTCTTACGTAAAATACAATAATTTAATTTAATTTTTGATATTTTCCGACATTACCCCACCACCGCAATGATCACTGGCCCTCCAGTGATGCCAACTTTTATTAAGAACAATGAAAAATTAATATTGGGTGGGATGAGAGGGTATATGTTGCCAGTGTTTGTCTCTCCTCAAATCCGGTCCAAACCAAATACGCCAGCCACCGTCCATTTATGAAGTACAATTTAAAAAATTGAATGAAAAAAAAGATAAAAAAAAATTGACTTAATCTAATCCTTATAATTCTAACAAAATCAGAATTGACATACAATTTAATTTAACCTAAAATCTTTGCAATTTTTAAACATCTTAAAATAACCTCGACGGAACACGCACAATTTTGTTAATGTTTTCGTTTACCCTCTTACACGCCACTGGAAGTTTTATGTCTATGGGGATTGCCTAATGAACTGTAAGAGTCCCTAGCCGCACTAAGTTTATGAGAGTTTATTTGTAAGACTTCATTTGTGAGAGTTTATTTGGCCCGCCTGTATTATGGAAGTTCGATCCTGGTTTTTTTTTTTTTTTTTTTTTTTTAAAGTACCATTATGATGTCCTATCACTTACACTTTTTGTTTTGCTACGAATGAAATATAATAGTTTATATTATATTATTAATTACGTGACCGGCAAGAATGTTTCATTGCTCTAGTTCATATCTTATCTCCGTCACAGGAATATCTTCTCAAGGTTTTCTCGAAGTTCAGCTACATTTTACTGGGAAATGTTTGGGGTGTAATTCTATACCTTGGTAGGTACAGAGTGATCCACATTTAGCCATACTGGGGCGTTGCTGGCACATATTAATCATCTGCATTCATCTTTGGCTTTGTTTTTCAAATTCACTGGATTTCCACAAAAGGCTGGATTTCTCTCTTTATATCTAGGTATCTGTACGGCTGGCTCCAGAAGTCCACAGGTTGTCCCCTTGCTCGATTGGTTACTTTATGTGGGGGGTGAGGGGTCCGTTGATATTTTCTGGTATTGTACTTAGCGTGTTCGCCGGATTTTACATAGAAAATAAAAGAAAACAGTGTTAGCACATACTCTGATATATACTCTTAATACTAATAAAATTTAATTCTATCCGTAATACAACCCAAGAATTAGAGAATACATTTTCTCCACTTTGTATAATAATCTTAAGAAATGAAGCTCTATACTAGATTTAGGGCTATGGATAAGAATAGTTTGTCAACATCTGAGCCTGCGAATTTTTTCGCCACATTTGACAACATATATTTTGGTAAGATATCTACTTGATCCTAACTAATATAAGCTCATTCCAGGCCCTAATATTTATCTACTATTAATTAAGTAATAATAATTAAAGTGAAACAAGACTAAAATATTATTTAATTAAGTGCTTACAATCTAGTGTTTGATGCTAATTTTAACTAACAAATTTCTTTCAAATGACAATTTATACTGTCTGTTAATCTAAGAAAAATGTATCTAAACACTTTTCTCTGCTGAGGTTGCCCTGCATGAGATTCGCAATTAATTGGTTCACCCTGTAATATGCCTCAAAGAGATTTTGTTTTACAGAAGTAGAATATTCCGTTGTATAATGACCTTAAAGACCGTTGAGATAACCAAAGTATAATTTCAGCATTTCCTAATCGCACTTTTTTTTATCTTCTCGCCATACGAAGAAGTATGTGCTGGCTTTCTATTCAGTTGAGTTCCGACGTGAATCTAATGTGGCTCTAATTTAACTCATATTCCCGAAAAAAAAATCGTTTTTATTTTAAAGCTTCCCGATTGTGAAAATTTAACAACTGAAAGTGAATATGGTGAAAGTGAGTGTGTTTTTCCATCGAGTGTTTTTGTGGTCAATGTGTGGAAAAGTTGCTAAGTGTTACGGATTTCCATTTCCTACAGGTAATTAAATTCGAACTATACTGATCGGTAGCTTTCTTAAAAAAAATTTAATAACAATCTGGTTGCATCGTTGGGTGTTAATTCTACTCCTGGCACACCCTTTATATTTACAAATTCTATGATAAGTACTCTTCATTTTTGGTCGGTATCTCTGAAAATAATACTGGATTGAAATATTAAATATTTTCATTTCACGTGCACGCTGCGATTTATTTTTTATATATTAAATCATAGGACTCTTTATTTTCGGTGGATAACAAATCTGAAACATGATAGTGAATTAGAAATATTATTGGTATCAGTGATTCTTGGATTTTTAATAGGTATCTGTCATTAAACACAGATGACTTTGAACGAGATTATCACACCTATCCTCCAGTCGTAATTATGTTTTATTTACTTTTAAATAAATTACTTATACCACAGTTTGCGTAATGAGGGATTATATATTTTCCTTATTTTTCACTAATTCGGGTGAGTCAGGTGAATGAACGAACTTAACAAGTTCCTAAAGGGATGCTATTTGGTAGTAATTTGTCTCATTATTTCTCAACCATTTTTAACTAATTTACCAGAGCTTAAACTTATCATTTATATAAATTCAAATTTTAAATTTAAGCATCGATTTGAAAGAAATAAAAAATATTTATTATAGCCTTTACATCTAACTTATATTTCTACAGATAAAAATTTATTTTGCGATTAAATAGACTCAAAATATGCTAATCTACACTATACTCTACCCTTAATACCGAAAATAATTCAGTTTATAACTATATTTATGTCAGAAAGAAAGAAAATTTTCTGGGAATGTTCATATTGTTTACTTAGATTAGACACATTCACTGCTTGTACCTTGTGACGGATTATCAATTTGCCTCAAACTGTTTCTTTTCTTTGAGGGTAATTATGTCAACGTCGCCGCTCGTTTCTAAAATGTACGATTTTGATTTTTGTAAATTACTCCTAAGAGGGGGTACATGTGCAGTTGAAATCCGGTCTTAGTATGGTTTCCCTAATTTGTTTACATATCTCGGGTGTTCGCTAGTTAATACTTATAACAAAATTTTTGCACCTCTTATCTACTATTTTTGCTTTGGTGTCGTTTTCTCTAGGGGACGGCAGCCTTTCGCTGTCACAGACTCTACTTGTCGGACTACCTTCCGGTTCCGAAAGTATATTGTCCTTTCCGCCAATTTTCTGTGTTTTATGGCCTTCCGCCGTCTGTTTACAACAGTATTTTATTTTATTTTCATTTTTTGGCAGCTCGGTTACCACTTTTGGTAAAATTATTTTATTTTCATTTGGTTAAAGGTATATTTTAAGTATAATTTAAAAAAATAATAATGATAAATAACAAGCAGACGGCTCAGATAAATCAGTAAAAATAATTTTTAAATCGGACGCAAAGTTAAATTAAAATTAGGTTAAATAATAACTAAATAAAATGAAATTAAACAAAAAATAAATAAAAAAGATACGAATGATAAAAATAAATAAGAAATAATAATTTTTCTCCTCGGGACTATGTGTCTTTTTATGTCAGACGAATATGACAAGTGATAATTTCAAATATTTCAGTATTTCTACTTATATGAACCTCCCTCAATAATTCGTGTACAAAAAGAAAATAAATGTTCACCACCAACAAACGTAAAATTTCAATTACTGCATGTCATCATCATCCCCAAATAAAATTTTAAATTTAATTGCCATTTCTTTACTTAGTACGATATTTTCCGTTTTTACGGGTTTATTTGTAGCAACTGTAACCTCCGGAAAACAAAAATAATTGCTTTCCTTTTCCTCGCAATTTTTTCCCTCAATTCGTGGGGTTATAGGCAGACCTGACTGATTTAACTCAACTTCAATCGGGGTTAATGAATGCGACGCAAGAGCTTTCCTCCTTGCCTCCCTTCTTTCCTGCCTTTCTTTTTTGCCCGGTTTCAGGCGTGGCATTTAAATAAAAATTAAAATAAAAAAAAAAAATATTCAAAAAATAAATTTTAACAAACAAGGTGACTTGAGGTACTGGTTACTAACACAACATATAATAGAAAAATAAATAAAAATATATTTTCAAACAATTATAGGAGTGTAGTTGAACGTCAAACTTAACTAGCCAGGTATACGGGCGATAGTCAAGGGCCTTGACTTTACAACTTGTCCTGTAATTTTCCCGGCCTGAGAACCAGACTGCTCGGGAAAAGTGTAGACTTTCCTGACAATTGATTTGAAAACAGGAGAAAAAAAATATTGCTACGCTGTCTCTAGCCAGATCTACGGGCGCTTAGAGAAAGGATAGCTACGTTAAAGAAAATTAAATGAACGCGTAATTTTAAATTTAATTTAAGTAAGTACCACAGATCACTTGTTGCTACTAAAACTTTGAATCCCTGATTTCTACACTAATTTAGAAAAAGAAAAAAATAAAAATCACTTCAAATTAGGTCGCCCAGTAACTTATTAAATTAAAAATGCGTAGAACCTAACGCTACCACTATTTGTCGTTCAGTAACTTAAATTTTTTTTTTAAATAATTAACAATTCGGTGCTTTCACCAAACAGCCCTTTCAAACGACTTCGTTAAGTATGGCACCTCCCTTATTAGATATAAAATATTACATTAACACATGTGAAAATTTAATTTGCCCGGCGCCTCCACCATATGTCGAGCCTCTGGGGGCGGCCCCTTTTAAAATGGGGTACTCGCTTGGGTACTCGACTTAATTTTCCCGAGGAACCGGGTATCTTCAACAGAAAGGGGTAGGGCCACACACACGAACACAAGTGAAACTATCTGTTACTGAACGGCAAATACAATTTATTTGAAAACTGGTACACAAAAGAATGATTATACTTACAGGAGTATTCTTCCCTGAACTCTCAACATGGGTAGGCGGCTGGCGGCTGGACTTAGAAAATTTCAATAATTAGTTTCACCCTTTCGGGACTTTGCTCTTCACTGACTCGGCTACCGTCTCCTTCCGGAGCTAACGCGATAATGAATTCTCTCTACTAATTTCTTTCATCAATACTTATTCGTGCTCTTCCTTACTCAGCAATTTCCCGAGTTCATTGCTAGAGCAATGCCTCTATGGAAGAACACCAATAAATATGTGAAAGATTGCATAGACAACGGAAATATCCTATTACCTCCGTTGCCTATACGCGAAGTTATGTCTCTAATAATTACACGATTTAAATAATTTCTATTTTCTTACGTAAAATACAATAATTTAATTTAATTTTTGATATTTTCCGACATTATATAATGAAAGTGTCGTCCACATATCGAAATCGACATTTTGGTTTTAATTGGTAGTTGTCCAGGGCGTATTTTTCGAATGCTTTTATAAACAAGTTGGCGAATACTGGTGATAAGGGTGAACCCATCGCTGCTCCATCTATTTGTTTATATAGGCTTCCATTAAAGTTGAAGTAGGTCGAGTTGACAGAAAGCTCCATCAGGTCTGCTAAGGTGGTGTCCAAACCGTTGTTCTGCAATTCTTCCCGAGGTAATTCTATCGCCTCATTAACTGGTATATTTGTGAAGAGTGATGTTATGTCAAAACTGAAGAGTATATCTTCTTGGTCCAGTGTGATGTTCTTCAGCTCTTGTATGAAATGGTGTGAATTCCTTATTTGGTGTTCTGTTAATCCAATAAATTCTTTGAGTATGTCTGCTAAATATCTTGGTAGTGCGTGGGTTGGTGAATTCATTGCACTTACAATTGGTCGTTGTGGATCTTAGCAGTAGAATTGTGGTGTCCTCTGATGGTATCAGCTTCTTCTGGTGCTCTATTGATATGCTTGATCGCCTTTGTTACCTGTTTTTCGATGGTCCTTGTGGGATTTATTATGATTTGGACGTAAACTTGATTTTCTAACAAGTTTAGAACTTTCTGATGATAATCTGCTCTATCCATTAGCACCGTGGCATTTCCTTTGTCCACTGGCGGGACTGCAGCGGCGGCTGGTGAAATTTCAATATTTTTTTTCTCGTCTATGGCGCATGGGACCCATATGAAATATGGGAAATAACATCTAGAGAAGCACTTCTCTAATGACCCCTAAAAAATTTTTAAAAAGCAGTTTGCGAAAAAATTTTTGAAAATTCGTTAGCCTCCCCTGGGTCTAGGAGCTCCTGTTTATTTTTATTTTTTTTTGTCATATGCATTTGTTTTTTCATAAAAATACAACAACAGATTTTGGAGTTTATGAAAATATTTTCATTACTAACTGAGATACAACGAATTGAAATATTGTAATTTGTTAAATTGTAAATTACAAAATTTCAGTTCATTGTATTTCAGTTAGTAATGAAAATATTTTTATAAACTCCAAAATCTGTTGTTGTATTTTTATGAAAAGTCAAATGCATTATGACAAAAAAAATAAAAATAAACAGGAGCTCCTAGACCCAGGGGAGGCTAACGAATTTTCAAAAAATTTTTCGCAGACTGCTTTTTCAAAATTTTTTAGGGTTCATTAGAGAAGTGCTTCTCTAGATGTTATTTCCCAAATTTCGTATGGGTCCCATGCGCCATAGACGAGAAAAAAAATATTGAAATTTCACCAGCCGCCACTGCGGGACTGTTATGTTGGCGTTGTCCGTGAGTGTTTTTAGCTAAGATGGTGTGCCAGTCTTTCTCCTCTCCAACTGGTTCAAACTTAAAATCTCGACGTTTAATGACATTCTGAGCTAATTTGAACGAAACAAAATTTTTAATTTTTTTAACTATTGCTTCCACGATGTGGAAGTAATTTTTATTTCAAAAGGATATTAAAAAAGTTGCATGGAACATTTGATTTGTACTATTTTCAAAAACTATGTTATTTAAAGACTTGAGACTATTTATTAATAAGTGACAGAAGAATACAATTTTAATGCGAAATCTGCAGTAAAGGCGCAGATTAAAGACGTAACGGCCCTTTTAACACATTGAACGTACGATTATCCAAAATTGAAGATGTGTTATGATTTCCTTCCCCAAAAAGAAAACACAAAATGTGTCTAAAAACAAATTAAAAAAAAAAACAAAAATCCCATTTGTGCATTTTCATTTATTTTCTAAATATGCACAAACTTCTTCGAAAATTACTTCATTCTGTAAATAAGTAATTATTTTCAAATAAATAACAGATAACAATACTAAGTTCGTTTTTTGGAGAGTCAGGTGCAAATAACGGTTGAAAGACCACCCTTACTA
This sequence comes from Rutpela maculata, assembly GCA_936432065.2. Classification (NCBI taxonomy): domain Eukaryota; kingdom Metazoa; phylum Arthropoda; class Insecta; order Coleoptera; family Cerambycidae; genus Rutpela; species Rutpela maculata. Next base: position 386,251,989 of record OW386285.2, on the reverse strand, counting down.
ACAGAAGTTCTGATTATCCGTTAAAAATCACACAAAAACCCGATACATTAATTAACATTAGATACATACATCATTAATTCCGTATTTTAATGATTTGTGGTTCGCATTGTCAATCGCAAACACGTCTATACTTTTCCATCCAAAACTAAAATTAAATCATTATTTGAACTTTCCTTCCTAATGATGATAAACCTTCAAAAAGAAAACAGTGGGCGTAGGTAGCATTTACATGAACCGGTTTGACAAATGCCGATAGCATGTATCACGTTCAATTAAGGAATGAGCAGGTAATTTTAAAATCAATCCAATTCTGATAATAAATTCAAGGGAGAAAATTGAAAAATGAAAAACAATAAGAGGTAGCGAGCTGAGCCCTCGTGAATAATTCACCCATTCACTTTTGGAACGCACCTCGCATTTTACGTTTGCCCTTAATATAATAACGTAATTTTATCGCGTAGAAATCAAGCATAATGGAACGAGAGGAAGAATAACAATGTTTTAAAAAGCGAAGGTCTAATGACATGTTTAATGGACCATTTTTGTTAGTGATAAATGTAGGACAATGATTCAATTTGGGTGAAAAACTAGGTATGATTAGTTCACAGTAATTTGATGCGCTAGGGACTATTCCATCCATATCCCTTAATCATAAATAGGTAGGCGGGTCATTAGGTGGGCCATTCAGTTATATGTATAGCCAAATGCATATCTTCATCTACAGACAGATTAATTTTGAAGCTACTTGTATGTTCGCCAGCAATTTTACAAAACACATTCCTCGCCAGCGAAGAATTTTAGTTTTACTTCCGCATCCAGTGGAAGTATATAGTAACGCAAATTTTTTTTTGAAAGTTGTTATTGTTCAGATAGGCTTAGAAATGTCATGAAACGTCGAGATTTTAAGTTTGAGCAAAAATTCTGTCTAACTTTTTTTGTGCTCAAAATAATGTATCCACTACAGAACGTATGACCAAAACACATCAGCTACTGGTACAAAAAATTGACGGCGACGGGAACTGTCTATATGGAGCACTAAGCCATCAGTTAGAATTTCTCACGATTACTCTGGAACTAGTGTTTTCACATCTAGAAACACTAGATTATATTTTGATCTTATTCCGTTGAATGGGGGATAAATTGGGGTAAATGGGATAGATAAACTGGTAGATAAATCAAGCAAGCAAGAGCCCATAAAATTGATTAAAATTGATATTTAGTATATATTTATATTTTTTGGCACTAGCCACCCTCCCTCCCCCCATTATTAAAGGGGGTGAAAAAAATAAAATTGTGATTTAGTGTGTGTACAAGAACCAAAGGCCTCAAAATTTTGTTTCACTTAATAATGTTTACATTGTGCCGAAAAAAAAATGACCTTTGAACAGTTATAGAACGATTCACGTATTCGTGTGACTCATTTCGTTCTGCTCATAACTCGAACTATTTCGAAATAGTCCTACATTTCGAAACCTAAACAAAACTTTTACTGACGAAAAAGTTTGCAGTTTTCACACAGGGGTCATTCTACAATCAGGATACATTTTGCCGTCCCAGACCTTTTACATTTTTTAAAACCAAAATCTTAAAAAATAAAAAAATGAATAACATTGCATTAATAATACCCATTGTTTTGTAAGTATATTGACATTTTTTATTTGGTATTTTATATGTAGTAATTGGCAAGAAAATTTTAAATGCAGCTGTTGGTGTACCTCAAACATAATTGTCCCAAGTACATACCTCTAACAACTTCTTTGTTTTTTATGATATACAGTACCATAATGAATTATATGCAAAAAAAAACAGTTTAGTTTACCATAAACAATTAAAAGTTTGAATTAGTTGGTAGTACTGCACATTTTAAATGTTAACTCTATTGATGAGGGTGGGTGTGTTTATTGCAGTTTTACTGTGTTACCTGTATTATATGAGGTAAAATTTAATTATATTTATATTTGCATGTTTATTCAGCAATGACGAAGAGTAAATAAGAAGTAGTCCATAAATAGTTAAAGTATTATATATGTTTACCACGTGGTTGAGCAAATTTAGGTTATATTTTCCACCGTGTTACTGTTCCACTAAGTTACCAAGGCATTGGTAATGCAGTGGACAGCTAGTAACACAGGGGAAAATATGTACCACCGAAACTCTTTTAAAAGATTAAATTAGTATGAACAATAAATCATTATTTTCGGCAGATTATGGCATTAACTCCTGCCGAAAAACAACGCCGGTACAGAGAAAAAAGAAAACAAGATGCTGATAGAGAAAATGAGAGTAACATTTTCAAATAGAATGTATTTTTTTATTATGTTTTTTGTATTATATTTTAGTTTTTATATTTTATAATACAGTAATACTAATAGGTTATTTAAAAAAATATATTGTTGCTTCTAATGTCTCCTGTGTTACCCTCATTTCACTGCGTTACCAGAAGATTTTCTTACAACTGACCAAAGAGAATTTCTTTTTTTTCAATTGTGTAAATAATTCGTCTATTCAATTTACGAAACTTGACAAAAGTTTGAATCAAAGGAAACCTTTTATTTTGCAAAATTTGAATAATGTTACTATTGTCAATTAGATAAAGTAGGAGACTGACATTTCCACCCAAAATTTTTTAGTGTTAGAAATTTTGTTTAATAAAAACTAATAATTGAGGGTCTCTCTATTAACCCAGGGTTAATTATATTAATGATAAAAAACAAAATCAACTAAGTAATGAAATATATGTTTTTTAATTGGTAACACAGTGGACACATTTCAAGATGTTAGTTGCATTTACTACTTCAAAAAAATTTATTTCCTTAAAAAACTGCGCTGCTTATGCATTTATATGAACAATATAGATGATGGTTCTAAATAAATTCACCAAAATTTATTAAATTATTATCATTAAATTTTTTCAAATTAGGATTTTTTGAATGGTACGTTATTTGTAGAATGACCCATAGTGGTCGTGTTCCTGTTTACCGACCCTCCAATACAACAATGATAATAATGGCAGATTCACGTATTCGTGTTTAGACTCATTTCGTTCTGCTCATAACTCGAACCATTTCGAAATAGTTCTACATTTAGAAACCAAAACAAAACTTTTACTGACGAAAAAAGTTTGCAGTTTTCACATAGTGGTCGTGTTCCTGTTTACCGACCCTCCAATACAACAATGACAATAATGGCAGATTCACGTATTCGTGATTAGACTCATTTCATTCTGCTCATAACTCGAACCATTTCGAAATAGTTCTACTTTTCTAAACTAAAACAAAGCTTTTACTGACGAAAAAGTTTGCAGTTTTCACATAGTGGTCGTGTTCTTGTTTACCAACCCTCCAATACAACTGTGACAATAATGGCAGATTTTTCGTTAATATATGGGCCTGAATATCTGCACGTGGTCCTGATGTTTTGTGGCATATTGAGGGGCAATTTAATAGTGGAACGTATATTAGGAATTTAGATAATATTATGGTCTCTGTTTCACAACCATTTCCTAATGCATTTATATTTCAACAAAATAATTGTTCCGTTGATTAACTCATGCCGTAACTAACTGGTTTCAAATAAATAACATTAATGTTTTTAACTGGCCCAGCCACAGTCCAGACCCTAACGTAAAAAATATCCAAAGACGAAATGTCAGGCCACGAAATACCCAAAATTTATTGGAAATATGTAGTAAATAATGGGAAATTATTACTTATGATTATTGCTTGAGTTTATTTAATTCTGTCCCTAACAGACTAATAGAAGTTATGAGTAGAAATGATGCAATAATAAGTATTAATAGTTACTGTTAATTTTAATTAATACATTATCATGTTACGAATCAATTAAACTGTTTATCACTATCATATCCATTTTAAAATAAAAAATAAAATTGTTCTATCTGTTTTTTGGTTCCTCACTACATTTTCAAATAGAATCTATCTCTGTTTGAATATTCAGCACTAGATTAAAAGAGTTGCCCAATATTTTTAACAGGCTTGTATTAACTTGATCTGTAACATTGTAAGCAAATCTTACAACTCATTTTTCACCCACTTGTAATTTGTCGTATCGATTTGAAACTGCAAACTTATGCAGTTCTGATGACAATACAATAATATGGTACCATAGATCTTGTATGATGACGGAGGTGGGAGCTAGTAATAGGGACTCCTCATGGACGTATCACCGGCGACTCCACCATAACCTCGAATTTTTCGAAACAGAAAATAAATTTAGTGGAGTTAATAGAGGTTTTCACTTCGGAAAAATTCCGGGATGCTGTAACTTTTGAGGATACATCTCAGGAACAACATACCAAAAGTTGTTAACAATAGACCGTGAACATAATTTGTTATTAAACAAATTAGTTGCAAAATACCAGTTTGTGTCAAATATATCTTAAAATGTTTTTGTCTTTTAAAAACCAATAGGACCATTCGAAAGTACGGGAAATTTCACATAAAAAATGTATACAGTTTTTTTGTACGATCAAAAATGTAGGCTCCAGATTTCTTTGTTTAACGCAAGAAAAATCGAACGCGGTGACACGTAAGTACGACCGAAATTTGTTTAAAATTTATCGAATTACGTCATTTTAAATGAAATTTTTTACCAAAGAGTCGGCCATATTGGATCAGCCATTTTGTATTATTACTTTTTGACATAATAATCTATTTTAGCTACCTAAGAAAACCCCACAGTGTCAATCCGGGTGAAATTTGTTTGAAATTTATCGAGTTACGTTATTTTTAATGAAAAGTCGGCCATATTGGATCAGCCATTTTGAATTACCTTTTTTTTTTTAAATCTGTTTCAGCGACCTCGAAAACCCCTTATATATCAATTTGAATTAAATTGCCTTAAAACTTCTCAACTTATAATAATTTTGTTAAAAAAAAAGTTTTTTTTTTGTTTAAATAATCGATAAACAATTTCCTCACTATTATATGTTTATAACTTTTTATTTTAAGCTATGTAAAAGTGATATGAAAAGGTTTTAGTAAAATTGAAGCTTCCCGCAACTATTCCGAAATAATGCATATTTTCAGCCTCTATTGACTCACTACTTATATAGTTTAAAAAAACTAAAAATCACGCTTTTATGAGTAACGCACTAAAAAGTTAAAAACAATTATTAGGTAATTAAATTTGAAAGCAAAGGGCTACTTCTTTTGTCATAAACGTCTTTTCAACTATAATATCCCAAGGACGTTGATAATACAAAATAATTTTATCACAGTTTCCGAAAGCACTTGCTTGGTAATATTCTGACGCCGTAGGTGGAGAGATATTACCTAAAAGCAACGTGCTTGACGAAGTCGTTATTTGCAGTTCCAAATCGACATTGTCAAAAAATGAATTTGAAATTATTGAACTGTCAAACTGGATGACATAAGTGAAAAGATCCCCAAGGGATCTTTTCAGTGTAATTTTGTGATTGGTTGTTTCAGTACACGTGATTAGAAATGTGCGAATTTAATAGGATTGCTATTTGAGCTAAAAATTTTTAGATCATAGTTACAAGGCTATCTATGTAAGGCATTTATTGTATATTTGCCAGTTTGATAGGCAAATTGATTTTTATGAAGCGGTGCTTTTGGTAGGGATGTACATAATAGTACAAAACATTTGTTTATTCCTTAGTTAATACATGGAGTTTACAAGATCTGAGAAGTGTCATGTTAACATGTATACTGCTTGTACATCAGTGTCTCTACGTAAATCATGATGCCAAAACAATATAAGAGCAATGAGCACTGGGAGCACTGGCATATTGACACTTTATTATTATTAATTTGAAGATTTTTATTAACATAATATCGGAAAGTATATATTTACCAACAGAAATCTGAAAGAAGAAAGAGTCCTATACAAACCATACATTTATTCACAAAAGTACATTATTTTTAAATCTTCAATAAGTTAAATCTCGATTTAACCAATATTCTTTTGAGACGTGGATACAAAATAAATATCACAGACTATCACTTTGTTACCTAAATTCAGAGTGGATATTTATCGCTCAATTTGCAAACAATTATAATCTTTCATTGTAAGTACCATTCTATCTAATAGTATTACTTGCGTGTAATATAAGATAAAAGCCTCTACTATCCAACTATGCCGCAGCGTCCAAATGTCAGCGATTTTTGCTGGAACTATGCAAATTTATGGCAGCTTAGTTACAGTAATTGTTGCAATTCTGATGATTTATTTTGGGATTTGGAAATGCTACTCTTTAGAATTTGTATGGGCGTTTCTTTAGATTTAAACAGTACATTTATATAATGTAGTGTTTAATGGTAATTATAAATACCTTGGCGTTATCTTTGATTCCGAACTGCGGATGCAATACATAGAGGGAGAAAACAAGATAAATGTGTCCAAACTGAGTGATAACCATATCTCGTTGTGTTCCGCTTCTGAAGATAATATCAGTAGGTATTTTATCTTCTAGAAGAAACAATGTTAAAAAATAACATATTAACAATATTTTTGTTATATTTGTCACTTAATTTACCACAATTCATTCACATATAATTACTACTCCCAAAAAACATATTTTTTTTAATATTAGAGGAGACAAATTAGGACTAAAATACTCGCAATGTGAATTACCTGTTAAGTTCACAGTTCAGTTTTGCAGTTGTTGCGAGGTCGGCGTATTTAAAAAATTTTTTAGACCTGTTTTCCATCGATTTTCTTTGAATATTTCGAAAACTATAAGTCCTATGGAAAACAACAAAAAGAAGGAAAACGTTTGTTATGAGCTGTACAATAAAAGTACATAAACTATAATTCATTCCAACTGTTATTATTATATTTAAAAAAAAATGAATATTGCAAAATTATGCGTTTCTAAACAAATCACTGGTCTTTCAAAAAATAATGGATAATATTCAATGAAATTTTGAAGAAATATATAATATAGCTCTAAGTACTTTAAGAGAGAGATTTTTTTTTTTTTTGACTTTTTTAAACTACTTTTATTACTAGTTTACAGTTTTTGATTTCATTTAAAAACCAGAGAGTTACTTGAATTTGTTTATAAGTTAAATTTCGAAAACTATAAACAACTGCAATAAAACGGGTTTAAATTTTGAAAAAAAAATGTTTTTCTCCGTGATCTTAAAGTACTTGGAGAATGCTGCAATTGAGAATTTGAGCTATCGTACACATTTCTTGGTCTTGATGGCAAGATTTCACAAGGGTGCAAAGTTTTAGCGAGAATTGTATATTTGATCCGTTTTAGTAATCATTTTGATTTAAAATTTTAGGTGGTGATTGTACTTTATAAGAGCTATATTTTTCCAAAATTTCATTGAATAGTATCCATTATATTTTTCACAGAATAGTGATTTGTTTAAAAACGCATAATTTTGCAATGTTCAATTTTTTTTTAATAATAATAACAATTGGAATGAATTAATTATAGTTTATGTACTTTTATTGCACAGCTCAAAACGAACATGTTCCTTCTTTTTATTATTTTCCAAAGGACTTATAGATTTTGAGATATTCAAAGAAAACCGATGTAAAACACGGTCGATGTAAAACTATTTAAATAAACAATACGCCGACCTCGCAGAAACTGCAAAACTGAGCTGTAAAATTAAGTTGACCCCCGAACACATTAAAACAGCAAAGCTGCCCTGACCAGACAATTCACATTAAAATCCTAATTTGACTCCACTAAATATGAATATTGTTCATTTCTGTTGTATTATTTTATTTTTCACTCGTGAACTCCGCATTTTAAAAACATGAGTAGTGCAGCTATTGCATTGTTTCTGATTTAACGTTTATAGCGAAAATTCCATCGATAGCGAAAGTACGGCCCTGGGAAACTCAAGTTTTTCAGCTTTCACCTTGGGGTAATGAAAAGCTGAAAGTAAATCTAGTGTACAGAATGTTCAGAACTAAAGTTTTAATCGATGTTTTCACTTACTGGCTATTGAGTTTAATCTGTAATTTCACCTATTTTATTAGTGTGCCGCATCTCCTGTGTCTGATTCGCGCAGAATAAAGCATTTGCGAAAAGTTCGTTGTCCTAGAGGTTTTGCAATATTTTAAATAATTGAAGGCTACCGAAAAAGTAAAATATTTACGTATAATTAAAATACTAACCGGTTTATATTATTTTTCAATATTTATTCGGTAGTTAATCAACTACTGCGAATTACAATAAACAACTCTGGTTTCCATGTAGTACGGGAGCCAGTGACACTTTTAGTTGCTATATCTGTTTAAACATGTTTTTTTTTCGGTCGCATTAATATAACTTATCCACAAAACAACCACTTCGTTAGCAGGCCAACGCTTGGCAGCAGCATTTTGATAATTTACAAAAAAAGTATCGCTGTTATACGTGTTGATACTTTTTGTGTCCTTTATTGACATTACAGTAAGATGGAAAAGGACTTCCTGCCACCTTCATTGTAGACCGACGTGCTCCTATCATTAACATAGATATGTAAGTAGAATACAGTCAACTGACAAATGTTTAAAGCTGACATTTTTTGTGCGAGTAGTTTATTACTTGACATTTTTAAAAAACTTGTGCTGCCGGCCATTCGACGGAACATGGCTTTGGCAGGAGCAAAAAAAAAGTCCTGTCAGGCGTTGATCCGCTGGTACGCCTGCAGGAGTGGAAGCACGGCCTAAATATAACACAAAATATAAGAAATTAATTTTAAGCAAATTTTTCAATAAATTAATAGTTTATAAAACTAAAAAAGAAAACATGCTTTTATAAATACTGCACTAAAAAGCAAAAAATAATCATCCTGTTCTCTCTGTCTACCCCGTAAAAGTGTAAGCCGTGTTTGTAATTAAGTATAATAGAGGGAGCGTTTTTCGAACGCTATTTCGAACAGGTCCGATGATAAAAACGCTGAAGACATCATTAAATTAAATGAAAGGCGCCCCAAACTTTTTACTCAAATATTATACTTAATTACAAATACGGCTCACACTAAGGCCCTTACGGGGTAGATAGAGAGAACAGGTTCGATGATTATTTTTTGCTTTTAGCATAGGTAGTATTTATAAAAGCGTGTTTTTTTTAGTTTTTTAAACTATTAATTTATTTTTTTACTTTTGCACTTGGCACTTTCGACATTTATGTAAAGAATTCGACTAAATATTTATAATCTGCGACCTCGGAGATCCTCAGATATCGATTTTCATACGAATCGGACCATGAATTACAATATTTATCCGCCATTTTGACGCCACCATTTTGAATTTTTAAATTTGGACCGGATAATTGCAATCTGCAACCTTGATAACTCACAGATACCGATTTTCAGTTGAATCCGACGATAATTGATAAAACCTATCCGCCATGTTGACGCCGCCATTTTGATTTTTTAAGTTTTGATCGCATTATTTGTTGTCTACTTATCAAGCCCCTTCTTTTGATACCCATATCAAGGGAGTTGTAAAGAAAATGATAATCCGCCATCTTGGGGCGACGGCCATTTTGAACATATTATAATATTGAGTATACTATATTGTATTGTCATCAGAGCTACACACAATTGCCAAGCTTCATGATGTTACAACAATTAGAAGTGGGTGAAATTCAGTTCAGTAGACTTTACTTCCATACAACATACATACATACATAGTTAGTTACAGATCGACCTAATAAAAGCGTGTTAAGAGTGTCGTTGGCTCCCGTACTAATAGGGTAGAACGTACCAATGAATTATGGATACGTCGAGGTTTAAAGGGCAGAATGAGAATGATCATAAAAGCTGAATGAGACCATTACTGAATCTAATTTTGGTTAGCTCCAAAATAAATTTGTGGGTGTATCGGAGAATATTAAAGATCGATAAACAAAACACCTCATACTAACATTCAGCTAATTTTCGTTGAATGTGTTAATGTGATAGTTTTCGAGTTATTCGACAAATACCGTTTTCTCAAGCTAAAATGGCAATTTTCGGCTGATTATCAATTTATATAAAACATTGCATAGAACCTTTTTTTCTCAAAAAGACAGGATTGCCTACTCAATTTTTGTCCATGAAAAAATATCAATGCATTTTAGAATTGCCTGTATGATATTCAACGTAAACTTGTGTATCGTGAAGTAAAAGATTTAGTAATGATATTTTAATGAATTCCAGTGTTGTTGTTAAAGGAAACATGAATAAGTAAGCATCTCAGCATACTTACAGGAAGTGTCTGCCAGTGGTTTATGTATACAATTATATTGTGTAATTCAACACAGTCTAGTGAAAATTACTTTAAAAACGTTTTAAAATTTTAATGTGACTTGTTAATTAAGTATATTTTGTGTAAAAAATAACACTAAAATTAATGTCGACTCGATAGAAGCAAATTACCTAAAACAAGATACAATTTTATTGCCACAAAATTGCAAAGTTGGTTTTGATATTCTAACATTAGCGTCGAAACTGAAATGAAAAGAACGTACCTTTATAGTATTTGTCGTTTGAAACAAATTAGTAACTTAATTTTCTAAAATGTTTAACAATTTGGTTTAAATATGATTTAAACTTAGTTTTGTAAAGAAAGAGAAAATACAGGGACTGGCAGAATTCACTTTATAGTTGTCTTCAAATTTACTACGCACTCAAAAAATGTCGGCGCCTTTGATCTTTACCGCACCGCCAAATATGCGGATATTTTTTACACGAATAATAAGTTTGTAGTCAACTAACTATACAATTTTAACCTGAAGTAAATATTTATTGGAGATGGGATATGGTTTATAACCTAAAAAAGATCATGGTGTGCCAGGGATAATAATTTAATTTGGAACAAGGCAGGAATTGTTTTTTAAATATACTTACATTTTGAAGATTCCATACCGTAGAGCAGTATTCAAATTTACTTATAACTAATGCAAAATAGAGTTTTGAAATTGAGCTTGTTAAGCGCAATTCATTGCTATTACCTATGAAAATCTCAACATTTTTATGGCTTTTTACGTTGTATTTTTCATCTGAGTAAAGAAAGTTAATTTTTTATCAAGTGTGACAATCGTTAACAGATGTTATACGCAAATTATTAGCTTGCGTAACATCTTAACATATACGTGATGGAATTGGTTTTTCTATACTACCTATGTCATTAGCAAAGAGCAATTTTTGTGATGAAATATCCATTACCTATATCCGAAATAAATATAATAAGGGCTCTAGATTTGACCCTTGTGGCAAGCCTACATATAGTTTTCTTTGAGTGAGATAATATTTTAACTGTTTAAGAATCTTATAGAATTTATAGAAGATGGATATTACAGAGGTAAAGGAATTTTTCAATTCTTCTAAAGTATGCCGAGGCATTAACTAGCTGCAACCACTTGGCATGGAAATGCCTATCATAACTTCTTCCTGTAAGGTTCTCTTCAATCTCTCGGTTTTCTTCTGTCCACTCTGCTGCTGTTAAGAGATCCCTACCTACAGGAAACAGTCTGGTACGGTGTAGTTAGGAGACCTGTCAGGCCAATTATGTCCCTACTGCATTACATAATGGGAAGACAAAACATTTTCCTGCAAACTTCAAGACAAAGGAAAGTTTTATATCAAAATTAATAATACCGTAACCGCAAAATGTATCAGATCTTGCCAAAGTCGTATGTCCAAATCGCTAGTCGAACATTACCAAATATTTTTTTGTAGAATACGACATTACTTGACTAAATTATTTTGAAGGAGTGAACAGTCTTCATGGCATGCAACAGTGAAAAATATTTTTACGTCATCAGCATAGAGCAGACAATTAACATCAAATACTGTGGTAATATCATTAATAAACATTATAAATAACAAAGGTCCAGGAATAGATCCTTGTGGAACACCAGACGGAGCAAGTCAGTAGATTGAAACCTATTAAAAGCCACAAATTGTTAATTATATGATAAGTAAGATTGAAACAATAAGAATCAGAAAAGCCAAAGTGTCGTAATTTGTTAAATAGAATAGTGTAATGTTGTGTGTTAGCGAACTGTCATCACCACCTAGTTTAAATTTACAAAATGTTTGTGATGTGGTTTGATATAATCCGCTAATGGCACAACGTTATTACAATGGATGTACAGAACTCTGAGGGAGGTGTATCAGTTTGAATTTAATGTGAGAAACTTCGTTCCAAAATTATTTAATTGTCGTGGCCTATGCGTTGTACACGCCAGCGTTACGTATGTAACGAATGGCCTCACGATGGTCGTTTAGGTATATCAATTTTTTGCTATTTCTGTTTAGTTCTACTATTCCCCTTTATCAGAGGGTGCAGACTCCTAAACCTTGCGTATGGTTTCGTTTACATTTTTGTTTGCAAATCAGTATGGTGTTCAAATGAACTCTTAGATACTTCTTGGATTCTTTTGTTTGAATTTTGACCTATCTAATCGAGATTGGGTGAATGATTTTATTTTTTGTGAAATTTTGAAAAAATCCATAGCACCCGACTGCTCTTTGTTGACCTTCCTCTTCCACTGATCGTAATTCGCCATGAATACCTTTTTTCCCGTTGTTGTCTTGGTCAGTGATGCATTTTGACAACTGCCAACAATTAAACAAATAATCCAAGACACGCTCACTAAAATGACATATGAAATTTGCATGCAGGATGCATTTTTTTATTGTAATGTACGCGGACTGGTAAGATATAACTTTCTAGATTTTTATAAATGTTTCCCATTGCTTAAAATTTACCACTCATAATCAGACAGCTATTAAATATATCTCCCTTTTATTTTAATAAGTGGTTTTATCTCAGCGTTTATCATTGTTTTTATACTGCCAGAAGGAACAAATCTTCTTTAATTCTTAATTAATATTAGATTAAAACTGATAAAGTTGGTTATCTCTAAGTGTTGTTTAATGTAAATTTAGGTTAATTTAACTCTGCTTCTCTGCACGAACTTGCTCATAAGCATACCTTAATGAAACTGGTGTAAATATTACGTTAATGTAAATGTTAATGTTTATTTTGGCCTACATGAAATGTTATTTTCAGTTCCACAAAACTACGTTAAAAGCGTGATTAAAACATCAGGTTTTTTCACTTTCAAGTTTCACGTAGAGGCTGGCAATGTCGAGGATGTTGTAAAAGCTAGAAACAACAATAATCGTCCAGAAAATAGGTCTTTAAAACAATGGTCTTGGAGAAAGTTTTGCAGGAATTTTGAAAGTGCTGTTTTCGAGGTCACATTTTGCGACTCAATTTTTTTGCGAGGTCCTAAAAAAACACCAAAAAATTACAAAAAAAAATGTGTTTTTACAAATATTTCCTCTTTCTTCTCTTCTTATCCTTTATTTTTGTCCTCATCATTTTCCAAGAAAAATCAAATTAACAAAATTATATACAAAAATCCATATCTGTGTTCCTAATTTGTTAAAAAAAAATAATTGAACAATGATTAACTCGGTGAACTTTGATTTCTACCATTTTTGAGAATATACTCTCAAATATACCGCGAGTTCAGAGAATTTTCGAAACACCATAATGTTTGGTTATAATTAGTTCATAACAAATGTTTTACCAGTTACGAAAATAGGAGGCGACATCGACAGCCCCTGCAGAGTTAAACACCATTACGGCCTGCTTGACTCCCATCCCTTCTGAATTTATCTAGTGGTTTCTTTTAATGCATACTGACAGCTGTCGGCAAACTGTGGCACAGGTCGATTATCGTGCCATAACAATATCGTATATATCCACTTAAATCAGCTTTATATACTTCCTCAACTTTAAGGGCTTGTCGGGTCGATTAACTTAATTTAAAATTCACTAGGCTGATATCGTAGGGTACAGGGTGAAGACGTCTACATCCTATATAGTTTTAATTTTTATGTTTCTAAAAAAATATGTGGGATTAATGATGTAGACAAGAAAAACTAAATAGCTTCTACAGGGTGTTTGGAAATGACCAACATTTCTAGTTCAGATAGTACATCAACTCATAAGCGGAGTTTGCTTAGTAAATATACAGATTGCATCAATTAAGTAATACAGGGTGTATACTTTCTGGAAAACGGAAAATCTGGAAAGTCAGGGAATTTATAAATTTGTAAAAAAAAGTCAGGGAAAATGTATTTAAACTACTTATATCCAAAGTTGTTTCCATCTTGCCCCCATCCCCCGCTCATCAATTTTCATTTTCGAGCAGACAAATTTTCTGGAATTCTTATTGAAAAGTCCTGGAAAGCCACACTACAATAAAATAAAAGCAATATTGTGGAACATCATGCTGGACTGACCGAATTGGCCAAAGCGAACTTCTGTCCATGAGCAACGATTTGTTAAGAGGCTAATTTGAAGTGATCATTGCAGGGCTCATACAAAGGCTCTCGATATAGTCCAGATATAGTGTAACAGACAGGCTCTCTGTCAACTTTGGCAATACAGAGCTAATGCTGTTCAAGAAAAGGAGAAAAATGAGCTATTTTCAGCTTCCTTCTCTTATGGACACACGTCTGTGAATTTCCCGTACAGTGAAATATCTCTCCAAACTGTTGTGGAAGTTCAAATGAGGAAAGCCTGCGGATCTCTATCAATGTGCAAGCGCATCTTCGGTCCTAAATTGGAAATAAGTTGAAATATCACTTGCTGGGCGTATTTTGTTATGGTAGGACTCTTCATAACATGTATGGTGGCGCTCCCAGGAGCGTTCTGAACACTGCCGTAGCGCATCTTTTGGGTTGGTGGGGGTGGCTATTAAAAAAATCCCAACTCTAACTAAAAGTTTTCAATATACTTTATTAATTAGGACTTGGTAATACACGTATTGCTCTGCGTTTCATTGATGCCCACAACTGAACTAGTCTTAATAAATTAAGTGAATCCATTCTCGAATCGTCCATTGTCGATCTTGTATCACTTTTCACAAATTTTAGTAAACTGTTTTTTCATTCATTTGTGGCAGTAGAGAAACCAGCAGTTACCACAAACTGACAGACGAAATGCAAGTTTCAATATTTGCTTAAACTCAACTTTTTAACAATTTCTTTCATGAACGTTGCTTCTCCACACTTGCTAAAAAGCACCTCCAGTTCACTTTCTAGGTCAGCTACATCAGGCTTATTACCATCATAAGGATACATATCCACAACACGCTTTAAATTTTGAATGTTTTTATCTTTAAATGTACGGTAGTTGATTGAGCATCTATAGGTGTGGGTGATTTGTGATAATACTCGAGCGGTCTACTTGTCGGCTTGCCACGATCCAGCGGCAGGGAGCCAGCCTTGTCGGCATGCTTTGAAGATAATTGGAATTCCAGCGGACCAGTTCACTTTTACGAATGAGTTCAAAGCATGCCGACACGGCTGGCTCCCTGCCGCTGGATCGTGTGTAGACCCCCTCAAGGGTCTTCTGAGTTGGTTGTTGGTACACGACCCAGCGGCAGGGAGCTAGCCTTGTCGGCATGCTTTGAACTCATTCGTAAAAGTGAACTGGTCCGTTGGAATTCCAATTATCTGCAAAGGGTACCGACAAGGCTGGCTCCCTGCCGCTGGATCGTGTGTAATTTTTTATTTTTAAAGAATTCCAGGAATGGATGAATGTGAGATTGTGTGGTACGAGTATAACTTGTATTTCCAATTATTTCCGACTAATTATTGTCGAACACAAAATAAAGACTTTCTTTCATAAATATTAAATATAGAGTATAGGAACATTAGTCCAATTAACGAAGGAAAAATAGGGGAATTAATTCGTGTATTTGCAAATTTTTGTATAGTTGTCGGGACGACTGCCCTGAACAACATACCGAAAGTCCTGAGAGGGGGGGGGGGATAGGAGGTTAGTTTAAAGGTCCCCTTATCACGTTTTTCTTAAATAACTCGAAAACTACGACCTCTATCGAAAAATGGTCTTTATACAAAATTAAACTAGATGAAATTTTTTACAAACAAGTTCCTATTCATTTTTTCTGTAGGATCAGTACTTTACGAGATGCAGAGGGTGCAAACATCGCGAATTAAAAAAAAATTAAGTAGTTTTTCAGGTTTTTCCGGAAAAACTCGGTGAAAACGCACTTTACAGAAAAATTGCAAATAAAAAAAAGTCTTGTATTTCGATAACACATTCACTTGAATTTTTTTAGATTTTTTTTTCAACTTTTACATTTTCCTTCCCCCACTTTTATGAATTTTCGAGTACAAGAGTAAAAACATCGTATTTTGGACCAAAAAAGGTAAATTTATTGTTTCTATTTCATTTTTGACTCAATTTCTACAAGTTACGGAACCCACGATAAAAGGGGTGTTTTCCACCCCTTTCCGATCATTTCCTACTCTGCTTTCAGCTCTTTTACTAACGTCATTACAAACACATTGCACAAGGTTTCATCAAAATCCATTCATTAGCAGTCAAATTAGACATTTTGGTCATTTGACTCCGTTGACTGGACTACCTCTATATCTCGTAAAGTATCGATCCTACATAAAAAATGAATAGAAAATTTCATCTAGTTTAACTTTGTATAAGATCAATTTTTCCCCAGAGGTCGTAGTTTCCGAGTTATTCAAGAGAAACGTGAAAAGGGGATCTTTAAACTATCTAGGAACAGCAGAAGCAATCAGGACCAGTTCAATAGCAGCAGTGGAGCCAATTCTTAGGCTCATTTCCTTGCACGTTGAAGTGGAACTGGAAGCCAGGAAAGCAGCAAACAAACTGTTCCAGAATGGAATGTGGAATGCGACAGGCCAAGGGCTGGGGCAAGTCATCAGTCAGTCAGAGGATGACCGATGTCTCGCGTCTATAGGTTCAATATTCCACATACACTCATGCAAACCAAGGTATATCGGTACCATTTGGCAAATACCGTAGTGTATTGCAAGCAGAGATATACCGTGCGTGTAATTTCCCATTAGGCTTGTACATTCACGTAGCGCGATAGATATGACAACACAGCTGCCATAAATTCCTCCGTCGAGCGGAGCATCCCAGCTCTATTATTTCATTTCAGCCAGCTGGCACGCGCGATGTTGTAATTTTACTCCCTATGCCTTGCGTTCCGCTACACGCACGGTATGTAATATTACTGCGTGCAAGCGAAAATCTCAGAAGACGTTTCGTTGACAAACATATTTATATGTGCAGGTGGTTTTGAAGGCTCTTACACTAAATTTATTTGACTGAGCCGTGTAAATACAAATCAGTCAAACTCATATGGCTGCGCAAAGGTGTAGAGGGCAATGAAGCAGCGGACCGTTCTTCAAGGGGAAGAAATAGAGATCCTTTCCGGAGCCTGAGCCTGAGCCAGCCTTTGGTTTACCAAGAAATCTGATTCATTCAGATTTACGAGACTGGGCCATTGCATAGTTCGACAACTGTAGGTCTCAAGCCTCTGGAAGGAAGCAGCCAAGGCCAAGCCCCCCTGTATGAGGGGGGCTCTTGGGTACAGAGTTTAGGGGCCAGGGCTTGCAAGGGGAGGCCCATCTGACCCCATTTCCCCAGGGAAAAACTTAAAAAATATTTTTGGCTAGTATAAACTCACGATTATTATTATTGTTATGCTGATTATGATGATTTTCATTCCATGAAATGAACTGTACCTCGTTTTTAAGTAGAGCAATAAATACCAGATATTACCAGTAGGAGCAGGCAAGCAAATAAGTTTTCATAATCCGTCTGTTTTGTTCTGTTCACAATTCTTATATAAAATTGATATAATATTTGACATTTAGTAAATATGCACACAACAATTATGAATAAAACTTAATTAAAATGTAAACAATTAAGGTAAAACAGGTAAATTGAATTGAAAATAAAATGAAGTAATATCCTTAACCTTTAGTGAAATAAGGCCTCTGACAATTACATTTCTTAGAATAAAATGTAATAATTATATAAAGCGACTGCGTTATAAAATTCCAGATAAACATTAACAATATAATAATTATTATTAATAGTAAATGTAGATGGTAGTATCTCCATATCATTTAAAATATTTTCGAATCTAATTCAATTATAGTTGATGTGAATTCCATGTAACCACGTGAAAAACCAATAGAGGAACAAGGATGCAATTTTAAAATGCTTGAAAAAGTGAATTTTTCTGAAATCGATCGGCAATGTCTACATTTTCGGCGCGATTTCAGATCGAAAAATGCACAATTCCAGTGTTTTAGTCCGTTGCTAAGAAACTATCAGAAAACAGACCGGAAAAGATCCGTTGCGGCCTAGGCCGGGAAAGTAACATTCCCGTACGGTTTTTTATATATATTTTAGACAGTAAATAAATACACGCAGACAAACCAACTCACATTAAAATTGCATTTATTAGTAAGCAGTTAGATTGTAATGAAGAAATGTTATGTATTAATACAAATTCCTTAATTTATAATACTATTGATTGTGATTTCAGAAAAAATAGTATGTGTATTTCGGTGTGATGCTTGTTGGCCTCGGCTAGCGCCTCGGCCAACAATTTGCATCGTCGTCCGGGAATGTATTGCTTTCACACCTAAATACACAATATACTATTCCGTTACGCAGAAAACGATTATAACGAAAGAAATTCAAAATAAAATTAATTTTCCGTAAAATAAATATTTAGATTATGCCGTAATTTGTAAACACAACCACGTGACTGCAAATGGTTTCTTATTGACGTGACGTTAATGACGTCATCTGTTAGTCTGATATTTTACCCAAAGTAGTCCTAATCTCTTGCGGACATCTGTCAATAAACTAATTTTGGAGAATCTTGGATGTAAAATTACCATATTTGTAGTGATACTCCTCTTTGTTTGCATTTTTATGTGTTTAATGTCATTAAACGTTTATGTGTTTAATTTTTATAAAATAAAATAAATTCCTAATTCAGGTTATGTTCGCATTACTCAGGAATTCGAGCTATCAGAAAACTTTTTGATTGCTTGTTATAAACACGTCCTGTCTAATCCTATATCGTAATAATTACTTAATGTAATGTCCCATAAGTAATAAAAGACGTAATATAATATTATAACTTTTAATTCACTTGCATTTTTTATTTATATATTTTTACACTTACTTACATTAAAGTGATCCTCACAACCCCATAAAGGCGTTTTCTCCGTTAATTTGATGTTTCTTAGTGTTGCGTTTCATAGCAGTGCATCACTGTCCTCTAACTGTTGAATGTCTCGGAACACTAAAAAATATTTTATCCGTTTTTATTGTCTCATTTTCACATCTAGGCAATATTTGTAACATTGTAACTCGTGATAATGTTGTTCACTAGCTCATTAACCAAATAATAACTCAATAACAGCATAAACAAGAACTTGGTAAACTGACTGAGACCTTGTAAACAGTAAACTGACATTTGACAAATCCATCTAAATTAATCTGGAACGTGCACTCAATGCTTTAGGTATACGAAACCACTGAAGCATGTTTTTACGGAAAGAGAAACTTGCGTGCACTATTTTGTCCTTGTCTGGCAAGATCTGATTTGTTGAAGGAAATGTCTGATTGGTTTAACCGTCTCTACACAGACACAAAAAAGAGATGGAATAGTGCACGCAAGTTTATCTTTGTGTCATTTTCTCAAGTCGAGTGCGCCTTCCAGTTTGTTATTAATTAGGCAATCCAACAACCTGTCAAATTATTTTGTTGTGGGTAAACACGGGGTTTATTTTAATTAACTCGCGGAAACGTAGCCAAGGCAACCGAAAAACAAACTCTTTAACAAACGTTTAACGAATGAAAACAAACGTTTGCCGGATGTTTGCCCACAACGCCATGTTAAAAGTCACGTGGTTTGGACTGCTTAATTTCGATGGACAAATCATAACGGAAAACGCCACAATGTGTGGCGCCAAATATCTGCCGTTTTGAAATATTCAAATTTTTCACCGAAGAAATTTTTTTTCTCGCTGAATTAACATTAAATAAATCGTAAATTTTACATTTTTATAACTTTTTTGATGTTTTATCGATTGTGATTTAAAAAAAAAATCATGCAACTTTCTCATTGTTATGAATTATATTTTAGTTTTGGGAAGACGGAGCCTTTCAAATTTTATTTAATTTTTACTTAACTAAGGGCAGTTTTAGATAAATTCAGGTTAAATTCTAACTTGAAAGCCGTTTAGAATAAAGGTTATTCAAAATGTCAAAATGCCTTTCCCTTTAACAAGCTTCTCAATGGCATCAATGAAAATATAGGATTCAAGAATTGGGTTTGCTTTCTGTTGGGAATAAAAATAATTTAGGAAAAAAGTCAACTTTTTATCTTATAAAAAACAACATTCTTTTCATATCCTTAATAGTTTTAGAGATATTAAGGTTGAAAATTTTCACGTTGTCTTGTTCTCTTGAAGTAAGATGTGATACTAGATCCAGTAATAATTATGGTAGTACATCATATCAAAATCCCATGATCCTAGAATACACCTATACAGGGTCTCCATTAAAGAATGGGCCATAGAGGAACAGTGGATTTGTGACATTAAAATACTACGATTTAGTCCAAAAGTTGATATTAACAGAGATACAGGGTGTTAAAGTCAATATTATATTTATAATTTTCCTACATAACTTTTAAAGTTTTTCAAATATTGGTACGAAAATTGGTGGATATGAGTTTTTTGATATGAGAAATTCAAATCTTCTCCTATTTTTTGTGTAAATCCTAGAGAGCGCCACATAAGCAATATTTAGGGTGTAAATGTACTCCTAACTTTTTCACCCGTAATGTTATAGCTTTTTTTATTAAAAAATCCTGAACCTACATCATTTTGATGGAGAAAAGGTATACTTGTCATTAGCCTTAGAAATTCACCGTTTTCGAGATAATCGCATTGTAACAGTCAGCCGCATAATTCATTATAAGAAATATTAATTTTAATCTAGTAGGCACACGGTTAAATCTGACAGTTAAATAATTCATAATGATAGTTAAAATGCAGTTGTATAGAAAAAGAGAGGTTTTATTATTATTACAAATTAAGCAGTTAAGTAAACAAAAACGGTATCAATGGAAATGTCAAATTAAACAACAAAATAATAATTAAAATAATTGCTGCAATTCATTTTCAAATTGTCTTCCATTTAACTCAAATCACTTTTGGCATCTTTTAAGAAAATTTTGCCTAATACAAAAAAAGAATGGAAGTAAATCACTTATATGGTTTGCAGCTGCCACTATTTTCTGCCAAAGTTCTTGTCTTGTGTTACTTGTTTGAGAGTATACAAGGCTCTCCATGGTACCCCATAGGAAAAAGTCCATTGCCGTTAGGTCTGGACTCCGTGGTGGCCATGGATGTTCACTTTCGTGTCCAATCCAACGCCTAGGAAATACATTATCTAAATGATTTCTTACAATCAGACGATAGTGAACAGGTGCTCCGTCGAGTAAAAACCACATATTTTCTAGAATATCTAAAGGCACTTCATCCAACATATTTTGTAAATAATTTTAAAGGAAGTTTAGATAGTTTTCTCCATTTACTAGCGGTGGAAGTTCAAAAGGACCCACAAGATAATCTCCAATTATTTCACATCAAATATTAATTTTAAATTCATATTGAAAATGTCTCACTCTTGCGGTCCTTGGATTCTCTTCAGCCCACAAATGACTGTTTTTTTGTGTACCCTTCGAGTAAACGTTGCCTCATCCGTGAAAGGAACCTTATTTAAAAAAGTTGGATCTCTTCTTTGCCTTCTTAACAAAAATTCGCAAAATTGTATGCGACGAGGAAAATCACCTGGCAACAAATTTTGTACTGGTGTTAAATGGTATGGGTGTAATTGTTGCTCATGTAGAATGTTTGATACTGTACCACGGGTTAGTCCAGTATTTGTAGAGATTCGGCGAATACTTATTTCAGGATCGTCTTCAGTAAGATTTAATACTGCTTCCTCTTGTTGGACACTACGAACTACAAGGCGTCGACGGGAACGTCTAGGACGACTAGAACCCGTTTCTTTTAATCTTGCAAAAAGTCTTGGGATTTGGATAAGTATTCGCATATTTTCTTACTGCAGCACGTCCATTATAATTTTCTTAAGCATAAATAGCCACCATATCAATCATTTCGCTATTTGAAAAAAAAAAAAAAATGCCTCGGCATTGTGCAAAAAATATAATTTTTTCGTAATAAATTACAACACAGTAACTGTCAGATTTAGCCGTGTTTAATTGGCAAAAGTATTGTTGACATCGGCGCCTACTACGTTAATATTTCTTATAATGAATTATGGAATTATGTGGCTGACTGTTACAATGCGATTATCTCGAAAACGGTCAATTTCTAAGGCTAATGACAAGTATACTTTTTCTCCGTCAAAATGATGTAGGTTCAGGATTTTTTAATAAAAAAAATGCTATAACATTACGGGTGAAAAAGTAAGGAGTACATTTACACCCTAAATATTGCTTATGTGGCGCCCTCTAGGATTTACACCAAAAATAGGAGAAGATTTGAATTTCTCATATCAAAAAACTCCTATCCACCAATTTTCGAACCAATATTTGGAAAACTTCAAAAGTTATGTAGGAAAATTATAAATATAATATTGACTTTAACACCCTGTATCTCTGTTAATATCAACTTTTGGACTAAGGTAAGTTTGGTTAAATCGTAATATTTTAATGTCAGGAATCCACTGTTCCTCTATGGCCCATTCTTTAATGGACACCCTGTATAATCTATGAAGAATCCTTTCATAAGTTTTTATAAAAGACTTTTGAAACTTCTAGTTAAAACTCTTAATTTTCAAGATATTTGCAAAAACGCGTTCACTTCCCTACCCTGCCCTCAAAAAATATCCTCGATTCTGACGTAGACTTCATCGGTTACTGAAAGAATAAGCAAATATGAACACCCGTTATAATTTTTTTCAATTAAATTATACTTTAGAAAAATTGTAATTTGTTGTACAGGCAGCCGCACTATTTTTATTAAGTCAGTTAAATTAATTCTATGTACAATGTACATAATATATGATATAATAGGCATATACTGTCAGTGAATGTGATGATGATTGTGCAGTTACCACATATATATCTATATTATATGGTGATCGATAGGCAAAGCAATTTGGCTGTATCAGAAATGGATATTTTGTGTACGAATACATATGCTGTATTAAAGCAACTTAAAGCCAATTATTTTCAGCTGGATTCACTGTATTTGTATTGAACTGCATGGCTTTAAATGGGCAATATATCTATTAGGGATATGAATGTTTAGCGTTCGGTAATCGTTACGAGTAAATTTGGGGGAATTTGTTTCGAGGATTATTGTGGAGAGGAGAGTGATCAGGAATAATAAAGAGTGACTTCCAAAATTTTTAATTTAAAATTGTTAATGCTTGTGTGTTAATGCGTGCGTGTTAATGCTGAATATAGACATTTATATTCAGCACAAAGTTGAAGAATTCTTGGCAGTTGCTTTTGCATGTGGTAATATTCTTTTCTATGCGCTCAGGCTTGTATTCATATTATCAAAGCTCGGGAATTTTATCTTTGTGACGTCAGAATCAGGGTTGGCTCTAGGTCAGCGCGAAAAGATTTGTATGCAAGTATGACACAATATATCTTATCTTGTACTTTTTTCATAGAGTTCCCTAATATCCAAAGTTGATATGGTCAGTTTATTATAAACACCTTGTAGGGTACATACTACATATAAGTATATATGTTTTCATAACTATTGTTATCATAATAACAAAAATGAATTAACAACAAAAAATTATATTTTAAAATTGAATATAATCCTTTCGAAACCCTTTTATTGATATTTTATTTAATAGCCGTAATGGATATAATACACCTACTGAAAGAGGAGGTAGGATGTAACATTGAACTAACACACACATACGAATTACGTTCACGGCACCGCCCACCTTAACGACTCGGGGGTTTCACGTGGACAGCCACGGGGGTCATCCCTCGCCTTACTTAACAGATCAACGGCCCGGGATCTCAGTTGATAGCCTACCGACTGTTAGATGAGATACTTGGATCACCCATCCAAATGCTGGACTCGCTCAGCGTTGCTTACTCCACTGAACGAGTAACTGTACCTCATATCCCCTTTATATTGTATAAAGTATAAAAATAAATAGCCGAAATTTTCATGTTTCATGAAAATAGAGTTAAAACGTCAGTACCCCGGTGTGTCCCAAACCTTAAAGTCAAAGATTCCAACTGATATAAATATTACATTTTCATTTTATTCATTAATTATTCATACTAATATATGTTCTATGATAATAGTTGTTGAGAATGAACATTTGTTATGTGATCTTTTTTGGCGATTATTGCCTCAAAATACTACACAAAACATTGCCCTACGCTTTTTGACGTCAGTCCCCTGCCACATTTAAGAATCTATCGGAAGCGAATGTGTCTTGATTAACCACGTATTTGTGCTAATGGAACGCATCCAACATGAAGTTGGTACAAATGAAAGATGATGTTTTGGCACTACTTTGCTTAGTAGTGAATCGGTATTTAGTGCTAAGCAGACTATTCAGTAAATCAGTACTCTGGTAAAACTTTTGGGTTTAATTTTTTCTTGAATTATTTAGTTATTGGATATCTTGTACGTTTTCCAATTTTTTTGTGCTTAATTTCATTCTAAAATTGTGATAAAACAGTTTATTTAAAACGCGACAGTTTACACCTCTGGCGGTTACCCTGTATGGCGAGTATGGATCAATTTTAATAGGAAGTATTCTACCGTGCAATTTTACGAGTCCACCAAAATTGAATGAAAATTATAGGTCTAACATAAGTTATTGTGTTCCTAACAAGAAGTCTACACGCATACAGACACACACGCAGATACAAACAAATACACGCGCACATACAGGCACACACATTCTCTCTCGCGCACGCGCATACTCATCAAATATCGAATAAAAATTAATATCTTTATACGATACGATATATTTGAGTTCAGCGTGTTATGAAGCGAATTTCTGTGATTTTTTTTTGTTTTGGGGTACAATACACTTATTTTATTAAATCAAATGCATAATAAAAACGCCAAATAACTACTGCTTGTAGTTCTTTAATTCACCATTTTAATGATGATTACATTATTTCAAAATTCATTTGAATGAAGAATAGTATTTTACGCAATAGAAAACAAATTATTTGCAGTAAACCTCAGCAGAAATATTTACACAGCTAGCCTTTCATTCGGTATGTACCGACGATGACCAAGAAGCCCGAAACTGCAGCATACAGATGGTATAATGAACCCACTACACAGGATAAATATTTCTGCTTGGCTTTGTTTTATATTCAGGATTTTGAAATTGTTAAATTATAATTCAAATCTATTTTTAAATAATGTTTCGTTAAAAATTACAAGGAGAAGTTATTTAATGTTATTTTTGTAAAAAGGATACTCAAGCCTAAGGATGTAGACAAGACTGTTTTTGTATAGTTGATGTTTACATCATTACTGGTGGACAAAAGATACATAATTTGAAACTTGTACTGGTATAATACTACTTTTTGTTGTGTGTTAAAATATTTATAATCATTTTATTGATTAACACCGTTCAGTTACAAAAACCGAGTTTTTATAAGCATAATTTAAAGCACGACAGGTCCTACCTAGCGATGTAAGTTTGTATACGCTTTATAATGAAAATACGTATTTGTTTATTATAAGTAGTTTACTCCATTTTACTTCCACATCCAGTGGAAGTATAGTAAGGACAAAAAAATTTTAAAAAATTTTTATTCTTCAAATAGGCTTAGAATGCCATGAAACGTCGAGATTTTAAGTTTGAGCGAAAAAAAAATTTCTGTCTGTCGGTCTGTCTGTAACTTTTTTTTTGTGCGCACGTTTACTCTGGAACCGTTTGAGATATTGACTTGAAATTTGGTACACATATGTACTTTAACGAGATCCAGAACTAGATTATATTTTTGCCTTGTTCCGTCTAAGGGTTGGGGGGTAAATTGGGGTAAATTTGGGGTAAATAGGTAGATCAAGCGGGTAAGAGTCCATAAAATTGGTAATTAGTATATATAACAGAAGCTAAGGTCTCAAAAAAAATTTTGGCCTTAGCCACCCCCATTTCCACCCCCACCCCATTGTTAAAGGGGATAAAAAAAATGTGATTTAGTGTGTGTACAAAAACCAGAAACCTCAAAATATTTTTTTACTTCATCCGCCCCCACTACCACCCCCTATCACCACCCCCACCCCACTACCGATGTGGGGTATCGTTTTATGGGTTTTTGGGGTAGACGATTTCAAATATTATATTATTAAAGTTCCATAAACAATTATTTCCACATACGAAATTTTTTCGTTGTGAGTGACTTGGATAGAAAATCTGGATGTGGAAGTAGTGATTCCTTGGGCAGCGGTTTTTATACTGTACGTAAAATAGCTGCCGACCGAGCTAATTTAAGAGGAGACCGGGCATGCTTTATTTTTCTACACTATATTAAATAATAAATATAATGTATTACTACTTTTATGGAAAGTATGTTCTGGCGTGATTCAGATAAGAAATAAACGGAAACACGCCTCTTTTAATTAAGATTTCTAACCCTTGTGATATAGTTACGCGAATCACCGCTAACTAGAACGGCGCGGAGTTTATTGTCGGCGTTAATACCAGGGTAACAGATAAACAGAGCCGTACTTTGAATTTATCTGTCAAGGTCGTGAAGGACGGGCAATCCGCCCACCAGTGCATAAGATATTCCTATCTTGATGCAAAACAGTAAATTTTTTTATTTACCAGAAACGTCATTAAGTTTCTACCGAAAACACGATTTTTAAATCTCTGATGTTATTATGTTCATTCTAATATGCAAAAATTTGAAGTACGGCTCTGCAGTACTCTTGTAACATCTAATAGTTCCGACTTTGACATTTTTATGATCTTTTTTATGTGCCCTCAGAACGCTTTTAAACATATTCAATCCACTAAATTATAAAGAATGTTTTTATAGGATTTCGCAAACAGCAGAAGAATAATGTATGAAAAATTTTTTAAAAAATGTATCTATGAAAATACTAATTTAATATCTTTGCATTCTTTTGATAACCTACTTCTGGTTATACTCCAAAAAAATACCCACGAAATCGTCGATCATTCGAAAACCGCAACCGATACCGACCTGTTTATGTCGTTCGATTCGTCTCTGGCTCTCTATCTACACAATTTTTTTGGGAACTTTTCGCGACATTTTTTTTTACAAAAAAATACCCGTACAAAATCGCCGATAACTCGAGTACAGCTAGGGTGGGCTCCCCGACTAGTTGCTGTTGTTGTTGTTAGAGTTGCACTAGTGAGTGCACTTTTAATAAATCAGACGGCAGCTCACAAGGGTATTTGTATGGTATCTTTGATACTGGAATACTGCTTATATCGACTTATTGAAAGGTTAACGGTCAGAAAAAGGTCCATTCGTTTTTATTAATGTAACCGGAACTAGAACTAGAATAATGATTACAAGTTATTAAACACATACAGTAACACACTAATCTTGATAATATACCTGCAATACTCACAGACAATGTTAATTTAAGATTGAATCATTTATGTCTATTTAATTATTTCAAAGTGTTATACAATTATTGTAATTGTTGTATTTTTGTTCGATTTTTTAATAATTTCTTATAATCTTTCATATTTAACTTTCGCTAAAACACATTGGCCTTTAAAAACTGCTTGTATGAATAATATACTAGTCCAATGTGAACTAATTTCTTTTATGGATTATAATATTTTATTTCTGATGCAAAATTGGAATAATTTCCTTTCAATTTTGTTTCTTAAATATTTCACACATTAATAAATTACCGATTATACTTTTTAAACGCAATCTTTTGCAAAATAAACTTTAAATATTCTATGAATATAATATATGTACAGCGTGTCCTCTGATTGAGTTCCCTATAGGTGAAAATAAATGGACAAAAAATTTTCGAATTTTTTTTTCATATTTGGAAGTTATCCCCTGCTTATCTAAAAAGTAATTTTGGATGTACTTTTGTTTTTTTTTTAAATCATGTAGGCCATGACATTTTCGATTTTTTTTTTTTCATATTTGGAGGTTCACCCCTGCTTATCTAAAAAGTAATTTTGTGTGTACTTTTGTTTTTTTTAAATCATGTAGGCCATGACAGTTAAGCAAAAACGAATTTCATGTTAGGTAAAGTACCTTTTCTGTAAAAGATACA
Source organism: Rutpela maculata (assembly GCA_936432065.2). Lineage (NCBI taxonomy): Eukaryota > Metazoa > Arthropoda > Insecta > Coleoptera > Cerambycidae > Rutpela > Rutpela maculata. Next base: position 386,223,841 of record OW386285.2, on the reverse strand, counting down.
GCAAAATGTCATTAAGGAAAGTTATTCAGATTAAAAAGTCATAGTTCTATGCAAAAATTCAAGAACATACGCCTTCTTTGATGATTTTGATTTTTTCAATATAATTGCATTTTACGAAAAAAATTTTTTTTTTTACTAAAGTGTCCATTATGTACTAGATCAAACAGGCTAGTAAACTGGCATACTATATATATATTTTTTTTTTTTCGTAAAATGCAATTATATTGAAAAAATCAAAATCACCAAAGTAGGCGTGTTCTTGAAATTTTGCATAGGACTATGACTTTTTAATCTGAATAAATTTCCTTAATGACATTTTGCTGTATCTTTTACAGAAAAGGTACTTTACCTAACATGAAATTCGTTTTTGTTTAACTGTCATGGCCTACATGATTTAAAAAAAACAAAAGTACACACAAAATTACTTTTTAGATAAGCAGGGGTGAACCTCCAAATATGAAAAAAAAAATCGAAAATTTTTGGTCCATTTCACCTATAGTGAACTCAATCGGAGGACACGCTGTATATTTGTACTCGAATTTGTAGGATTAGACCGTGCGCCAGCGTCAGGGAGAGGGTTGTGATTCTTTTTGTCTGCCTTTTGGAGGATTGATAGAGGTAAGTTTGGTAATAAAAAAAATTAAAGTCTTGACCGTGTCGCCGCAATAGAAATGGGATTTTCTTTTGCAGAAAATTTTGTTTTGTGATGTTTTTTTTTGTCTGCCATATATATGTGAAAAGAAAGGCAGGAGGTTTGCAAGTGTCAAAAGGGTTGAAAAAATGGAATGAAAAAAATTTAAAAAAATGAAAAGATTTTCTGTGTTTTTTTCGTGTCTGCCAATGGAAAGTATACAAGTTTTTATTATAAACAGTCGATAAACAAATTGGCAGGTGGTTTGCACCTTACCGAGTTGGGTCTTTTGCGGGAAAGCTGCGTGGAAATTTCAATGATTTTTCCTTGATATTAATCTGTAGAAAGTGAATTGCAACATGAAGTTAACGTTATAAAATGTTGTTATGTAAAATGGCAGACGAGTATAGCATGACCATCTTATAAAAAATAACGAAAAACATTGTAAAAAACAGGATAATTTCGATGATTTTTTTATCTGCTATTTCGCATTTAAATTGAGATATGGTTATATTCCCAAAGTGCAAATGGTAGACGGTTTTATAATAACCAACGTATGAAGAATTATACGAAAGAGCCCAAAAATAAAGTAGGCCGATGCAAGATAATATGGCTAATTTTCCGCGCTTTACGAGTTGCAAGCCTGGCCGTAATAACTATCTATGCATTACTGCAAAACGCTTCGATTGCAACAAACATCAGCCGAAAGACCTAACCCTACTCAAAGGAGCTCTCCTCAGTGCATGGTAGATCCGGAATGACTGGAAGTACATGATGAGATTTATTAAACCACGACATGTAACAAAAAGTGATAGGCTCCATCCAGCGGTTGATGTCCATTGCAATCGAAGTAGCAGTAGCCCTGACATGGGCATAGTTAGTAGGTATGCTTTTAGAGGGCAGAATATTTACTAACGTAATATTTTGTCAAATTCCACTTTGCATTTCCTTAAATATATAAGGATTACGATTATAGATTATTATGATAGATTATACAAGCCTGGCCGCGTTAAGTGCAATAACTATTGCTACTGTTACAATTAAAAGAAAAATAGATTTTTAGCTTACGTTTCGTGGGAGAAAATTATATTTTAAAAATTCAGCTTTTCTCAATTTCCGAAATAAGGGGAATTTCGTGGATTAAGGGTTGAAGACAATTCCCGATTTTTACGTACCCTCCGGATTCGGAATAAGCAGACAATTTTACATCGAATACATCACTTTCTAGGTGTGTGTCTGGCAGGTACTTAGGTTTCAAAAACTTAGCCTTAAATTGATTCCCGATTAACACGTGCTCTCAAATCTTTCATCTCTAAATTAAAATCGCTTTACACTTTGCAGTTTTCATTGCCGACAAGGGATTGTGGATTTGATATTGCCAGTTCACTTTACACTTGGCAATTTTTCTTGCTAAGAAACAGGTATACCATCTTTTTTATTATTGCTATTGCATACACGAATGATACGAATAGTAATATAATAGCAATTTCTATTCCATTGGCTACACGTAAATACCCTAAAAATATCACTGAATTGCCGCCGCAATGCAATTAAAAAACCGCTGCCCAAGGAATCACTACTTCCACATCCAGATTTTGTATCTAAGTCACTCAGAACGAAAAAATTTTGTATGTGGAAATAATTGTTTATGGAACTTTAATAATATAATATTTGAAATCCTCTACCCCAAAAACCCATAAAACGATACCCCACATCGATAGCGGGGTGGAGGTGGTGGTAGTGGGGGTGGATGAAGTAAAAAAACATTTTGAGGTTTCTGGTTCTTGTACACACCCTAAATCACAATTTTTTTTCATCCCCTTTAATAATGGGGGGGGGGGTCATGGGGGTGGCTAATGCCAAAATTTTTTTTGAAACCTCAGCTTCTCTTGTATATACTAAATACCAATTTTATGGACTCTTACCTGCTTGATTTACCTATTTTCCCCAAATTTACCCCAATTTACCCCTTCGACGGAACAAGATGAAAATATAATCTAGTTCTAGATCTCGTTAAAGTACATATGTGTACCAAATTTCAAGTCAATATCTCAAACGGTTCCAGAGTAAACGTGCGCACAAAAAAGTTACACACAGGCCGACAGACAGACAGACCGACAGACAGAAATTTTTTTTTTCGCTCAAACTTAAAATCTCGACGTTTCGTGACATTCTAAGCCTATTTGAACAATAAAAATTTTAATAAAATTTTTTGTCGTTACTATACTTCCACTGGATGTGGAAGTAATTAAGTCTGGTTCTAATGCAGTGCAAGGAACATTGCCACAGCTGATCAAAAGGCGTAGTAGTGCGCAAATAAGGGTAATTTTATTGCCAGCAATGAAAATTGCAAAGTGTAAAGCGGCTTTTAGGAAGAATGAAATTCAGATTATACGTATTATTAATTATTTCAGTGTACAAATAAAAAGGAACAAGGGTAGATAAGCTATATATTTTCGCCCACTAATTTCATGAAAATGAAAAGTTCTCCTTAAAATCATTAAATATTATTTATTTATAGTTGAACATATGATCTTTATGTTTCTATACGTTTTACATTTGAAAAATAACAGCAAGTCGTAATAATAGCATTTCAAAGTAAGCATGTTTGCAGTTTATTTGTAATTTTTGACGTTTTTTCGAACTTTCAGTGTATATTTCAGTTAGATGCGCTCGATGAACCAAGAAAATCTTTACCTCATTTCATTGTTGAGTATTTAAGCTTTTAAATAATGGTCAATTTATATTGGTTCATCAAGCGTTTCAATGTATAAAAAAAATCGTTTCCGCGGGAGTCGTAGTGATGTCGACGTTGCGTGCGAATTTAAACGTGTCAGCGCTCAAAACCACATATTGTCGTGGGTATTGAATAAAAATATTTTTATCCACGACTATCGTATAATCATTGCATTCTGCATTTGACAATTGACAAATAATGACAGTCATTATTCCAATTTAACGTATAATAAACATAATCTCATTCTAACGCATCTTTGACCAACCAGGAACTAGCTGTTTTCATTCTAACGCACCTTTGACTAATCAGGAACTAGCAATTTTCATAAAGAACATTTTTTTCCATGTTTTCGTGCATATTTTCGTGTTTGACGTTTAACACGCCAACGTTTTACTGTAAACAAACTTTATTTTTTCACTTTTAAACGATTAAAACAGTTAAAATATGCGATAGTCATGGATAAATTATAGTATTCAGCTCGCGTATAATGGCTATTACACGCTCGGATGATTTACGACACGCCTTCGGCTCGTGACGTAAACATCACCCTCGCGTTTAATAACCATCATTATATGTTCACTGAATAATCTATTATTCCAAAGAACTATTTTTTATTACTCGTCAAGACATATACTACTCGGAAAATATAATGACATATGACATGGCCTTTGTCCTCCCTTAAAATGAACATGCAATGAAAAGTAACTCGAAAATGGCTCATTATGTCGGATATCAACAAGAATGCCTTTGTTGTGCCTATTAAACTGAAGAATATTTTCTTGGTCGATTTTTATTTAAAAAGTTGAAAGTAAATCGGGAAAGGGCAGACCTTTCCATAGGGACCCTTAAAGGGTGGGACTCCAGAATGCCTACCCAAAAATATGTTTGACTAAATCTTATTTCTGCCTAATAGTACAATTTGGTATTTCAATTCGTTTAGAAGTAATTGCCAAAGATGCGACTCTCATGGGCCATCTTTGGCGGACTTGTATCATCCTTTTTATGCAATATCAGCTCCTAAACTATTGCCTGTAATTACGACTCACATTGTATATTTGCCATAATACATACCTACAAAATGTCTGACTGTAATATTGAAAATGACCTCAATAATATTACCTAAATAAAATTTGACCATGACCTAAGCACGACCATAACAATCACTGTAAATAATTAAACCTGGATCTACCAACAAAACACTTAATTTTTTTTTCTGGCTGGAAGTGAAAGAGGTAAATGAGAACAACAATAGCTCTGCTACTTTATAAATAAATTGTTACAAAACAATCACTGGTGTTATCGACTATTATAACGTAATACTTAACTGAGTAAAACACTGTTACGTAGATTAAATTATCGTTCCTCTAGTTCCCAGATTTTTCCTCTTTCTTACCGGTATTGTTAGAATAATTGTTCATCGTTTCATATTTAAAAGAAAAACGATAGAAATTAACCGTTTAAACGGCAACCGTTAAGTTCAACCAGAAATTTCAAATTAAAAATACCGCTTCATGTTAATGCCCCAAGATTTCTTCTTATTCACATAATTCGCAATTGCTGTTAAAAATACTTTAATTTAATTTATAGCAAAATATAATTATTTAAACAATTTGAAATTCTTGAAAATTAAAAAAAAATCAGATTTCACTAATTGATAATAGGTTGTACAAAAAATCACAAATAAACAAAAATAAAAATAAGGAATAGGCGATACTCTTTTTGCCCATATGGTCATTTTTAGGGTCCTATAAAAGGATCTTATGGGGATTCATATATGGAAAAAAATTGATGGTCTCGGAGGTACGTGTTCGCCCGATTTTTCCCAAATTCTTTTCACTGCGAATTTAGTACAAATATCTTAAAACACTTTTTTTTCAATAGTAAAAAAACTGTTTTAAAACAAAAAAACATGTTTTTTTTTAATATGAATATGAATCTCCCAAAGCAGTATCATGTGAGGAAGATCCTTAGGTACAACTTTCATAACTAGGCGAGTTTAATCCACCCCGTTTTAATAAAAACAAATCTCATTCCGAGAGTTGTTTCTCCTGTTTGCACATTATATTAAACATTTAGCTGGATAAAAACAAGTTCTCTGGGTGTCGCTGCTATAACCCATATGCCGTTTACGTAACTCACTGCTGCTGATAACAAACAGGCATTTTCGAGATTGATATATTTTAAACTTAGATAGAGAGGTTGTCAATTTGTTAATCTATTTTCGGTGTCTTTGAATTAGAGCAGGGCATGGTGTTTTGCAAGTGCATAATTTAAAAACAGCAATTTTCTTAAAATAGAACATCAATAGAATTATAAATAATGTAGTGTGCACTGCCCACGTTCTAGCAAAGCATGCTGAAAGGTTTTTGTGCAATAAAGCTGTTGATTTTTTCTGACACGCATAATATAATTACAAATTGTCAACGATTTAGATCACATAAATGAGTTGAAATCCTGGAGCGTGCGTTAGGGCTTTTACGCATGATTTACTGCCGGCAATACTATTTGTTTTTATGTTCAGTCAAGCATGTTTATTAATCGCGTAGCAAGCCATTCAGCAGAGTGGGACGTAAGGTGAGAAAAAAATGTAACTAGATAATAAGTTTAGGCATCTTTTTTATATAATCACCAATAAACTGCATCTTGCACTTGTTGCATAACGAAAACTGAAAATGTCATAAGGCTTGACGAGTGCCATATGATTGCCGTTACTTTGTCTGAACGTGGACAATTTTGGCCCACTTAAAAATGACTAATTACCGCGCGCAATTTTGAACACTGACTAAGTGGACCATAAGAAGGACAAAATTCATTTACCAGACAGATTGCTGGGGGTAAAATTGACACCAGAGAAACTCAGTGGTAAATATCCAGTAAGTATATTCTATATTTTTCCAAATTTTGAGACAGTCACCGATTTTGAAAAAATACTTTAATCATCAGCGTATTAAAGGTATAGGTACCATAAGATTAGCAACAATATCATTGATGAATAAAGCCAAAAAAGAGAGCCCGAAATTAATCCCTGAGGAACACCCATGGCAAGGGTTGTGTAATGTCCAACTGACAAGAATGAAATTATGTGTCCCACAAGTCCAATATTGCACAAATCTTAAATATATTGCACAAATATCGTACATATTGCACATATTGCTCAAACATTGCATATATTGCACTCGATATTGTGCACATTGCACAAATATTACACTCGATATTGCACATATTGCACCCAGTATTTCATACATTTTACTCAGTACAGCATGAAATGCGCAGCAAAAGCGTATCGTACATATCACAGGAGAAGTACCGTACCAGAGCAAATACTAATTGAATAGAAGCAACAAACAATATCAGAAACAAAATATTTTAAGAACGGAATACTTAATAAACTAAAAAAGAAAAACATTTCATAAACTAAGAAAAACTGAACATTGTCAGGTTATCTTGAACTTTCACATGTTCATTTGAGACTTGCATTTTCACTACTTTTTGAGCCAATTTCTTTTCAATAAAATTTCCCATTTCTTTAATACAGAATTTGTGTCCTAGTGAAAATACTGATCGTGAATGAGTACATGCCTACTGATCTGCATGTGTATGTACCAGAGCTGGGTAGTATTCGAATACAGTATTCGGATACTTTTTCTTTATCCGAAAGCTGTATTCGAATACTTTCTTAAAATTGTATCCGTTATCCGTATCCGACACAAATTAATAAAGTATCCGTTATTCGAATACATTCGAATACATTACGAGTATTCGAATATTGATAAAAGTATTCGCATACAAATAAAAGTATCCGGATACACCGAAAGTATCCGAATACACTAAAAGTATTCGAATACAATAAAGGTATTCGAATACTGAAAATATCCGAATACTACAAAAAATATATATACATATTAAATAATATTTTCTAGTCATTCTTTATAAAAACGTTTACATATATTCTGAAAAGTCCTTTCAGCTATAGTTGGAATGTCGACATAACGTACAGATCAGTGGTTAAAAAATACGAAAAGTTGAAATTGCCAGTTCTTCAAGTAAAAATTGAAAATATAGGAAAAATTATTCCTAATGTTGAGATAGAAGTTCAGATATGAAATTTGAAAGCTTCATCTCTTTTTTTTTGACATGTAATTTTATAACGTTAACCAAAGTGGCAAAGTGGCTAATTTATTTGATAATATGAACAGTATAAAAGTGACTGTTTTGTGGTTATTTTATTAAACAAATTAATAAATCACCTGCTTTCTTTAGTTTTGCAAAATTAATTTAATCTTGGTGCCAAAAGAAACTAGATAATTTCTGAACTTATCTGAACTTCTAAACTTTTGCTTCAATTTCAACAACTGGTATTTTATTCCCGCCAAAATTTCAAGTTTTCTTATTTTTTAACCACCTCTTATACGTTATATCAACATTCCAACTATAGTTGAGTATTTTCCAGTATAAGCAAAACTTGCTATAAAGAATAACTCCTTATATCATATGTTTTAGTTTTTGTTAAAATGTTGAATTTCTCTTTTTTTTCTAGATACCACTTAATAGTACACTGTGTATCTAGTAGTAAAAGCAAAACATTCCCGGACGACGATGTAAATTGTTGGCCGAGGCTTTAAGCCGAGGCCAACAAGCATTGAAGTCCGGGAATATGCTTTTACTACAAAGTACGCATACTATTTTTTCTGAAATCGCAATCAATAGGTATTATTATAAATTAAGGAATTTTTATTGTTTTGAAAAAAGTCAGAGATTATTATTTACTGTCTAAAATATATATATATATAAAAAACAGTCCGGGAAAGTAACTTATATAAGTATATAGAAAACAGTCCAGGAAAAGTAACTTTTCCGGACTGTTCTGATAGTTGCTTAGCAACAGACTAAAATGAATGGCGTATTTTGGGATCTAAAATTGCGCCAAGAAAGTATACATTAAAGTACATTCTTGACCGATTTCGGAAAAAAATAATTTTTTGTTGGTGGACTGTTTTGTTACAAAAAAAAAACAAATAAAATACCCATATATTTATTTAAAAGAAACAGATAGCGTCTCGGACAGATTTAAAGAAAACTGAATTTCATAAAATATTTTTTCGCAAACGAAAGAAAAGTATCAGGTATCCGTATCCGAAAAAAGTATTCGAATACAAGGTATTCGGATATTTTTTAAAGCAAAAAGTATTCGTATCTTGTCTCTGGTATTCAAATACATTCGATTTATCCGTATCCGGTATTCGAATACATTCTAACTGTATCCGACCCAGCTCTGGTATGTACTAGTGTGGAGAAAATGATATGAGAAATGATCTTATTAATGCGTTAATAACGAAACTTAACTATAATTAAAATTGGTATAGTTGAAGTAATCTTAATAGTAAACCGTTATGAGGGGCAAGAGGAATGAAATAGGCAACTAGATCTCCTGTCTTTACTCCACTTTTACATTAAGTGAGAGAGAAGATACAGGCCATTCGATGTCGGATATCTGACGTGGCCTCTTGGCGTAAACTTATGAGTGTGTTGTTTAACCCAGGACCGCAATTAGAGACACCGCAGTCGATCTTATACTGTCGGGGTGAAGATATAATTCGATAATTATTTTATATTTATTTATTTGGTAGGGGGCGAGCGTAGAGGCGACTTCAATGTGAATATCAGTCGATATTCCGTTGAAGCAACGTCGAGCGCGGTTAGTACTTGGATGGGCTCCCATCTTGGGAAATACAGCGTTCTCGTCCCACCTTCTAGAGGCTTGTATATCAGTGTATACTCGGAAGTTACGTAATTTCAGACGAGGATTACGTAGTGGATATACCATCCTTCGGAGGGGATGCAGGCGGTCCCTTGTCTATTAAATGTTAGGCAAGTAAAAGATCCCTACTCTTCTTAAGGGAAGAGGTTCGGCAAAATTTCCAGGTTGGGGGTAGCTCGTCTCCTGGCGTCGGTGATAGGCCCTGGTAGCGGAAATAGGCCGACGTTAAACAGTTAAAAAAAAAAAAAAATTTATTTGGTAATGTGTCTGAAAATAATTTTAGTAAGTTTTGTTACCAATTTATAGCAGTGCTTTGAGGGATATTGTAAGTATAATATTATAAAAAGTAAATGAGCGAACAATATAGTTAAATCCGGCTCTGCGTTCTGCGCACCCTTGCCTCTCAACATCGCTGACAATTGACGATTTGCACGAAAGAAAGTTCAGTAAAAAGTGTCATGGCGCACAGTATAATGGTATCACTGTAATTCACTGTCATAACATCGTTTTCACTATCTTTAATGTTAAACCTGCTTCTATTGAATATAAATAGTCTTTATTAGTTTATTTCGTAGTCTACAATATTTAAAAAATGTCGAATTATGCAATTTGTCAAACACTGTTTCTAACTCTCAGTTTACTAGAAGAGTTGGCAGCAGTGATTGACAAATTGCATAATTTGACATTTTTTGAATATTGTAGACTACGAAACAACCTAATAAAGATGATTTATATTCAGTGGAAGTAGGTTTGACATTAAAAATAATGAAAACAATGTTATGATTATTATATTATAGGTATTTAATTGTTGCAAAGTTTGGAAATTAGACGAGTTGGTCAACATGTGCAGTGAATTACAGTGATACCATAATACTGTGCGCCATGACACTTTTTACCAAACTTTCTTTCATGCAAATCGTCAATTGCTTCAACTGTACCGATGATCTCCCTATAGTCTATAGTCAGAAGTGTACTGTTATGGTTGTCACATGCCTATTTAATTACTCCAATTATTTTTATAATCTTATTATTTATTTTCAGCTTAGAATTACTAAAACTACTTATGAATTTAAATATCAACTTAAATAGTATAAATTTTACTGTTACTGTACTGCATGAACATCGTATTTTTTACACAAAATATATCAAATTTTTATTTCTGGGCAATTGTGTCAAGTACATGCGAGATATTTTTTTATTAATAAATAATAATTGTTTTAGTGTGAACCCTGTACATTTTTCAAAATATATATCAGGTTTCATTTCTTATTAACAATGCTAACTGCATGCCAAATATTATTTTCCTCCGAAGTTCTATTACCAGTTGTTTTTTTTTTAGTTTCACTACCCTGTATGTTTCCTTTTCGAAAAAGATACTAGATTTTCTTGCAAACTGCATGCCATTATTAGATTCCTCTGGAATTTCTTTTATGTTTTTGTTATTTATTTTATTTTAAAGTGACTACCTATGTACTTATATATTTTTCACTTACTCTCATTTTTTTCCCACGGCAGTAGTGTCAACTGCATGCCAAATATTTTTTTTCTCCATCTAATAATCTTCTTATAGCGCCAACATAGAGATAAAGACTGATCGACAGACTGACGAAATTAAAAGTCCCTCGAAAAAACATTAATATCTATAATCCAAAACGTCCGAAGAAATATCGGGGAATGATTTTTTCGCGAATACGTTACTTTTTCGCTCAATGTTTGTGTCGAAAAATGTTTTTGTACCTTAAAAATCAGTTCACAATATACATAGACATACCAAAACACATGCGGGAAAGATCTCTTAATAAAAAAAATCAATTTTTATCACGATTGTGACAGAGCAAGAATTTGATTAATTCCGAGATTAATTCATTATGGGAAATCCATTGACGAAATATATAAAAAAAAACGTGGTAGCCCACTCCGTTTAATTTACTTCTAAAATGCAACGTGGGTAAACAATTTTTAGGGTGTGAAGTGCAAGTATTTGCCGGGCATTTTTATTATTAGCATCGTTATTATTATTATACTCTTCGCAAAAACGAAGAGTATATATTTGATTGGCACATTTCTAAATCAGTAAATATCGCTCATAGAGAAAAAAAATTTCGTATCATTGTTAGTGAACGAATTCTGAACAACTTTTAAAATATCCGTCTGTCCATCCGTCCGTCCGTCACGTTTCTTATAAGCACGATAACTTAAGAGAGAAAAGTCCTATAGTATTGAAATTTGGAAAGTAGGTTAGTGTTAGCTAGAGGAAGAACCCTATTGTTTTTGAAGAAAATCGATCAGTAAATAAAAAAGTTATTAATTTAATTTTAAAAAAAATATTCTCTTAATTTTTGTCTCTTGTACTTAAATAGTAATCTTGCGAAATGTTATCTCCATAATATATATTTTTTTTTGTTTATGCATTATTATATATTTCATAAAAATATATCTAATGAGTTGCAATATGTATGATTGTCGAAAGATATATACCGGGTGTAAACGAATAGTAACTTCCTTGTTTTTAAATATATCGGGATGAAATTTTGTATGGTTAAATTAGGTAAGATTTCCAACTTTTTGAGACCTATCCGCTATATTTATCACTTCCGGTTTTACCGGAAATGGCCCCAATAGTCTTTTCTAAATGGACCACCCTGTATGTGTTTACATTTTTGGAATAAAGATCACATTTTGGATAAATTTATACTATTTTGAACAATTTACACAGTGTTGCACGAAAAATAATTCGAATTTTAGTTATCAATCTAGATGGTTGCGAATATGTTAAAATTAATTTTGTTCCAATGTAATTCATATAAAAAATACGAAAACGTCAATATGTCCAATAATACATCATACAGGGTGCTGTAAACTCATTAAAATCACATTTTTCAAAATGACTCATTTGTTTTAAACATTATGATATGGGCCAACCGGATATTCAGAAAGCTCTATTTAGTAGGGGTGAAACGGTACCAAAAGTTCCGTAATGTGTAATCGTTACCGGCAAAAATGACAATTTTTCTTAAGAAATCTGTGATTTATATCTAACTTCATTTAAATTTTGATCAACCCTGTATATTTGTGTTAATATTTTATGATATGCCACCCTCCGTACAGAATGGGCCTCTGGCTCATTCTTGTTGCATCATAAAATATTAATACAAATATACAGGGTTGATAAAAATTTAATTAAAGTTGGATATAAATCATAAATTTCTTAAGAAAAATTGCCATTCCTGCCGGTAACGATTACACATCACGAAACTTTTGGTACCGTTTAACCCCTACTAAATAGAGCTTTCTGAATATCCGGGTGGCCCATATCATAATATTTCAAACAAATGAGTCATTTTGAAAAATGTGATTTTAATGAGTTTGCAGCACCCTGTATGATGTATTATTGGACATATTGACGTTTTGGTATTTTTTATATGAATTACATTGGAACAAAATTAATTTTAACATATTCGCAGCCATCTAGATTGATAACTAAAATTCGAATTATTTTTCGTGCAACACTGTATAAATTGTTCAAAATAGTATAAATGTATCCAAAATGTGATCTTTATTTTAAAAATGTAAAAACATACAGGATGGTCCATTTAGAAAAGACTATTGGGGCCATTTCCGGTGAAACCGGAAGTGATAAATATGGCGGACAGGTCTCTAAAAGTTGGAAATCTTACCTAATTTCACCATACAAAATTTCATCCCGATATCTTCAAAAACAAGGAAGTTACAGGAGTGGCCCACTATTCATATACACCCGGTATATCGCAGACAATCAATTTTCGTAGCAATATGTGACGGTGCAGTGGCTAAAGTTTTGCCTTGCAATCCAAAGATCGTGTGTTCGAATCCCACAAAGGTTGGATATTTTTTTTTCATTTTTTTTTCATATAATTTTTTTCACAACAAAGATGGTATCACAAAATTTAGGATGTCCAAAAACTAATATTATTTACAAGAAAACTGCGAAGAGTATCCTATTGAATGTGTAACAATTATATAAAAAGTTCAGTAAATTGGCGAAGAGTACGTTTTTAGCTTGTTAGTATCTGCATTGGTACTGGACAATGCCATTGACAATAAAATACTCAAAACGATCCTCATTCATTGTACATTGTAAATAGATATACTTGTTGCAACATTACGCCCCCGTCTGTACCAAATTCCTTCTTAGTCTGAAGTAAACATGTAATCTCAATTTTTTTAATTTTCTCATACTAAGTATAGATAACTTTATATAGGTAAACGATGTATACAATACAATATACCTATGAATTTTTTTGATAAATTCAAAAAAAATTTGTTGTCATTATCATTCATCTGAAGAACCAGCTTGCAAGTTCCATTTCATCAAAGTAATAATATAATAATAATAGTAATTTTATTAGTCAAAAAGAAATTACACTGTGGTGTTTTGACACATAAAAGAATATAAGAAAATAAATAAAAAAGACTAACATACAACATTAGGATAGAGTTCTAATATACTCAAAGACTTAGATAAAAAAAATATATAAATTTATACGTACATAAATCACAAGTATGTAACAAATATTGGTGTAACCTGAATGTACAGTCAGCACTCAGCACCATAACAAGCAACATATAACATATAATGACATATATTCACATATAATTAATATTTGATAGATCATAGTAAGCATTAACCAAAAGGTGCAGTTTCAAATTTTCTGATGGGCAATTCCTTAATACTATTTGGAAGTGAATTAAATAAATCAATTCCAAAGTTAATTCTCTTTGTATAAGCCAATCTCTGGCGTGGTGTCTGTATTTTATCCCGATTACGAGTATTGTATTCGTGAGTTTCACCGCATTCTTGCTATATTCGCTAAGACGTACCTTTATGTAAATTAAGTGACAGTATATTACTTCTAATAGTAAAGTCATTATATTACATTTAATGAACCATAGTTTACAACTCTCAAGTTGATTCACACCCTCTAAAGTTCTTATGGCTCTTTTTTGCACAACGAAAACATTTGAAATTTGATTGGATATACCCCAGTTAATCAAACCATATAATATAGCACTGTGGAATAGTGCATGATATGCAACAAGGGCAACCAGCGTCTAGGTTTGCCTTGTTTTTAATCTGCCTAATTGCATATATCTTAGACAATTTTGCAGTTAAATTATTGATATGTGAGTGCCAAATCAACTTACCATCCAAGGTCAGGCCCAGTGATGTAAAATTTCCGAAATATTGAAATTCGCCGCGAAATTCGGGAATATATGGGAACATTAAAGAAAATGGTGTTTAATTATGTTAATAATAAACACATTAATGATCTCTTTATAAAAACGGATTTATTGTTACTAAAACTGACAAACTAAGAAGGAAACAGAAACTTAATTATTTATCCTCATCCTCTGCCATCTCATTATCACTGTCTTTTTGATCACTATCGGAAGTGTCATGGATGCTCATCGTGCAATCGGTACTAGTACTACTAGTTTCCTCATCTTCCACTAATTCTTCTTGCCCACCTGCTTCATCATTTGCGGACGCGGTTGAGGTAGTCGAAGTCGGTCTATTGATATTCTTTACACTTTCTTTATTCCACGTATTTCTGCTTTCGTTTTCGTTACATCTTAAAATTAATTTAAGATTATGATTCACGTAAATTAGCATACCTGCATTTTTTACTGTTAATTTATTCCTTTTTACTGTGTGGACTAAGGAGTAGCTACTAATGGAACGCTCCGTCGCTGCCGAGGTAGCTGGTAAATTTAATATTGCTATAGCAACGTCTTTTAGTAAAGTTTTTTGACCCATGCCTGCCCACCATGTGGTACTTTTTACTGTTTTCGAAGAGGCCCCTAAGAAATGTTTGGACTAAACTCCAGATTTAGAAATATATTCCGTTAGTTCGGATAATACTGTTTGCTTATTAATATCCGAGAATATCGGATGATCATTTACAACCCTACTAATACATTCAATTGCATCTACATGTTCCTCTGCAGGTAATGTTCTCCGAAAAAAGTCGGATCGAGCAAATTTGCTCATGGCTGCGTAGTAAACTGGTTTTATAGCCATTGATCGTCTGTTCTCGAGACATTTTAAAATAACTGATTCCTCGGATTTCAAAATTGGGAGTTATGGAACAGACTTTAAATATCTCTTAGTTCTTTAAATGCGACAATAATTGAGCTCATCATAAGTGTATCACCCTGAAGAATCATTAACTTATCTATTCTAACCCAAAACACATCATCATTTAAACATTTTTTTTACACTTGTATCTATTTTAGCAACTTCATCTGTAATGACCAGCATCTTCAGTGCTTGTTTTGTGGAAGATAGGCTCTTCATGCAATTTAAAATTGAACCCCATCTTGTAGTCACAGAAAATTTTAGCGAAATACCTTGCCATCATCTTTAGCTTGAATTTTGTTAAATCTAGCTAAATTTAAATGTGACCCATTTATCTCCTTTACTATTGCTTTGCAAGAATATCCAATGTTTTTTTAAGAATTTATTTTCATTATATCTCCCGCAAGCAAATTCAGAATGTGGGCAACACATCCATACGTAAAAATATACATATACTTAATGTCTTCTGCTAATGATCTGGCGAATATTCGTGAAAAATAGGTGGCAAATTTTCGCGAATATTTCCATTATTACCGAATATTCGCGACTCCCATCACTGGTCAGGCCTAGAAATTTCACGGTCTCCGAGGTATTATTGTTTGCATTGTCAGAGGCTCTAATTATAATATTATTTGTAATGTCAGTAACATTACTGCCAGTATCTTTTAACTGTCTCGCAATAGTAGTATCGTCGGTAAATCATTTACATATGTTAAAAATAGTATCGGCTCCAATACACTACCTTGCGGAACACTGTGTTGTACTGGCAGCATGTTTTTTACAAACAGTAAGGTGTTATTGCTCGGCTATGGGCCCATGGTAGTTTTTTTTTATCAAGCTACGTCCAATGCACAGTGGACCAACCTCTCAAAAACTGGACAAAATTCATATTTTGTCGGAATTGTATTTTCGGAATAGCCGATATCAAACTTTTTTGAGAAAATACCAACAAAACACGTTGAGCCTCGTATATTAAATTGATGATTATTGTATTATTATGAATAGTAGAACCATACGTCCATCGTTTACTTACATTTTAATGATAAATACCCTTGCATACGCCGCGCTGTATGAAGCTCTAAAAGAACTTAGATTTACTCCAGCCCTGTTCACCGGCGTTAGCTCATTTAAATGTGTTTTTCGCCCCAATTCCATATAATACCACCTATTTTAGTGAAGGGGGTGAAAAGGATATACGGTTGACTAAATCTACCGTTCAAAGCAGATGTACATTCGTACGTTGTTACGTACATGCCATTTAAACATGTTTTATACGTGGCTGGGACATTTACAGCACACTTCCATTAAAGACAGAAGACTTTATATTTTTATTCATTAGTATTACGCTCCACTAAAGACAAATTTGTTCATCATCGATTTTGGTATTCTAAAGGCAAACTCGTAGACAAGTTTTTTTCACAGAAATAACTAACGAATTACTTTTTCTTTTAATTGTATAGGAATAATGAGGAATGTGTAATGTGTATGTACAGTTGTGGACAATAAAAGATGCGACAGCTCTTCTTGCGTAGTGAAAAAGTCCACATTAATACATTACATTAATGATTTTTTTTAATTAATCACTCGTCAACATTTCGTTATAAAATGGCCTCTTAGAGCTGATTAATAATATTGGCGAACATAGTACCGTGCGACTTTAAAATATTTGTTTCCAATACTTTAGACCTCGTTAACGTTTTCCTTCAATCGACGTCATTAAAACTTTAAAGTTTAATGTTTAGGTTAAAATAATTTCTTAGTCTCGAAAATTGTAAAGGCTGTTCTGGCCTTTTTAGTTAATTAGAACTAAATTGATTATGTTTCCCTGTTCGGATTTGACAGGTTCAAGGAGAATAGATTAATCTGTTTTGGAGAAATAGCTGGCTGTTTCTTTTTATCTGTACTCTCAAAACTACAAACAAAGAAAACGACTCTGTTATAAGACAATGCCAGTAATCCTGGATACCAGATGATCATACGTTTTTTTTTCAAGCGTTTGGAGTCGTGGAGGTTTTAAAATCAAAATTGTAATTGATGCTTAACAATTGGCAGATGTCCGTTTTCAACTTACATTTGCTAATCAGCATTCTTGTTATAAAAAATTTAGGGCACCACGCAGCGCAAAAGAAAATACATTAGATCTCACCGGTGACTATTAGGTATCTAATTTAACCTATGTATTTGTGAAGCATTTCAAGACCTTTGAAACTCCATTTTTAAGTAAGAATAGCTCCCAGGATATTTCACGAGGTAATATTTACCCTTAGGCCATACTCACATGTTTGGCAAGTAGGTCAATTAAATTAGGTAAATTATTAAAATTTGAACTAATTGTGACAATGAGGTTAAAGGTTTAACTTAAATTTGACTACAAAAACAAGAAACGTCGAGTTACACTTCCACTAAAGATTGATACAATTTCTGTGTTTATTGAGACATAAGACAGCGACTCAAAAGTTAATAATTTAATCTAAAATTATGTAATATTTTCTTCCAGATAGACCTCAACATGCGCTTTAACTGTATGGTAAAATTTTAAGGAATAATAACGTAAATATTTTTTGAAAATTACACGAGTCAATGTGACTGAATAACATTTTATTAGATTCTGTTATATGCCTAACTGTTAAATCTTTCGTTAATATGCCACAAAACTCCAGGTTTCTGTGCAGATATCCACCCGCAAGTCGAATTCTGTTCAGCAGTTGACTTTCTCGGAGGTCCTAAATTAAGGTTTTTATCAGTTCTTCTATCGATTCTCCATTTTATTAAAATGCTTGAAACTGAATTCTTGTTGACGTTGGCGCAGACATAATTTCTGCTTGTATTTTGTCGACATTAAATGCCAAATACTGATTGCCAGAATGCAAGAATATTAATAATCTCAATACAAACAACTTAAGCAAAACTTTGTGATAGTGTTGTCCCATTGCTGCTGTACATCATCATTTGGAATTATTAAAAATTGCTAGAACTTTAATGACCTCATCCATTAATAAATTTTAGGTATAATATTCATATAGAATGTAACTATTGATTTCCGTAGAAGTGAAATTTTTAAAACATTTCTTTGGATATGTATTCATTCATTTTTATTTAAAACCGAACACATACTTCCTCGACAAATTTCAACTTCAAGAAAATCCCCAAGTTAATAAAATATATACATATAGACCGATATACTACCCACTAGAGTCTCCTGAGGAAAACGTACAGAATTGTCTAAGAATGTCGTTCAGTGACCTCAAATTTAATAAAGTAAGAAACTCTTCCAAAAATCGACTGTGGCACTTCATAGGAGTCAATAGTGGCAATTTTAAGTCTTTAATAAAATGGCTTGAAACAGATTTCAAAGAAGAAGATGAGCTATATATATTTTTTTGTATTTTCCTAGAACTAAAAACATTAGAGATATACAGGGTGGACCATTAATAATAGGCCATAGTTCAAGGGTAGATTCTTTGGACCAAAATATGAGATAGCCAAACATACTTTGGTAAATTGTTGCTATGGAAAAAGATACATGGTGTCAAAATTGTCATTTTTTTTCTTTTCATTTGCAATATCTCAACTCTTCACCGATCTTCTCCCAATTTAGTAAGGAAACATTTTTAAGCTATAGTCCAGTCAACGGAGCCGAATGATCAAAATCTCTAATTTGAGTGCTAATGAATGAATTTTGATGAAACCTTGTGAAATGTGTTTGTAATAACGTTAATAAAAAGGTTGAAATAAAGAGTAGAGTAGGAAATGATCGGAACCTTTTATCACGGGTTCCGTAACTTGTAGAATCAGATCAAAAATGAAAAAAAAATGTTTTTACTCTTGTTAATTTTTTCGAAAAATGCATATTTTTCGAGATATGGCCACTCGAAAATTCCTAAAAGTAGGGGAAATGTAAAAGATGAAAAAAAAAATCTGAAAAAGTTCAGGTGAATGTATCATCGAAATACAGACTTGTTTTATTTGCAACTTTTCTGTAAAGTACATTTTCACCGAGTTTTTCCGGAAACACCTGAAAAATCTACCTCTTTCTTTGAAATTGTAGGACTTTAAAAATATGTAATTTAAAAATTTGAAAAAATTCAGACGTATGCTTTGAGGCCTTCTAAATATTTTTTGTCTCTTGGAATTTTTTTATAATTTGCTAATTTTCCGAGTTACAGGCAGTTTTTCACGAAAATTGATACAAATCTAACTTATAGTGAATAAAACCAGAAAAAAAATGTTCCAAATAATCCCATGTGAAGTTTTCGAGCACAAGCCACAAAATCAGCCTCAATATGGAAGGTCGTTCCGCCACGTAGGAACTATTTGAACATTTTTTCTTAATCTGCTCTATATTGTGATTGTGATGAAAATGTTTCAGGATATTTTCCTTGCTGTTTTCGAGTAGGTATAAAGTCAACTTGATCCACCATCTTGGAAATATTGGAACATTTTTTTTATTAACCTGTCCTATATTCTCATAGAAAAAAAATGTTCCAATATTGCAATTACGGCAACCACATTGGATTTCTTAATTTTTGAAATCAGATTCGTTATCAGCTATTTCTAAAATATCCAACCTATACTAATTCTAGCGATTCCGATGAAATTTTACAATGACACCTTTGCGAAATTTTCGAAGAAAATATCTTGTTTCAAATATTTGCTCACCTTGCACTAGTGGAAATTTGATGAAATTATTGTGGGACCACCATACTTGGCAGTTTGAGAAATACTTCATAGATATCCCTTAAGCCAACACAGAGTAATGTTTGAACATATACACTGCCCGCCATAAAGTTGGTTACATAAATATAGTATAAATGTATTATTGAGATTTCTAAAAAAAACTCTGTACTAAATTTAATTTCGAAAAATACTGTATTATTAAGTTAGAATTGTAATTATTAGTTCGTCTAAATTGAATTGGCGGTCTGAAAACGTTAAATAAGCTCATTTACATCAATATACAGGGAGGGCATGATTACACGACCAGACCATTTTTTACTTCCACATCCAGTGGAAGTATAGTATAGCGACAAAAAATTTTTTGAAAATTTTTATTGTTCAATAGGCTTAGAATGTCATGAATCATCAAGATTTTAAGTTTGAGCGAAAAAATTTTTTCTGTCTGTCTGTCTGTAACTTTTTTATGCGCACGATTACTCTGGTACCGTTTAAGATATTTACTTGAAATTTGGTACATGTATGTACTTTAACGGGATCTGGAACTTCATTTCATTCCGTCGAAGGGTTGGGGGGTAAATTGGGGTAAATGGGAGGTCAATAGATAAATCAAGCAGTTAAGTGTCCATAAAATTGGCATTTAGTACATACAAAAATTTTTTTACATTAGCCACACCCATTACCATCCCCCACCTCTGATTTAGTGTGTGTACAGGAACCAAAAACCTCAAAATATTTTTTTTCTTCATCTACCCCCACTACCACCCGCCTCTCACCACCCCCCACCCCACTACCAATGTGGGATATCGTTTTATGGGTTTTTGGGGTAGACGATTTCAAATATTGTATTATTAGAGTTCCATAAACCATTATTTCCACATACAAAATTTTTTCGTTGTGAGAGACTTGGTGGATAGAAAATCTGGATGTGGAAGTAGTGATTCCTTGGGCAGCAGTTTTTTAAAATTTATTTCCAGCAAAATGTCTATTTCACAAATATTTGATCAGTTTTGACACAGACTTATGTAATTTAGTTGAATAAAGCTATTTCCAAGTAAAAGGGAATTTATGATTTTTCATAGTACCTAATGGGCTCATTTAGCATTTTTTTAAAATTCATATTTTGAAAGTACACGTTGTAGTTAGTAAATATTAGATTTTTTTTCAACTCCTCCCTCAAAATAAATAATCAAAATAAAGCCCGCGAAAACGCAGTGTGACGTCAAAACACTCCAGCGGTCGAGCGCTCGCCTACTCCCACATACAGCGTTGCCAACGCTTCGCCGCCTATTTATTGGAATTCTTTTTAAGAATTACTGGCATTTTACTTGCAATTTTGTTATATGCCAGGTACATTGAAAGCATTTTATAATAAATGTTTTCGAAAAACTATTAATCTGATCAGTCCTTACCATATCGTATTCTTTTTATTTAACCCTATTAAAAAGAGACGGAAGATAACAGCCGAATGCTGATGATCTGATTAATCGTATCAATGTTTCCAAAAATATCAAATTAAAAACAAAAATATGGTGGACAAGATAGGAGTACAAAAATACAGGTTTATACTTATAAACATTAAAGTATATTTAAAATTTTAAACAAAAACATATGTAGACAACTTTATGGCGGACACTGTATATAAAAAAACATCCATACGGTCGTTTAAATACAGTTTTTGTGGAATCAACTCCACGTCTTTCAAGTATTTGAATGCATATCGGTCCATCCAATATATTTTTTGTTTGTATTGGTGATAGAAAAACTATCCAAAGGTATGCTTTTAGCGGAATGGGACGTTTCACCGCCGCCGGTTCGCCGCGGCCGTTTTGCCGTGGCCGTTTCACCGCCAGACTTTTTCGCCACCAGCCGTTTCGCTACTAATCCATTTCGCCACTGGTCCAGTTGGCTAACGAAAAGTGACAGCATACGTCAAAGAACTGTCGAAGATAAATACTTTCCTGACAATCCTGACAATGGAATCCCGAATCGTAAGTAAGCGTGATTGTGAAAAGTTTTCAAACGATGGTTTCATTTTACCATCAGTTGCAAAGCAATGGAATTCTGATTTTTAAGTAAGCGTGGCTGTGAAAAGTTTTCTAACGATGGTTTTTCCTCTTATGTTAGGGTTGAATTTTTCATGTGAAGTTAGGTTAGGTTAGTTTAAGATGGATTAATTTATGTGAGGTTAGCTTAAGATATTTCTTTGATATAATTGGTGGCGAAACGGCTGGTGGCGAAATGGTCTGGCGGTGAAACGGCCGCGGCGAACCGGCGGCGGCGAAATGTCATAGACCCTGCTTTTAGAGGGCAGAATATTTACTAACGTAATATTTTGCCGAATTCCTCTATACATTTCCTTAAATATATAAGGAATAAAAAACCAGACTGCAAACAACAGCTATTCTCCGCCCTAATGCCCCGCCGAGTGCTGGATTACAAATCCTGACCGCGTTAAGTGAAATAATTACGTATTGTCACAAAATGCTAAAGCTTCGATTGCAACAAACACCAGCCGAAAGACTTATTCCTACTCAAAAATCGCCAAATTATCAAAAACACTTTTTTTGTTTATTGCCATATATTCTAAATCACTACTAGTGCCAAAGGGTTGAGATTTACCATACTTAAAGATATTACCTTAAAAAAAAAATTCATCATATCTTGCCGTGAATTGAAAAATAGTGTATGAAACCATGTACCCCCCGCCAATAGAACCAAGCAGGGAAATATTTGCATATCAAGGAAATGAAGGAAATATTCAAAAACCATCTATTTTTGGGGGTATTGAGAAATTGAGGTAAACATCGTATAATTACTTCCACATCCAGTGGTACTTATAGTAACGACAAAAAAATTTTGAAAATTTTTATTGTTCAAATAGGCTTAGAATATCATGAAACGTTGAGATTTTAAGTTTGAGCAAAAAAAAATTCTGTCTATCTGTCTGTCTGTATGTCTGTCTGTAACTTTTCTTGTACGCACGATTACTCTGGAACCGTTTAAGATATTGAAATCAAAATTGAAATATGGTACACGTATGTATTTTAACGAGATCTGGAACTAGATTATATTTTCATCTTATATTTTCATCGTTAAAGGGTTGGGGGGTATTTTCCAATAGTTAGATGGTCGAGATTTGGTACAATCGTAGATATAAAGAAACTTTGAAAATAGATTGCTGTACCTAAATAATCATCGAATGGTAGAATTCCTTCACCATGTAGAAGCTAAATAAATCCACTAAAAACTTGATGAAAAATCGCCCGATGATGCCAGCTTGGTTGGCGAAACATCCATCAGTATACTATCCAATTTTTTTTATTTCTGTAGAATCTAATTTTTTTTATTAAAATGTTTAACAACTTTTTATTTATTCATCATGGCCAAATATTTACTTGTATTTTGAATTCATTCTGTATACAATGTTTCGTTATCTCATTTAAAATTGTAACTACGTATTTTAACCATCTTTATGCCAACGGAAGTGTATAAAAGCCCCGTAGAAATGTATTCAAATTTTATATTGTCTTTAATAATTAAACCGGAAACTAGGAAGACTCATTTCATATCATTATGCTTCTTGATGAAATTTTAATAATACTTACTTGAGTAATGCAAGTCACAAAGGTTGCGGCACGAAATGGGTAATTAAAGTATTACCTATTTAAATGAAATTGTTGATTTAGCATCCTCTCTGATTTGTAAAATGTTTTATGTATTTGAGTAGTGAGTGCATTTTCATTTAAAGAGTTATAGAATAGACATAAATGGAAATCTGTTATTAATTAAAATATTTATGTATTTCTTTATCTTGTTAATGATCTTTTGCTAAATATGATAGTGGTTACAGAACTCGGAATTTAAGTATTTATGATGTCGGAACCAGGATTGGCTCTAGGTTATGTGTCAGCCCGTAAAAATTTTCATGATATATTTTACCTTGTAATTTTTTAACGAATTTCGTAATATACATAGTTAATATAGTCTGTTTATTATAAACACTCGATCGAAAAGGACTGAAGGTATTGAGAGATGTAATACTAAACTAACACACAGGCACGTTTTTTTTTTCACTACCAGTTAGCTGACAAAAATAAAAATATATTACTTTTACAAATATCTGTTCTGAATGTTTTGTAATTAAACTTTTGCGCCTTTTGTTGAAAATCCATTTACTTATATTGTGAGAGAGATAGTAGTCAAAGTAGGCAGATGTAAATAGCGCATACTTAAATGTACCCGAAATTTTCGAAGGTTCACTTAAACGAATTTCATATGAAAAGGAAAAATTAATCGACTTCGGCGTGCCATTTCTTTGGTAATATTTGCTAGCAACGATAATACTGTTGCCAGCAAATATTCCAGAAACATGGTACGCCTTAGTCGATTTGTAGTTTTTATTAATTTTCCCCTTTCATATGAAATTCGTTCAAGTGAACGTTAGAAACTTCAGACACATATATTGTCACAAAGTTGCCACATTTACGTCTGATTTAAGAAAGTCTATTTCTTGGTCGTTTAAAAAGTCTGTTATACTTGATATGGTAAGAAATCCAGGACTGTTTTTTAAAACTGTTATGAATTTGTATTTTACTGACTCATCATCAATTTCTCCCAATTCTTAAAAAGTGTATTGTCGAAGATGGAACATTTTTTTTCTGAGTCGACTCCAATGGCACCTGAACATTGCTGTTCTTTTGCAAAAATTGTCTAAAAAGTAGATTATCTAGTTTCATTCAGGGTATGTTACATCCAACCATCACTTCTACCAGATCTAAGTTAAAATTGCGTTGCCTGTCGCTGTCACTAAAGTCACTCATTTTATGATTTTCTGAGGAAATATGTTTAGTAATATTTGTTATACATTCCCAAGAAACTGCGTTGTCACAACTACTGCAAATCAATCGTGTATCGTCAAATTGCAATTTTGGGATATCGTATCCACAAATTTTCTACTTTCTGAACGTTTGGACACATCTTAAAAGACCGATCTGCTCTATAAAATTTACGCTGCTGTTACTGCCTCGAGATTATGCAATATACTGACTAGTGATGGGCGATGTTTCACGAACTGTGATTTAGTCAATGTTATCAAAAAATCACTTTTAGCGACTGTTATTAAAGTTACCACAAAGCTGTGACGTGTTCGCTATTTTTCATTACCTCGTATCGGCGTTCCTGTAAAGTTGCTTCAGATTTTCTAGCTCCATACACCGCTTCGATAATGCAGGTCAACAAAAAAAAATCTGCTCCAAGGACTAAACCTTAAGTATTTTTGTGTGCTAAAACCGAATTTTCAATTTAAAAAATTTTCTACCGCGTAGATTTCAAGTAAATGTCAAAAATTGTCAATTGACAATAAAAACCGGGATTTACTCGAAATCTCCGCGGTGGAAAATTTTTTAAGTTGAAAATTCGGTTTTAGCACACAAAAATACTTAAGGCATGATAGGTTGAGTCCTTGTAGTAGATTTTTTTTTTTTTGTAGAACTGTGTAATGTTTGCCATATCTATTGAATTAGTCACTGCAGCAGAAAGAAAAAATATATTCCAACCTTAGTTATTATTAATATTTCCGGAAAAACGACTTTACGAACAATTGCATTAAATCATTTTGGTAGAGAATTAATAGCATATTGTGTACTTAGGTGTGAAAGCAATACATTCCTGGACGACGATGCAAAATCGAAGTCCGGGAATGTGCTTTCACACTGAAGTGTGTGTACTATTTTTTCTGAAATCACAATCAATATTATTATAAATTAAGGAATTTGTATTAATG
This sequence comes from Rutpela maculata, assembly GCA_936432065.2. Classification (NCBI taxonomy): domain Eukaryota; kingdom Metazoa; phylum Arthropoda; class Insecta; order Coleoptera; family Cerambycidae; genus Rutpela; species Rutpela maculata. The sequence continues at coordinate 386,198,138 of OW386285.2, read as the reverse complement.
CATAACATTTCTTCATTACAATCTAACTGCTTACTAATAAATGCAATTTTAATGTGATTTGGTTTGTCTGCGTGTATTTATTTACTGTCTAAAATATATATAAAGAAACCATACGGGAATGTTATTTTCCCGGCCTAGGCTGGGAAAGTAACATTCCCGTACGGTTTTGTTGATCGTTGCTTGGCAACGGATCTTTTCCGGTCTGTTTTCTGATAGTTTCTTAGCAACGGACTTAAATCCTGGAGTCGTGCATTTTTCGATCTGAAATCGCGCCGAAAATGTAGACATTGCCGCTCGATTTCAGAAAAAAGAGATTAGTTATTTATAATAATTTTCATCTTACGTATCATAACAAAGGAATACTTTTGGTAAAATTAGTGTTATTGGGTGCATCAAAATCACTTTTCTTTTTGTCTCTTCCCCAATTTTATCAAGATGAGATCTAAATCAGGTCCCACCAACCTGGAAAAGTCAGAAAATCCAAAAAGTGATCCTGGATACCTTGAAAACTCTGTGAATCCAAGAAATTTGAGTAACATCATTTGAAAAATACTTTGATTTTATTCTATTGTACAAAAATTATAAAACTTATTTTATATGTGTTTTCGTTATTCAATATTTAAAATAAATTCTTATTAACAATGTAATGAAGAACTGACTTTAATATTTTTCAATATTTTTTCCATGCTCATCTGAAGCAAATTTTGATAAGTACAATATTACAGATTTTATTAGAATGTGTTAAATTTGCATATTTTAGATTCTGGAAAATTAAAATTTTGTTCCTGAAATGCAAATCGACCGATCTACAAAGACACATTCATTCCTTCATAATTTCTAGATATATACTTACGTGATCTTTGCATTTTTGAATCTTTTAATTATTTGTTAGGTGTACTGTACAGCAAAAGTCCCGTACCTTCTACCACTCTCTTAATAATGGAAGTTTAACAATACGTATATTGTCATTGATATAAGTTTCTTTACAGTAAATTTACCGAATTTATAATCCTCGGATTGAGACTCTTTGAAATCCTGTCAATATATTTTGTAAAAGCCACTTCGTGTTTGGCTGCTGTAAGGTGTTTTTGTGAAATTGGTATTTATTTTGTCACGGGGAACATTTAAATCTACTCAATTTGATTGAAAACGCAAATACACAGGGCTATATCTCCAAGTTTAGAGAATCGATTTATTTAAGTTGTTCTATTGACTGTATAGGATTTAGCTCGGGTGCCTAACGCGAAATTTTAACTTAATACAAATATATTTTGAAAAGTGAACCATAAACTGATCTTATTCACAAGGCCTTGCCAGACGTTTTGTAATCCATACATTTTTTCTAGTTGGCCTCCCTTTGCTGACGTCATCACGCCATCCATCGCGGTTGCCTGTTAGGCAAATAGCCTCACCATCAGCTTTTTGGTGACTTCAGTCCAACGCTTTGGAGGCAGTCCTCTTCACCTCTTGCTATATATCTTGGTGCTAAGGCTTTCGCGGAGCTGGTGATCTGGCTGCTGGTTTCCGAGTCTTCTTCCGCGTAGACTTTGTTGAGTACTTCTAATTTCGACCATCTTGTCGTGGTCTTCTGAAACGAAGTGAGATCTGCTGGACTGTGCTTTTTTTATACAGGTCATCAGGAGGCATGTTGCGGATCATTGCTCATGCGGAGCATTGACTTCCCCGTTATTGGTAATTGTACAGAAGACCTGAAGAACTAGAGCTGATTGTACAATTATGCAGGAAACAGACCCACACTGACAGATACTTACACGCTAATTCTCACCACCACCTAGCACAAAAGCAGACTTTTTTTTTTTAATGCCTTATTTATATTAACGTCCTGGCGAAGTTTAGCTAAATGCTACTCTACCACTTAACCAGGACGGCGAGATGAGTTACGGTCACCCATCCAAGTGATGGACTCGCCCGGCCGTGCTTAATTTCGCCGATCGAGTCCTGTCACTGAAACCGGTACCTCACCACCCTGTCGTTAACTCACTAGTACACAGAGCAAAGAAAATTTGCGAGACAGAACATCTCCGAGAAGAATATCGGTCACGAAAAACGTCACTACAGAAAAATGGATACAAACCGAAGGACATGCAATAAAGAGACAAGATACAACCTTCAATACACGGCAACAACTTCTATATATACAAGGATGTACGGATAGAATCGGAAGACTTTTGAAAAAAAAGAACGTTAAAGTAATATATAATGCGTAACAGAAGGTGGCACAACATTTTCCCAAATACCAAGGTCCAGAATAACTAGAAACACCAGGAGTATTTAACATTTCATGTTCCTGCAGACAAGTTTACATAGAACGACCTATAAACACCAGACTCAGAGAACACATTAGCCATACAAAAAGGGTAAATTTTACAAAATCAGCAGTTGCTGAACACTCTGAAGAAACTGGCGATTTGATAAAATTCGACAAGACAAAAAATTAGCCAAGACCAAGAATTGTTGGCCAAGAAGCCATTGAAATAAATAAACATCCAAACTGTTCTATATTGTTCTCTCTCCGGTTGATGTGACCAAAAAATGAAACGATTTGGGCGAATACAACGCTGGAGAGTCGCTTTGGGGGACGCATTTCTTGGAGTGTCGAACAGTTTTTTGTGCGATTAGTTGTCGTAAAAATTATTTTTATTGAATTTGAAACCCTTTATATGTCAAGATATATATAAAAAAGATAATTAAGTGCTAAATACGGAGACTTAATTAGTTGGGAGGAAGATTACGTCCCAATCTTTGCGGTTGACAAGGCGACAATGTTTCGCAATGTTTCCAGATTTGCAAAAACTCCGTCCACATCAGCACCATGGTCAATACCCAAGACGATGATGGTGGGGTAACGACGCATGTAGGTGCATTTCCCCAAATTTGTCATACTTGATAGTCATCTCTTTGCGCTTGCTGCTTTCACTGATCTTGGAGGTAGAAATTGTACAAGTTTGTTCTTAGTGACAAATATTTTCTTCCTGGAAGCATCTGTTGAGTTGCAATCTGTTTCTGGATCATAGAGCTGAACAGTAAATCTTTGCAACTGTTCAATGTTCTGTTGACATTTCATAATGTCGCCTGAATATTCAGTAGAATGCAATAGGAAATTATAGGATGTTACGTCCCAAAGTTTCCATGCAGTTTTCTTGCCCTTGTATGAGAATAAAGGGTCGTTTACGAATCGTACAGGAATTAAATCTCCAAAGATCTGCTTTTTTTTTCTCCAATACAACAAGCTATTCGATGCGTGGCGACGTATCGTTGTTTGTTACTCGTTCCAGTCAAAAGCCATCATTTTTGTATGCCCTTTTGTTTAAGGACCAAAACATCTGTATCAGATCATCTGATTAAAATGGCATTTTCAGTCCTATCTTTTGCATGCGATAGTATCTGCTTCCTCCATTATGCCGTAAAACCAGGAGTCTGCAATAGAAATCTTACCTCGAATGTTTGTCGTCACTATATTTACTCCTTAAAAATCATCTGATAAATTCATTTAATTTTGTGCATTACAAAATAAATGTTCAAATTTTCATTTTTCTTGGTGTCTAACTCACATTTGAATGGAACATGCCAAAACTAGTACCGATAATAACAAACACAAAATAACTCAACTCATTTTACTTCCACATCCAGTAACGAAAAAAAATTTTTGAAAATTTTTATTGTTCAAATAGGCTTAGAATGTCGTGAAACGTCGAGATTTTAAATTTGAGCGAAAGAAAAAAATTTCTGTCTGTCGGTCTGTAACTTTTTTGTGCGCACATTTACTCTGGAACCTTTAAGATATTAACTTCAAATTTGGTACATGTATGTACTTTAACGGGATCTGGAACTAGATTATATTTTCATCTTATTCCGTCGAAGGGTTGGGGGTAAATGGAGGTAAACAGGTAAATCAAGCAGGTAAGAGCCCATAAAATTGGTATTTAGTGTATACAAGAGAAGCTAATGTTTCAAAAAAATTTAGAATTAGCCACCCCCATTACCACCCCTACCCCATTATTGAAGAGGATAAAAAAAAGTGATTTAGTGTGCGTACAAGAACCAAAAGCCTCAAAATATTTTTGACTTCATCCGCCCCCGCTACCACCTCCCTATCACTACCCCCGCCCCACTACCGTGTGGGATTTCGTTTTACGGGTTTTTGAGGTAGGCGATTTCAAATATTATATTATTAAAATTCTGTAAACAATTATTTCCACATACGAAATTTTTTCGTTATGAGAGACTTGGATAGAAAATCTGGATGTGGAAGTAGTGATTCCTTGGGCAGCAGTTTTTTAAAATAACCAAAGCCATACCACAAATATTTACTTCCTTTCATGGTATATTTTCGAAACTATGTCACATTATAAGAATAAACCACAACTAAAAACTACAATTCACCCTGGTACTGCAAAACCAGCCAGTGAGAAGAGCGAACAAATATGAGTGCACGCGTCTGGAACAGAAATGCAGTTTTATGTAGTGTCTCCAATAGTATCTCGTTACAATAATATTTTACTTAAATAAAACTTGATACAACAGAATGGTAATGTCATATGTGTTAATTTTAGACTTTTACGATTATTATTAAGTAAAATATTTAGACATAACAGTTGAGAAGTGTCGCATTTCTAGTTCAGTGATCAGGGGTGTCGCTAGGGGTTTTTGTTTGGGGGGGGGAGGCTCAAAAAAAATTTCTCCAAAATGAAAATTAATGCGCGGGGGGAAGTGAAATTTTTCTCGGATTCTCCCAACTTGAAGCTTGAATTTCTCAACTCGAACCATAATAAAAAAATTTCCTTCGAAAATAAAAATTGATGAGCGGGGAGGTGAAATTTTTCCCGAATCCTCCCAACTTGGAGCTTGAATTTCCCGACTCGACCACGATATTGGGGGGGCGTCCCGCATCCCGAAAAAAAGAGAAAAAATATTCATCATTAGGTATAGCTCAAGAGGTGCCCTCCATGGGTTAGAGTGATGTAATACATAAATTGTTGTTTCTTTGCTTAACAAATGTTTCCTTACCAAATTGGGAGAAGATCGGTCAAGAGGTAGTTGAGATATTGCAAAAAAGGGAAAAAAGTACAATTTTGACATCCTGTATCTTTTTCCACAACAACAATTTACTAAAGCATGTTTGGTTATATCCTCATATTTTGGTCCAAAGAATCTACCCTTGAACTATGGCCTATTAATATTAATAATTATTAATATTCCACCCTGTTTATACGTTATTCAAAATTAAAATCGTAGCAACACATTTCGTTTCCGAAATGTGAGCGAAACATTATTTTGTTTGTCAATAAGCACCCTCTAATTGTCTCTTTGACGTAAAAGTCACGGCGCGCGTGGAGATTATTTCTCAGTAATATAATGCTGGGTAATTTTCTTTTTTTTTTTTTTAATTTACTGGATATTATTTTTAGAAGAGGATAAATGTAAAAACTCCAAGAAGAAATAAGGAAAACTATTTATAATATAAGACTTCTTTAATACTTATTGTTAATGTTTTAGGTTTCAATCTAGGCCTCATACATGTTTCTGAATGTTTTCCCATTTACTTCTCTCAAAACTTTTGCGCCACAGCACCTGAGCTGTCTCAGTGATATAGGTTGCGATGAGGCCATGGTATATTTCGTTCATTTGCGGAAATTACCGACTCCAACCAAATTAATCTAAATGTTCACCTGGCGTGCTCAAATCTTAATTATATTAAGTTTATAGAAAACGCATTCATTTAGTCAATTACTCCCCTGGTAATAAATAACAAAACACTCACGGAATGTACTTACACAAGTGTATAATTTAGAAATGCTTATAAGCTTTTAATGTGATTTATTGCCTAAGTTGATATTTCACATATTTGAAATTTGTGACATTTATTAATAAGCCAATGCTCAGAAGGGAAAAATCGACCCAAATAGAAAATGTTTTAGAACAGGTATTTTCGCATTTTCGGGTGCAGTTTAGAGTCACAAAATGCTCTTAATAGGGGAACATGGAAAAATAAAGGCAAAAAACATATTTTTTTCACTGTACGGGGTGGACCAAATTAGATGGGATTTGGGGTTTTATCTAAAACTATGGCACATAGACAAAAACCAATACAGGTGTCTTGAGCTCGATTTTCGAGAAACAAACAGTGGCGCAAACCGCGATCGTCTATCTTTTTCGGCTACCGAGCTACAGAGCGTTTTTGGAAAATTGGCATTTTTGGATGACCTCTATATCTCAATTACCAAGTGTAGAATTCGTTGCTGATAAGAAGAAAATTATGCATGCTTTTCGATATATTGACATAAATTGTGTTTTTTAAAATGGAACACCCTGTAAATTATTTCATTATTCGATCACAACTTAAATTAGCTATCCAACGATATATCATATGTCATATTTATCTCTAGAAAAAGTGGTTAATTTTTGAAAAATGTAATATATTTGTGAAATAGACAAGAACCAATATAAGTTTCCTGAGCTCGATTTTCGACTACCAAGCTGCAGAGCGTTTTTGGAAAATTGGCATTTTTGGATGACTTCTATATCTCAATTACCAATCGAATCGAAAATCGAGTAACACATTCTTAAGGCACTTTTTTGAGTAAAATCCCTTGCTGATAAGAAGAAAATTATGCTTGCCTCAGTTTTCGAGATATAGACATAACTTGTGTTTTTTAAATGTAAATTATTTAATTATTCGACCACCGCCGAGCCATAGAAATCGCTAAAGCCAGTCCAAGGCAATATTTGAACATTGTGCACTATATTTCATGTATAGTGCAAGCATTCGCAATAGTTATCGACGTACCGCCTATCTAGGCGTTGCCGTTGAGACACATTGGCTGCAGAACGCAGAGCCTACGCCTTCCTACACGCCACGTCAGATGACCGGTATGTTCTCACTCACTTAATGTAAAAGCTGTGGTAAGTGGAATAAAGACGGGAGATCTATTTGCCGACCTATTCATTCGTCTCGCCCCGCATAACGTTCATAACCCCTCACACTATTAAGAATATTTCAACTATAAATATGCAACAATATTGCAATTATTGCAACCACATGAGATTCGCGATTTAGAGGGGATAGATGCAACCCCCGGGGGTGGTTTAGGTCACTTGTCGTAAATATTTAACTATTTTATTCTAACTGACCAAAAAAATGATACGATAGGCCCTCGCAAGCCTAGCACTGGAAAATTTGAAAATAGGGTGGTATTCAGGTTTTGGGATAGTGGGTAAAGGGTAGGTTGGGAAATATTATCACCATCGTATTCCTCGCCCTCGAAAACGGGAGGAGGATTTTCCAGCTAATTCTCACTGTTTTCGTGGCATTTAGTTATTGGGGGTGGAGGTAGTTTCACCCCCACGGGGGTGGGTTAGGTCACCTGTGGTCAATATTTACTTATTTTATTCAGTATGACCAAGAAAAACCAGACCTGGCAAGCCCTCGCAAGCGTAGACTGGAAAATTGGGAAAAGGGGTGATTCTTTTCGATTTGGAGGTAGCGGTTGGACGCTAGGTCGGAAAATATTGTCACCATCGTGTTCCGCGCCCTCGAAAACGAGGCTCGGTGGGGTAAAAGCTTTACCCCAAGGGACTAGTGATGACTTAAGAAAACATTAAAAATCGTAACCGGTGAGGTCAAAAGTCCATGACGCGGGCAAAATTAGCTCGTATAAAAGGTGGCTCCCTTTAGGTCTGTGGTAGTACTAATCACTCACAAAAAGTTTTTCATGTATCTTATTTATAGGATATTCGACGGCCGGCTCTCCAGCTATCAGTCTGTACGGATCCATATACGTGCATGTTTCATTGTCAGTTCCCAATTAAATATATGGAAAAAATGGGGATAGGAATATGTTTTCATTTACTGTATATGTATATAGTATAAACATATATAGTTAAAAGATAAATAAATACATTGTAATATACTTGTACCAAAGAGTTAATCTGATAGCAAATAATAAAGAAGTAAAATTATATAACATTAGGAAATTTGACGAAAGGTTTTTGTAACCGTAGTCAACAAATCTGAGACACATACACACAGATTTCCTACATGTCATTTATTCTCAAAAGGCCGTGACATTAAACTTTTAGATGCAGCTATATACGATTCGACAAGGTAACGTGAACGTTTTTACTTCGAGACAGCAAAAACGCAATTTAAATGGTGTTTTCTCGATAACTGTTGACTTTTCGAGAAATTGGGAAGAGTCTATTTAAAATGTCTTAATAAGAAGCTTTTATTAACAACTTTTTTTATTCGACGAAGTTAAAGCATGTTCTGCTTAAGGTTTGGGAAGTCTCGACATTCTCAAAGTCCAGGGACACGAGACATCGCAAGATCAAAGTCCCGGGACGCCCCGGGTTCAAGACTTCAAAATAAAATTAGAAACGAGTTCATTTTTGGCGAGATATATCAATAAAATCGCCATTTTAGTAAAAATCAACATTTATTGAACATAAAATTTGATTTGATTTGTTCAAAAAATCTACTATTACCTTGATAAAGGTAAAAAGTAGCTAGTCTTTTCTTTGATCTAACTGCAGTTTTTGATTCAGTTAATCCGAAATTTCTTGAGGACAAATTAAAACAATAGGAATAAATGGAAACATTCTGAAATGGTTAATTTCTTACCTGGAAAATCGGAATATTTTAGTTTCAATAAACTCAGAAATGTCTGATATCGTTAATATGGAAATCGGTGTAGCTCAAGGTTCCGTTATTGGTCTACTTTTATTTCTTATTTTCATCAATGATTTACCAGATTATATCACAGAAGGTGAGGTATTTATGTACGCGGATGACACATCTGTTATAATCCACGGTAATACCATTGAACATTTAGAGAATAGGACTGCTACAGTCATTAAGCAATTTGAAGACTGATGTTTTAAAAATTCTCTAATTATCAACATGAAAAAAAAACGGCATTTTTGTATTTTACAAATCTCATATCTAATAATAAGTAGTCCTAAAATAGAATATGTTGAGACCAGCACGAAAACAACATTCTTAGGCTCAGTGATAGATGCAACATTAAATTTTAGCCGTCAAATAGATACTTTGTGCACTAAGTTAGCAAAAACAACATTTGCAGTTTTAAATTTAAAAAAAGAATTGAATTGCATTAATGACATGTTACTACTCTTTAGCATATTCAGCCATTAGTTACAATATTAGTATATGGGGTCAATCAGCTGAGGCGAATAGAGTTTTTGTAATGCAGAAGAGAATTATTCGTATTCTGTTTGGTTTGAATTACAGAGAATCACAGGCGCGGATTTATGGGGGGGGGGGTAATTACGGGGTAATTATCCCCCCCCAAGATTCTGTAAATCATCAACTTTTGTTTTAAAATGTTATGATTTTTGTTAATTTTGCGAAGAAAAAAAATTTTAATTATCCCCCCCAAGAAAAAAATTTGGGACGAAAAAAATTTTTTTTTCGGATTTCTCCCTTCCGTTTCAAAAAAATTTTGGAACGAAAAAATTTTTTCGGATTTCTCCCCCACCCCGCTCATCAAAAAATTTTGGGTTCGGTGTTACCCCCCCCCCCCAAGCTCAAGGTCCAGATCCGCCCTTGGAGAATCATGCAGAGATACATTTAAAACAAAAAAAATTATGACTGTTACATGCATTTACATATTTAAAATTTCCTGTTTCATGCACAAAAACTTAAATAAATTTAAAACTAATAGTGACATACACAGCTACCCCACCAGAAGTGCGGGAAAAATACACATCAATATTTTCAACCTTAGCAAATATAAAAAATCACCCCATTTTGCTGGTAGTTATATATATAATAAACTTCCTATAGAAATAAGGTCACAAAATTCTTTTAGACTGTTCAGAAGCAAACTGAAAATGTTTTTGAATGAACATTGTTTTTATAACATGACCGAGTTTTTTGATCGGTAGCTTCACCTTTATATGTACATATATTTGTTAGTTTGTTTTTTATGTTTTCTTTTTTATTATGTATTTTTGTAGTCTTGTTTGTTTTATACAATTTTCGTAACATATGACATATATATTTTATTAATTGGTTTTTATATTATATGTGAGTTTTCATGACAAAACCGATATTGTTTATGTAACAAGATTTATGGTGAATACATTTATTCTATTCTATTCTATTTTAACGGTAATTAAAGCCTAAACAGTTCTTATGTTTAATTCTCATACACAGATTCATTTTTTTTATTAATAAAATCTTATAATTATAAGACATAAAACCGATTTAGTAAAGTAATCATACTAATCATCAATAATCATTTAGTCCCTAGCCATTAGTCATATAAATAGGGAACGTGAGCTGAGTTTAGACCGTCGTGAGACAGGTTAGTTTTACCCTACTGATGACTCGTCGTTGCGATAGTAATCCTGCTCAGTAGGAGAGGAACCGCAGGTTCGGACATTTGGCTCATGCACTCGCTTGGCGGGCGAGCGGTGATGCGAAGCTACCATCCGTGGGATTATGCCTGAACGCCTCTAAGGCCGTATCCTTTCTAGTCGAAGGTGGCAACGAATATCTCTTGGAGTTCCGAGAGTCTAAAGGCTTAAAATAATGTGACTACTAGCCCCATCAGTCTTTTTTCCTAATTAATAAAATATTCTTTTAAAAAAATTTGTGCATTAAGAACTTTATCCGACAATCTGTTTCTGATTTTTGTAATAATGCCTCCGGAAAGAGAACATTCTCTTGTTTTCAACAGATGTCGGTTTTATTGTGTATAGTAAGTTACGTACGTACGAGTATCAAGTAATTACTCGTTAAATTAACAGATGGCGCTCTCAGTGACAGAGTGCGGGAAGCCTGAGCTAATGAAGCTTATTATGACCTTTTGTTATTAAAATGATTACAAGCGTGTCTCGAGTCTCGACCCGAAAGTCCCGGGATACGAGACAATTAAATTTGGACTTCGAGACACGAGACGTCCCCGGGACCCAAACCCTAGTTCTACTTAATGTCATCAGATAGTAAAAACACACTTTGAATAGAGTTTTCTCAGTAGCTGTTGATTTCCAAGAATTTGATAGTGAAATTACCATCTCAAAATGTCTCAACTGGAAGCTTCTATAGATAATTGTCTTATATTCAACATGGTAGAGTAAACGCTTACTCCAGTCGTGAGATGGTAGAAACGCATTTTGAATCGAGTTTTCTCGACAACGGTTGGCTTATGAAAAATTTGCAAGAGACCATTTCGTATCAAAAAGTCCTAACTAGGAACTTTTGTTAACAACCTTTTTTGAATCGACGAAGTTAAAGCATGTTTTACTTAATGTCATCCGGTAGTAAAAACACATTTTGAATCGAGTTATCCATGCAGTCGGTGGGCTTTACGAATGATTTACAAGAGACCATGTCGTCTCAAGATGCCTTAACTAGAAACATTTGTATACAATTTTTTGAATCCGACGATACAGAATGATCGTTTACTTAGTCATCGGATAGTAAAAACACATTTTGCACTGAGTTTTCTTGATAACGATTGACTTTATCCAGATTTGCTACATGTCATTTCATGGCCGTGACAGGAAACTTCTGTTTAGAACTATTTTCGAGAAATTTGGAAGAGACCTCCGCCTTAAAATGTCTTAATAAGAAGCTTTTATTAACAACTTTTTTTGATTCTACGAAGTTAAAGCATGTTTTACTTAATGTCATCAGATAGTAAAAACACATTTTGAATCGAGTTTTCTACTCTTTTATAGTCATTTATAGTTGCATGGTGTAATTATATTTAATTAGTATTCGAAACCTTTTTTTATATAGAAAGGGCGGTTAAAATAGAGTAAAACAATCGTCATTTTTATCAGTTGATTAATATTCAATAATCAGCAAAATGAGCGTCAGTCGCCGCACCCGCGGTGGAGCTAGAGGTGAGAGCATGTTAAAGTTGAAAAAAAAAAAAATTATGCCACGAGTATTTTCATACTCGAAAAACCAACCTGACTTGAACAACTACCCTTATGTTCATGTATACAGCTTTGTAAAACTTTTAATATCACTGATACAATAAAAAATATATATTTCACGAGCAGATATTGTCCAGTCGCCTTACCCACTCCGCTATCTAGCGACTGAGGCCCGGTTTGTAAGAACATAATATGGACATGTAGACATACTTGGTAATTTATTTATTATTTTTTTTTTTAATAATAATAATAATTGGAATGAATTATAGTTTATGTACTTTTATGGTACAGCTCATAACGAACATTTTCCTTCTTATTGTTGTTTTCCATAGAGCTTATAGATTTCGAGATATTCAAAGAAACCGATGGAAAACGATTCTTTTACAACTTTAACATGCTCTCACCATTAGCTCCACCGCTACCAGAGTAGCTGACATTCATATTGCTGATGTATTAGGGGAAAACTATTATTGTTATGATTTTCAGTCGGTATGAAATGACTTGTTCAAATGCAGCGCTGCCTCCTGTACCATTAAACTAATTGTACGTATTTAAATGAAAATCGTTTTTGTTTGTGCTATTTATTTTTGTTATACATTTTTTTACTTTTATTTTGTATAAAGTACCAAATATTACAATCCACATACATCGAACTCTTCGAAAATTCCCTCAACTTTCTGTTCTACCAAATTATATGAAATCTATCTACCGAGATATCAATTTCGCTTTATATTCTTTGGAAGTATTACTATTGTCTCCAGATGAAATTTCAAATTACCCCACGAAACGTAGTTGGGTAATTAAATTGAATAAAGAAACTTTTCAAATTATCCGTGAATATAAAATGGCCACGTTAATCCCCGCATAGACAATAGATCCAAGGAAATCTAATATAAAGAGGCAGAGAACAAAAACTAAATCCCATGTCGGATTTGCAGTGTCGAAGAGAGACATCCCTGCTGGATGGTCTTCGCGACTACCCAGTAACATTCCAAAGCTACAGGTATTTCCTTTGTGGCCGTCTACCTTGCCCGAGAGTGTGATAGACAGTGGCGTACATAAAGAAGCTTCAGTGAGGTAGCGAGAGAGGGCATTCATTTGTAGTATGGTCTTTACGCTGAGACATTTTTTTCACTCCAGTTTAAGACGAATTTTCGGGCGTCTAGCAATATAGAAATATGCATTTAAGAAATAAAAGATCTATATCTTTTAATAAATTTAATTTTCTCCATTCGACCAGTGTGTGTGTTTTTTTATGTTTGTTCAAGTATTACTCTGGATTGGCCTAAACGAAGGAGAGCAAAAATTGGAAACAAGATTTTTTTTATTCGCAAATTTGACGAATGACGATAAAAAAATTGAATTTTGTGATAAAAAAAAATTCGTCGGAATTTCACTCGGAATTTAATTAAAATTGGTAGCTAGGAATTTTAGGAGTAGCAAAATAAATATGACCCAACTAGCAATTTTGTATTTTATAAAAGCTGCAGAATATGTTTCTGATACAAATTTTATGAAACATTAGTCTCAGAAACACTTTCGAACCGTTGCCGTTGTTACGACAACTATAAATGTAAAATTGTCACCGTCTTATAAAATACTTCAGTCACTGTTGATATTTTGTAAAGCCTATTGCAACCATTACAAAATAGTTGTTTAAACACCTCTGCAGGCTCTAAGAAAATTCGGTACCGCCACTATAAAACAGTTTTATTGAAGCTTAATTTAATTGCGTTATAAAGCACATACTTCACTGTTTGTTATTATTGCTATAAAACAAAAATAAAATAAAACAATTTCTTGTATTCAAAAAGTCGCATACTTACAAATATATATACTATCTCTACAATATACCAAACATTCAATGATTTTACTGGATAGTGGATAAGAACTTACTTAATAATTATTTTAGAGACGTGTTAACCATACAGCTTGCAATTTTTGATGCGAATGAAATTGTACTGTGAATGCTATGGGTTTTTGATGAATTTTAAGTGCCCCTCATCTCATGTTTACTGAAGGTTTCTAATAATTTTTGAAATTTTATAAAATCGATTTCACATTTAAAAATTTTTGGTAATGAAATTTAACGCCATTTCTTTTAATCATCATAACTTTATAATTAGTACGTATTAACTGCCGTAAATAGTAGTAAAAATGTGATTTTTAAACTTTTTATATCTTGTCATATTTACGACCTCGAATGCTGGTCTCATGAAATGGCTTCCTTCTATAAAACACTTTTGTGTCAATAACAAGCGTTTTAAGATAATTAAACTATAGGCGATTCCTACAAAACATCTACAAAATAATGTGTCTTAGATGTGACGATCTTGTGACAAGGCCGTATTTTAAATGAACCAATATAAATATTTTTTCAAAAGTGGCTTATTTTGCATTTTTGTCATAACTTATAAGCGAAAAAAATAACTAGCCGGAATCACAAACATTTTGATAAAAACTGTAATTTATTGTAACTATTACCGTTAAATTGCACATTAAGTTTCTATTTTAACACCCTTGCTCATTTTATGAAAATTTTCACTAGGAATCTTCCTAATGCTTGAAAAATGTCCGGTAATTAGTTAAAGCGCGTGGATTTCATTCCAAAATTAAATGAAAAAACCGCTGCCCAAGGAATCACTACTTCCACATCCAGATTTTTCCATCCAAATCTCACAATGAGAAAAATTTGTTCATGGATCTTCTAATATATAAAAATCTCGTGTCACAGTGTTTGTTATCGAACTCCTCCGAAACGGCTTTACCGATTTTTATGAAATTTTTGGTGTAATTTGGTAGGTCTGAGAATAGGTCGTAGGCTATTTTTTATACCCCTAGGTGATAAGGGTGGCCCTATCCAGAAATTTTCTTTTTATTTTTTGGACAAAAATTTATAATTTATATGGCAAAACAACGTTTGCTGGGTCAGCTAGTAATAATATAATATTTGAAATCGTCTACCCCAAAAACCCATAAAACGATATGCCACATCGGTAGTAGGAGTGGGGGTAGGGGGTGGATGAAGTAAAAAAAAATTTGAGGCCTTTGGTTCTTGTACACACACTAATTCACATTTTTTTTGCGTTACTATACTTCCACTGGATGTGGAAGTAAAATAACTATAAGAATGACAGCTAGATTAGGTTAGGTTATGTTAGTTAGTAAACTGTGTACTACAGGCGTATTTGGCACTCAATCGATCCCGCTCGATCCAAGTGAACCAATGTTATTTCTTTGGGAAAGTGACATTTACCACTTCCATAAGGAGTTTATGATCTAGTCCATTTCTATGTGACCTAGCTTTTTAGTTGAATCAGATATATCACTTTTAAATCAGTACATCATAATATAATTTTGTGGGTTGTTATGCTCCATAATTATTATTTCAATGGTTGTATTTAGTGTAATTAACTATCTTTGAAGTTTAATATCTTAGTATACATACAGAAACAATATTACAATCCATTATAAATTTTAATAAAATAGAAATATAGCAAAATGCACAGCTTATGGTTGTAATGTTTGCAGTTGGCGCCTAAACTCAATCATAATTTTGTTTCATTGACAAATATTTATAATCTGCTCTGATACGTGATACGTAAGTAATTTGCAACTAATATTCAATTCGCCAAAGAAATACGATTTACATAGAAAGGTACAACAATTTACTTTCAATAGCAAAACTGTCTCAAATAGTGCTTTAATATAATTGTTTTATAAGATAATAGGAACCAACTATAAAATAATTTTAATATACAGTGTGTCCCGCTTTTCATAAATCCACCTTGATATCTCAGTTATTAATAATGCGATTTTCTTCAAATTTGGGTGGTAATTATATGTAGGAAAAATTAATTATTTGGTATAGTAAAAATTTTCATTCTTCATTGGCGTGCGGTTTTAGGGTCTAAAATAAGCCCTAATATCCTTTTGCCGAAAAATCGACCTCGTTTTACCCCCTAAAACCGCACGCCAATGAAAAATGAAAGTGTTTACTATGCCAAATAATTCATTTTTCCAACATATAATTACCACCCAAATTTGAAGAAAATCGCATTATTGATAAATGAGATATTTGGGTGGATTTATGTAAAGCGGGACACACTGTATATTTATAACGGTGCTGAAAGCGCTATAAAATTATTTAGTTTTATAAGCTGAAATGTTTTATAGCTTAGTCACAGAAACGTTTCCAAAATACTTAACCGCTTTATAAGATATTTTATAATTTTGCTGTAAAGACGTTTTAATGATAAATTTAAAAACAGTTCAGTTGTAGAACCAGATAATGTTTTCTGCTACTCTAATATAATCAATTAGCATTTTAAAAACATTAATAACATAACAATAAAAAAAATAATCGTATAACATTTAAATTATAAAACAAATTTGCTGGGGGTCTGATGAAAAATTTCACCGTCACATCCCCCAGTCAACTGATCCTATCGAGGTCGATGTGAAAATAAAGAAATAATGAATTTAAACATATTTTTAGCCGGCTTAATAATATTAGGTAATAAAGTTGATAATAAAAATATTATTTTGGGTATTCAGCAGATAACTTTCAAAGAAACCATTCGTTCCTTTCATATACCATTGATCTAAATCTGACCAAGCTAGAATATCAGTGGTATACGAAAGGAACGCAAAATAATATTTTTTAACAATAATGTAAGCAGAAATACAAGATATTTATTTTTATAAAATCTTCTAAGTTCTTAAATATTCCCACTCACTCGAATCTCTACGGAGTTAGTCTGGTTATATTCATTTCATTTTTACATACTTCATTCTTAGGATCGTCAACCAGCTGGTACAAAAATTCATGGAATAATTTGATACACATTTATCCTCATTTCGTGTCATTAGATCATGTTATTGTTATCCTCGTGCTCACAATTTTTTTATTTCTAAAATTCTCCCATTCTAGAATTATTTCTTTGTTTATCAGGCCTTACGTTGAAAGGTCTGGGTGGGGCCAGAGGCCCTGGTCCAGGTCAGTCTGCCCGATTATCAGGCCAAACCAAGCTCAAGGCGACCCAAGAGGAAACCCCGGAGCAAGAAATTAAATAATAAACCCAAACCAAATAATTTCGACGACCTTCCTGATAACAATTGTCTATACCTACATAATGTTTACAGCACTCACCAGAAACTATAAAGGGTCTCGCCGGTAAAGTATATGGAATTGGGCCCAGCGGCTTATTGGGCTATTCATTCACATGAATGTTGCTTATGACTAGGAATGCTCAATAAAATATATAATAAACTTCTATCCCCTACATTACCAATTTTAAGATTTTTTTTTTTTTCAAAACTATTGAAGATAATTAATTGAAATTAATACGAGACGTTGATATAAAATAGCTTTATATTTTACATTTTTTTAACATTCCTATTACGTCACTTAGTATATAAAAAAATAATTTAATTTTTGAGGGTGCTGCTTTTATATCAACCCCTTGAGTGACACCTACCAAAAAAATCTATATTATTTAACACTAACATTATCATCGTGTGTAAAAATTACTTCAAGGTCAAATTGAGGGAAGATGCTTAAAAATATAAATCTAGATAATGAACACACTTTATTCCTACTCATTTGGAAGCTAATAATCAAAAAAATATACATACTACTACTTTTAGCTTGGCTCTCAATTATTTTTTTTTTGCTTCAGAAGTTTGATTTTATTAGACAATATGGTTAGGCCATTTAATTAATCCACATCAATATCTCTTCAAGAAGGGACACTAGGGAAAAATGTTTCAGACAAAAGTTGTTCCGTTCAGAGGGGGGCATCTTTTGGGTAGAATAATTTTCCACCTCCCACCTCTGATGAGCTTGGGGTGGGGGTAACTTTTGAATTTTTAATGGCACTCTCCACTTTTGATTGCGTATTCTGATTCTACGAAAAAAAATACATAACTTTTGTACCAAACATTTTTTTCTCCCCCCACCCTGATGAGCGGGGACGGAGGTGTAACTTTCGAATTTTCAAATATCTGCAGAGGAACATCCCTGAACTAGGGCATTTTTAGGAAAAATGTTTCAAACAAAAGTTGTTTAGTTCAGAGAGGGGCATCTTTTGTTTGAAATATTTTTCCTAAAAATGCCCTAGTTCAGAGATGTTCGCCTGCAGGATTTTGAAGAATCGAAAGTTACACCGCCACCCCCGCTGATCAGAGTGGGGGGAGAGAAAAATGTTTGCTATAAAAGTTATGCAATTTTTTTTGTAGAATCAGAATACGCAATCAAAAATGGAGAGTTCCATTAAAAATTCAAAAGTTACCCCCACCCCCCGCTTATCACTGGTGGGGGATGGAAAATTGTTCTGCCCAAAAGATGCCCCCCTCTGAATGGAACAACTTTTGTCTGAAACATTTTTCGCTAATCTCCTTTCCTGGGGAGATATTTCTGTGGATTAATTAAAATGGCCTGTCTAATAAATTCAATATTTCTGAAGCAAAAAAAAATAATTGAGAGCCAAGCTAAAAGTAGTAGTATATTTTTTTGATTATTGGCTTCCAAATGAGTAGGAATTAAGAGGCTTCGCACTAAATTTTTTTTTGTGTGCCTGTGTTTATTACCTAGATTTATATTTTTAAGCATCTTCCCCCAATTTGACCTTGAAGTAATTTTTATACACGGTAATTATATTAGTGTTAAATAATATAGATTTTTTTCAAGGGGTTGATATAAAAACAACACCCTCACAAATTAAATTATTCTTTGTATATACTAAATGACGTAATAGGAATGTAAAAAAAATGTAAAATATAAAGCTATTTTATATCAACGTCTTCTATTAATTTCAATTAATTATGTTCAATAGTTTTGAAAAAAATTAATTTAAAGTTGCCCCCATAACTCTCTAATATAGGGGATAGAGGTTTATTATATATTTTATTGAGCATTCCTAGTCATAAGCAACATTCATGGGAATGAATAGCCCAATAAGCCGCTGGGCCCAATTCCATATACTTAACCGGCTAGACCCTTTGGAAGTTTGAACAATATTTACCGCATTATTTTTCGACCGAACTGATCCCGTTTGAGAAATCGTTCATACGAATGACCTATTTCCGATTTTTCGTAATTTATCCGAAACCATCATATATATAGAATTACTGCTAAATATCTAAATTCAGGTTGTAATTGTTGAATGATCACTTTGAGTGTTTGTCAATTGACTATCAACAAAACTCTCAGGATATTGATTATTTCATAAAACAGTGTTTATAAACTATTCATGTAAACATTTCACAACACCTTTCTTAACACTGATATGTTGATTTATTGGTTTTTCAAACGGGCGTATAATCCGAAAACTTTCGAAATACGCATTGTATTCGATTTCTTTTAGCTGAATTGTAATAATTGTTTTCTAGCAAAGAAACTATACAGGTATAGTTAATAATAATTTTCATGAATCGCAAAACGAGACGAGAACACCCTCTTCAATTCATTATTATATACAGACGATCTAACTCTTATAGGTGAAAAGGAAGACGATCTCCAAATAGGTGTATACATGTTCGAACAAATCTGTAAAGAATTCTACATGAAAATATCAGCAGAAAAAAGAAATCGTATGGCTTTATATGAAACAGAAACAATATGAAATAAAATAGTCATAAATAATAGGACAATTGAACAAATTAAACACCTTAAATATCCAGGATGTCGCATCACATATGAAAGTAAGGACATCGAACAAATCAACATATGCGGAACAATTATAAAAACCTTTGAAAACAAAAATAGGAGGGAAACATCAAGTTTTATAAGACAATAGCGGTGCCAAAACTCATTTACGGAAGTGAATCATGGATAACGACAAAGTAAAACGACAGCAGAATAGAAGCGCAAGAAATGAAGTTTTTGAGAATAGTGAAGGGTTGTACGAGAAATAACAGAATAGGAAATGTAGGTATTACAGAAGAATTGCACGTATTTAACTTAAACGACAGAATAAAAGAATGCCGTACGAAATGGCATGAACACTTGAATATATTTCACGCTGCCCAACAAAGTCTTGCACTCCAAGTGCACAGAAAGACGAAGCGTAGGTAGGCCGAGGAGTCGATGGAAGGTACCGTCATAGACAACAATGCCTAAAACATGAAGCGCAGAAAAAGAAGAATCGCAAAACGTCTGGCATAATATATTTGTGGGAGTAGTTGAAAAACTTTATCCAGGAAGCTTGAGTTCTTAGTTTCTACATAAAAAATGAGCAAGAAGAAAATTAGTCGCAGTTACACAGAGCTTTTAGCCTACTGTACTTTCCACCTAATACTTAACTAAACTACAATATGAAGATAAGGAACTAGAATTCCGAAACACTACTGTTTTGAGGCGTAGAGCACCATATCCTTTCTTCTTCTTTGGACCCTGCTCGATGATAAAAATTAACTGCGTATGCTAAAACAATAGTTTACTAAGTGATTGTATATATTTATTACTTATAGTGGTTAGAATTGATCTATGTAATTTTGTTTCTATAAAATAGTTTTCTTTCTGTTTTATTATGCGTTAGTTTTATAAATCATTACGGACCACATCTACCTATACGGTACCTATTCCAAACTGATGGCTTTAACAAACCCCCAGATCGCTTTGAGGAAAGGTATCGTGTAATTCTCTGAGTTTGAGGATGCTTCACAATTGCAAATATATTCTGCTCTCTTGTCCGTGTGACAGAGTCAACAGACGTTATTTCTGATCGCACGCACATGTATTTGTTTGAGCAACAGTGACCTATATAAACGTCTGTTACGATTCTCAACTGATTCTTTCTAAGTTCTGGCACTCGGATGGATTCTTCTGTGAGTATTTCTCTATAAGCCTTTTGGAGTGTTCTGGGATCGTTGTCCAATATTCTACCGTTCATTGCAACACCCGTTGTTTAAACTATTGTCTTCATTTATAGATATCCTGCAGGATGTACTAGACCTATTAAGGATTTTCAGATCCAATATAATCGAATAAATTTTAACTTGGCGTGTGTATGAGTTGGTAATAAAACTCACGAGTTGGTATGCGATGCGCACAGAGCCATTGCAATGTCGCAGAGAGAAACTAGTCGCGTATGTCTGATCCTCTTAGTACATATGATTAAGCGACCTTTAGACCCGGCAAGTTAAAATTTACTCAACTATATCTCCTTTTTAACTAGTGATTTTGGCATATAGTGCGGCAGCGCCTTATAAATACGATTTTAATTATACCTTGACATGAGTCAACTTGTTAAATAAAATATATAATTGAAAACTGTCTCTCTCCAGTGGTGGGCAAATAGAAAGATTTGTAGTCCCGACCCGCCAAAATTGTAAGACGCATAGTCCTACTCTTAAGATATATTATTTAAGTCACGACATATTTGCTACTTCAACTCAGATTTATCTAATTCTTCTCTCCTTCGCTATTTTTCCTGAGTTCAGGAAGGTAACCTTGCAAACTGTCCAACTTAACTAGCCCTACATGACGCTTGCAGACTCAGCTAAAATTTTATGTGCCAAGCTCGGTAATAAAAAATTTTGGCTAGGCCATTCTGGGGATTCTGAGGTGGACACCTCAGCCCGAATCCCCAGAATGGCCTAGCCAAGCAGAGGTGGACACCTCTGCTTTGTACATTCCTAAAATGTGTATCTAACTGCTGTTTTAATATCTCTGTAATGTATATCATGTATTATAGTTTTCTAGACGTAAAGGTTCGTCGCTGGACCTCACTTTCAAATTTCTGAATTCATTTTTCAAGTGAATTTTGTTTGTGTTTACTTGTCATTTTATTAATTACGTAAGAAGCTAATAAATGCAAATTATTTGAACGCAATCTATGCATATAATAAATTTGTAAAGTGGGGGTGTCTGTATATTGGAAATATTTGCAAAAAACTGATCTGGGGGGATGTAAAATGAATAATAGAATACATTAAGATAGTTTTTGGAATTTTTCTCTGTTTGTTCGGACTCGCATCACGCACAAACTACTGAACCAATTTGAATGCGGTTTTCACAGGTAAATTCATCCAAGCTTGGAGTAATATTTATTTTTTATTTCATAGAAATCGGGCTACTCTAAGCCAAGTTTTATGATACTCGGTCTAGTGGAACCGGAGATAAAGCTTGATCTCTACAATAAGCGTATTTGCACGTCATAAACTTTCTTGGTTAAACTTCTGTAATATTCTAGAAAACCCCAAATCCCATCTAATTTGGTCCACCCTGTACATGATGAAACCCGTTAAATTTTTAACCATAAAAGTGAAATAAAATACATAAAAAATTATTAATACACTAAGTTGCAAAATAGCTTTATTAGAAATGAATTACAGCAAACAACTAACATCACAGGGTTGCATACATACATACCCTACTCGCCTTTAATACTTTTTCATGGCTCTATACAGCGTTCCACAGTATTGCATTATGCAGATATGTAAAGTAATATACTAAACGTTAATAAACAACCTGTTGTTGTGGCCTTTGCCTTTGCATTGCATTGCTTTGACTTCAAATTAATTTGCAAGTTGAACGGATTGAATATTTATTGTCGAACTCCACTTGCTCTTAAGACTACGCCTCTGGTGATCAAATGCAAATTCACTCCATATGTTACGTCACCACCTAACCGGTCATTCCCTCGAATGCTGATTTCATATGCAAGAAGGCCCCCAAAGGTCGTATGCACTCTACAGGTTTACTGTTTGTTCTTAGAAAGGTTCTGAATATAGGTGACAACTTTATTGATAGGCAAAAAATACCAGACGCGACGTGGCTTAATTGGCTATAATATATTGATGTCAAACTAATGATTTGTAATGAACATGAGTAATCGCATCAGTTATTTAAAATATTGAAATTAATGTTTGACGGTGTAACATGCACATATTGTGCATACGTAGTTCTTTATGGGTTCTTACATGTCTTCAAGTAGTTAACATCGAAAGTTCTAAGAACCTACATACAATCTTTCATATTTAAATGTCGATAATCATATTATAACGTTTTTTTTTTCATTTAAATCTTGTGGGTACGTATTCCTTTATGGGGTTCTGTCATTTCTTCGAGTACTTGAAGTTTTAATTCTAAGCTGTAATTGACCACTATTTTGAATTTTTTTGGACTTCTTTGAACAAATTAATTTTTGCAATTGGCAGATTCGGAATCTCAACTAACGTATTTTGCCCATAAATCTCCAAATTTTCTATTAAACTTAATTTAGAGAAAGCTTTTTAGAAAATTTGCCCATCTACACCTCAATTTGAAATAGTCACATCCTGTCAATGTACTTTTAATTGAAGTATTTCATTTTCCAGTGACATTTCTCATTATTATATATAAACAATGAGAAACAGCATAAAACTCTTGCCATCACCCAGAATAGAGATAGGATGATGTTCCACGTTGAAAATAAATTATAGATCATCTTAAAATAGCAACAAAACTCAGTATCGCGTAAATTCATAATAATTAACAAAACAAAACAGCTATTAAAACTGCTGCCGAAAGAATCACAACTTCCACATTTAGATTTCCTATCAAGTCTCGTACAACGAAAATGCCTTGTAAAAGATCTTTATCACGAAATCCCAATTTTATTTTTTACCCCGTTTAATAATAGTGTGGGTGGTAGTGGTGGTGATAGTGGGGGTGGCTGATGCAAAAAAAAAATGAGACTAGCTTCCCGCACATGGCCCAAATCCCAATTTCATGGACTCCCACTTCCTTGCTTTAGCTATTTACCCTCATTTACCTCCGAACTCGATCAAAATATAAACTAGTTCCAGATCTCGTTATAATACATAAGTGTACCAAATTTCAAGTCAATATTATAAACGGTTTCAGAGTAAACATGCACACAAAATAGTTAGTTACAGACCGACAACCAGAAATTTTTTTGCTCAAACTTAAAATCTCGACGTTTCATGAGATTCTAAGCTTATTTCAACAACAAAAAAAAATCAATTTTTTTTTGCGTTACTATACTTCCACTCCACTACGTGCATGTGGAAGTAAAAGTAAGCTTAAACGCATTGAAAAAAAAAGACGCCACTGTTCTTATTCACTTTGAAGTGCAAGATTAATTTGAAGTTACCTTGTAATTCACTATTACCACGTATGCGCAACGACGAGTACGTATTCTGCAGTGGCAAATCTACACTATTGACCTTGCTGCTACTGTTTACCTGTTGCATATATGGCACCGGCGTAGAGCGATGCGCCACAGGGTCAGGGTTAGATGCAGAAATATCACCACATCACGGGCGTACTTGATAACTGTTTGCAATATTCTCGGTTATTTTTGGGCATTTTG
Organism: Rutpela maculata; assembly: GCA_936432065.2. Classification (NCBI taxonomy): domain Eukaryota; kingdom Metazoa; phylum Arthropoda; class Insecta; order Coleoptera; family Cerambycidae; genus Rutpela; species Rutpela maculata. The sequence goes on along the minus strand of OW386285.2, from coordinate 386,173,887 downwards.
ATAAATATTTTTGGATATACCAGAGAGAAGTGAGTCTTCACAGATCTGAATATATGGATGTATTTTAAAGACACCCTGTATATCAACTCATATTTGAAAATGTAGCGTATGATTAATAATGTGGGAGATATAAGGTATAATAAATTCAAATGTCATTTTAAATTCCTACATTACTCAAGTAATTGTAAGATTTCGTTAACTTTCATTGTTGGGTTAATTAACATTTAGCCTTATTAATTAAAATTGGACATTTATCTTTATTACTGCATAATTTAATTCATGACTTACTTAGTGTTTGTCCTGTGCTTCTTAAAATGAATTAAATACTAATTTCCATCTAAATAGAAACTATACATTTATCCCGTGTGGGAAATTGTGTTTAAATTAATTAAATTTTGTATTGTTCAAATCAACAGCTTTAAATCTAACATTTAGTTAATCCCAGAATTTCCTCATGTTTCCCACCTGGGACTTCTTTTTTTTCAACCTGTATTAGAGATTCAAATGTAAGCAATTTTGAAAACTTATCATTAAACAGTTCATCTATAAATTAGATATTTTGAATTTAAAATGATTGTTTTAGCATTCTAAGAGTTAAAAAAACTAAATGTAATCACCATTATTGTATTGTTTTGAAAAATTTTATTGTTAGCAGAAGAAAACGCGTAAGTTTGGTATTTATATATTTATTTTGACGATGATTTTGAAAAGCATTATGACTGAACATTGGTCACGACGAAGACAATAAAATATGTCGAAACGTCTTCTTAGGAGAATATAAGATTTGTTTCTTATTTATTCAAATTTATCGACGAAATATCTAATTAATCTTTCTCAATAATAACTGGTGCTAAAAATTGCAAATCCAACTGTGCTAAAAAATGTACAGATTTTTTGTTTTTTTTTTGTAGCCCCTAATTTGTATATACGATATTAGCATATGCAGAAGCGCTATTTTCTTTGCAAAATAAAAACTATTTTTAATTGTCTAAGACTACATAAAGGTTTTCTTCAAATTAATTAAGTACCTAATATTAATAGACCATTTTCTATAGGTTTTGCCCCAAAAATAATTCACCAAGAAAATTTTATGTACACAAGTACTTAATACTCTTTTAAAAAGTTTTCAGGGGCTCCAGCTTTTTCTTAAAAATTATGCAGTAATTTATATAGTTCTTAATTATATCTCAGTAGGTATAATAAAAAATAATAGCAATAAATTTTACAAAACATATACCTCGGTTTTCGAGTAGATAATTAAAAGGCATTGCTATAAAATTTTCAAAAGATAAAGTAAAAACAAACAAAAAAATGTTAATTAAAGTATAAAGTATAAACTTTTCGAAGGCATTATTTCAGGGTTGGAAAAAAAACAGTTTTTTTTCATTGTAAACAAAAAAACTGTTTTTTTTTTATTTTAAACAGTTTTTTTTGTTTAAACCAGTTTTTTTCAATGTTTTAAATGGTACGTTTAAAACAGGTTTAAAACGTTTAAAACAGGTTTAAAACGTTTAAAAGTCTATTAAACTAAAATTAAATGATGCCAAGTTACCGTGTCTGCTACTACTACTTGATGCCAGATGACGCTCTTAAACGGATTTTACAGCACTCTAAAAATAAAACGTTCAGTTTGCAAGTGACCACTGACCGTTTGACTCAGAAGAGTAAGACACAGAGGTTATTTTTTTATGAGTGTGTTTACTGTTTATATTGGAATTATTTATCGGAATGGACCATCATCGGCTCTTTTCCTGCTTTTCCACAATTTCCAAAATAATGCATTTATTTAAAACATCGCACTGTGGTTAAAAAATATTATTTTGGGTATTCAGCAGATAACTTTCAAAGAAAACATTCGTTTCTTTCATATACCATTGGTGCAAGTCTGACCAAAAAAGGAAGATCAACAAGACTCCCCCTACGGTGACTTGTCGACTTCTTTCATACACCTACCATATCTAAGATTCAGCATGAAAAGCAATAAAACAACCACTCTTTCTATATATTGATGATTCAAGTCTGATCATGCTAATATATATAATATTGAGTATCTCTAGCCCTACCTAAAGGATACTACATCACAATCAAACGTTTATTACATTTCAAAGTCAAAAAAAATACTAAAAAGCACAAAGAAAATAGTTATAAAATTTCGCTCACCGCATGCATGTCCCATAAATGAAGTATTTCATATATTTTCGATGGATTAATGCCTTTAAACATTGTACATGCATGCGGTGAGCGAAATTTTATAACTATTTTCTTTGTGCTTTTTAGTATATTTTTTTACTTTGAAATGTAATAAACGTTTGATTGTGATGTAGTATCCTCTAGGTAGGGCTAGAGATGCTTAATATTATATATATTAGCATGATCAGACTTGAATCATCAATATATAGAAATAGTGGTTGTTTTATTGCTTTTCATGCTGAATCTTAGATATGGTAGGTGTATGAAAGAAGTCACCGTAGGGGGAGTCTTGTTGATCTTCCTTTTTTGGTCAGACTTGCACCAATGGTATATGAAAGAAACGAAAATAATATTTTTTAACAATGATGTAAGCAGAAATAATAGGTATTTATTTATCGCACTGTGTTTTAAACAGTTGTTTAAAAGATCGCATTGTGTATTAAATGTTTTAAACATTTATTTAAAACATGGTGTGATGTTTTTAACATGTTTTAAACATCTTTTTTAAAACATTTTATTTTAAACATCTTGTTTAAAACATTTTGTTTTAAACATGCCAACCCTGCATTTTTTTTTTTTTTGAAAATTTAATAACAATAATTTCGCTTGTAATGCGCTCTTTCGCTTAACTCAAATTTCGTATATTATCAGAAAATATTTCTAAACGCGCGATTCAGGTGTATTTTTAACCTCCCCACAATAATTTTTTCATATAGTTCGTGTGACTTGTGTAAATAATTTAAAATCTTGTAACTCTAGGAAAATAAAGATAAATGTACACTTTCAATAGGTATATTATAATAAGCGCTTGGTATCGATTCTTTCGGCATAAGAGAAATTGGTTTTGGATAGGAGCAAAAATGTTGGAGCAAGTGTTCCTCGTTTACCTGCTTCAATCCTGCACTTTGTAGCGCTACGCGCGTCCTTAAGTTCGTGTTGTTTTGCTTGTGTGCGTGTACGAAAGTATCAGCTGTTGTTTTGCTTTGTATCAGTACTTTTAATTTCGAGTTTCTCTGCTATAATACTATCAGTATTATACATACATATAAGCATAGATAAGAAAATAAAATATATAAATAATACTAAAATATATTATATATACAGGGTGATTTACCACAGCGTGCGGAATATAAAATGGTGCCTAGTCTTCTATGTAGGAAAGTCCCTGCAAAATTTTAGAGTGATCCGAGGTAATTTAGTAATTTTTGTTGCATTAAAACTTGCAAATATACGCTACTGTTACTTGTCTGTGGTCATTATAATGGGGCAACGAACTTACTTGGGAGATAACATATCGAAGATGTTTTACATTTCCTTAATTGGCATAAAAAGTTAAGTTGGCGCGTGCGACGGGTTTAAGCAAATATCTCTTATATCTACTTGTTGTAGAGTTCACTAGCATAGGGTCAATGTCTTTTCGACTTATTTTGCTATTTTTGTAATGCGATTTGATTAAAACCAAAAATTCACTTCTACCTTCTCCAGCTTTGTCAATAGTGTCAATCCCAAGTCTGATAAAGGGGAAGGGGAAGTGATATGGTTGTACCGCGTTACGTCAGATTGGTTAAAGTCATTGGCGGCGCATTCTACAAAAAAATTAAGGTAATTTTTTGGTTATATATTTTTTAATTTTTCATTTTTTTAACTCCTTTCGGTGGGGACAACCTACTGATAGATTTTCCGCATGTCGTGGTAAATCACCCTGTATAGATAAAATGACGAAAACTGCTGGACGAAATATCGTCTCTATAATCAATATCTCATCGCCTCCAGATTGCGCCACATCGCTCAGTATTGCCTCTAATCGCCTCTGGATTACATTGTCCCAAGTCACCCCGGTACTCTTGGATCGCCTCGGTAAGGGACGAAAAATTGCCCTGTGCCTCCTTAGTAAAATGATTGAGGATGATTTTTATCTATGCGATGTTCTTTTTTTTTAACTGCCGTTTTAAATAGAATGTCAAGAACATTAGAAATGAGTAATTGTATAGTTATATTATTGTACTGAATTTGCAGGCAATATTTTTATAAAGATTATTTCACTCATTAACGCTATAGCCAATGAGAGCCCGTTTTTTCAAAACATTGCACCAATCAAACGTCATTATTAGTGGTAATTCAAGCTAGATCGGCTTTTGACAGGACCAACATGCAAAATTTATCGCTCTAATTTTTTAGGTCGCTGTAGCGGCAAATATGCGAAAATTTTTTGACGTTTTTGTCGTGAAATGTTTTTGGTAAATAGGGCAACTCGAGCTTTTAAGTTTTATCTATAAATATCTTCTCTAGCTTATTACTAATTGTTAACGTACTTACCTTGTAAATTGTAATATTGTATTTTGTAGTAGCAAACAAAAACACACCTCAATTCCAAAGTGAATCTTGTCTGAAATATATAGGCTGTAACTTTTGCCTATCTGTAACTATTTCACTCAATCAGGTAACAATTACACACAAAGATTGTACTTAATATAGCTCATAATACAGGAACAAGTCAAGCACAGCTTTCAATAGCTCAATAACGTAGTTACAAAGGTAAGCAAATGATTTATTATAAATGTCAAGTACACATTCGCTCTGGAACAAATTAAAAATGTATAGTACTTACATATGGTAATCTACCAAAAAGTAACTCGTTGAATCAAAGCTGTGCATCAAACATTATAATTTGTTGTATTTAAAATTCTCTTTGCTTAACAAAGCAAACCTCAACATAATTCATAAACTTCGTAAGTTAAAAGTAAGGATTAAATACGTAAATATGAGTCGATGAACATTTATTTATTATGGAATATAACTTATAGCGCTAGATGGCGCTCTCTATGTCAATCTCGGAACCATGGGTGTATATTTTATTTGGGCGAGACATCGGTACTAAAGTAGTGCTCTCTCTATCGTTCCTCGTCGTATTGCACCTCAGAAACGCATGAAAGGTGTTAAGCCAGTCTATATATTATAATATCTAAGGTTTCAACTCGTTTTATTTACTAGTTGCCATGGAAACGTCACTAGATTATTTTAAAATATAGCGAATCTCCGTTGTTTCTACTGCGTTTGTTTCAGATTTACTGTTTTGACAATATGAGTCGGTTTGGAAATATTTCTGTATATATCAAATTAATGAGGAAATTGAAAATGAAGGTCAGTAAACTCTAAAAAGTGACAAGAAAACGTCTGAAGGCAATTAATGAGAAAACATAATATTGAAGATGTACTTAATGAATTATTTATTCGTGAAATATTCTCCTCAAATACCACTCGTGCTTTAAATTTTATCTAAAAATTTTTTCTCAAGCTAAGTTGCCCCTAGTTAATATAACTCGTGCAAATTGGCAGTTTATTATCAAAGATTAAATCCCTCCCGCTAAAGCGGTCGGGATTTAATCAGATAATAAACTGCCAATTTGCACTCTTTATATTACCCGGCAAAACGCTTTCGAAAAAATTTTCGATAAAATTTTAAGCACTAGTGATATTACATACGACAATTTTTCCTCAAGATGCATATTAATATTGATAAATCAAATATTGAATCAACACTTTTTTAATTTTTTTTTTGTTATTAAGTAATAGCGTTTAAACCTAATTTGAATCATTTTTTTGCCCTAAGATTCCATGTTAAATCTCCTATGTATAACTTTTTCCATTTGTTGCGCGTTTTCTGAGTTTATAAGAATTTCCCCAATAGCTTCTTGTATAAACATTCCTTCCTGCAGATTTCTTGTCCCGATTACAAAGCCTCTTAAATCTACCTGTAGCTGTCTTCAGAGTATTATCCTGCCTTTAGAAATGATAGAAAGGAACGAGATCAATTCGTTTAAAGGGAGATATTGGGATGCTGCGGTTCATTGACGTAGAAGAACTTTGTGAATTTGAAAATATGCACGAGAAAATGTTCAGAATTAAATTTTTGTATCGCAATTCATTGCGCATAGAAAATGTGTTTTTGTATTAAAATAGGATCAACACTTATTGTGTAATAACGATTTATGTCATGTGTTCTCCTTTTTCACATTTTTTTTTTGCGGCCTTATGGTTCATAGTAAGGCAGAAAGCAATATACACGTGGACAGGGCACATAATAGGGTGTTAAAATGGGTCTCTTGTTAAAATGCGATAGGACGTACCGTTTTCGAGTAAAACGCACTTGTTTGAAAAAAATTGCTTCAGATCACACTTTTCATCGACTGACTAGTAAATACTCACCGCTGACTACGAAAAAATGTGTCGCTTCTTGCTTTTTCTGTTTATGAGGGACATTGCTAATGAAAAAATGAAGGGTTCACACTTGTCTCGAATCATCATTGCAACTTATTTTGTGTTTATCTCACATTAGTACTATTCGGTACAGAAATATAATATAATACTTTTTTACTTTTACTTTATTCAACGATAAAATAATATAATATCTTTATGTAATTTTTACAAATCGATTCATTTCCGCACCACCTTTTCTCGTGAGGTAGAATCATTGCCGCTTTTTTTACATGGTTTCACCGGGAGTCCTAATCCATGATGTCCAAGGTGTTATAGATAGGTACTGTAGGTAGGTAGGACTGTATCTTCGTTACTATTGATCACATAAACTTCTATTGCAGACCATTTAAACAAGAATGCTGCCAGTACATTCAGTGTAGCAATAGCTGTACTTAAAGTATTTGACAAATAAGTTATAGGCCGAAAAAAAGAACGTAAAAATTAGAAAAAAGTTAATAAAAGTAACAATCTTCGAAACGCTGTATCTAGGTTTCTATTTGTCGTAGAGACTTTTACCAGCCACCATTTCAACGGGCGTAGAGTCAGCTTTCACTTTAATATAATGTCTATACCTAAATTCACTCAGAAAAAAGTTACAGAACGAAATTTCAAAAAAAAATAGTAAAAATTAGCAAAAAAAGTTAAAAGTTGCAAACTTTGAAACGCTATATCTCGGTCACTATTAATCGTAAATTTTTTTACAAAATCTCATTTTAACGGGTAAAATGCCAGCTTTTTTATGCAGCAAAGTCTATGCTTAAATGTACCCGAAAAAAGTTACAGGCTAAAATTTAAAAAAAAAATAAAAAATTGCATTTTCGTTTTTTTTGTTTTGTTTTTTGGACGTATTTTTGTAAAAAAAAAAATTACTTCTGAAGGTGCCATTTCGATTGGAAATTTAATTCTCAACAACTTTTCGATTGACATGATTATAGGAAAAATGCATAGTTTTCGAGCAAAACTCAAAAATGTGATAAGTGGACCTTTTTACTTCGATCTCAAAAACGCACCTCTTTAAATTGTAGCACTCCGCGGTTTTGTCATATTTTGGGGTCAATTGAACATAAGAAACAATAAAAACCCTTTAACGTTTTAGTTCCTTTCAACTCTCTTTTTTTGAACATAGACAATAGCCTATTAGTAATTTTTGTTGCATACGCTACTGTTACTTGTCTGTGGTCAGTATGGTAGGGCAATGAACTTACTTGGGAAAGAACATATCGAAGATGTTTACATTTCCTTAATTGGCAGAAAAATTTAAGCTGGCGCGTGCGGTCAGAGTCTAACAATTAGGACATCGGCAGTTACAAAGTACCGCCGAAGTTTGGTGTTTTTGTGTTATCGACAGGTTTAAGTAAATATCTCTTAACTTAACTCGTTGTAGAGTTTACTAGCATAGTGTATAGGTCAATATCTTTTCGACTTATTTTGCTATTTTTGTAGTCTGATTTGATTAAAACCAAAAAGTCACTTTTACCCTCTCCAGCTTTGCTGTCAATAGTGTCAATCCCAAGTCTGATAAGGGAGGAGGGGAAGTCAGGTTGGTTAAAGTCATTGGCGGCGCATATCTGCAAAAAAATAAGGTAATTTGTTTGGTTATGTGTTTAGTTTTTCATTTTTTTAAACTCCTTTCAGTAGGGACAACCTACTGATAAATTTTCCGCATGTCGTGGCAAATCACCCTGTATACAACAGGCTTATAGTCTATTAAAAGTAGCTTCCGTAGGTTCACTCTTCCATCCGACTCGAAGTAAAATGAAAAATAATTAATATTAATATATTAATTGATTGATTGTTGTTTTGTCATCAAAACTGAGTGTTTGTGCAAAGTGTTATGTCGAGCGGGTCAAAATTGAATAATTACAGAAACATCAATGATGGCAGTTTTACTCTTGCGAAGGAAATATCCAGAAGAGACAGTTTGATTTTATTTTTCTTTTAGAAGTTAATATTCATTGTTTGATAATACACTTCAGACTGTAAGTAACAATTTGCTTTTGCACGTACAACCAGAAATGTTGCGATATCAAAGAGTAAAACCCTTCCTTGGTGGAATTATTAACTTTATTTGAACAATTCAAAGTCATACTTTTATGGTGTCTTGTTTCGGTCTCCTCTCTGCGCGACGTAAACCCAACGAGTCTTGGTGTTATTTTATTGAGAAACTTTCTTGGAACTTTGAAGTCGATCGTACACAATTACGCCATTGTTTTAATGGAGGGCAATTATAACAAAGACGTCAGAGACCTCCTATATTTATTTCTTATTAAAATAAATTGCCAGTGCATGTTTATTAGTCATTCGACATTTTTTTAATGAAACAAATTCTCTTTATTGATTAAATACGATTAGTCCTATTGCAGAAGTTCAATCTACGTTATGTTTTGTTCTCTGTAGTTTAAAAAGAGGACGTGTTTTACTACACTTTGAACACATGATGGCTGGTACAGATATGTGCAAGTTTGCATGTCGGAGCTGGCTGAATACCTCATTCATATAGAGTGATCGATATTCTACACCCAGGATTAGGGTTGGCAGATATAAAAACACGATCCAGCGGCAGGGAGCCAGCCTTGTCGACACGCTTTGAACTCATTCGTAAAAGTGAACTGGTCCACTGGAATTCCAATTATCTTCAAAGCGTACCGACAAGGCTGGCTCCCTGCTGCTGGATCATGAAAGACCCCCATACAGGGTGTTTTTTTTTTCTGTCATTAAAAAAAACTGTTAATGGGAAGCGACCAGACAAACAAAAAACCTTTGTATAACAAGGGGTCTAAAGCTCGTAGTTTAAAATCATAATCAATTTTAATAAAATTGATTGAAATCTTCTGACCAGAGAGTAATGTTGACTAGGTCAGAAACTGCTGTCTAACTAAACCAAGTTCAAAAGGTCTATTTGCGATCTACATCTCTTTTTAACGTGCTTTTATTAGGTCGACTTGTAACGATCTATTAAGTAATAAGGTCTAAGGAACTGATTTTCACCCACTTCTAATTGTTGTATCATCATGAAAGTTGACAGTTGTGTGTAGCTCTAATCACAATACAATATAGTATACTCAATATTACAATATATTCAAAATGACCGCAGCCCCAAGATGGCGGATTATCATTTTCTTTACAACCCCCTTGATATAGGTATCAAAAGAAAGGGCTTGATAAGTAAAAAACAAATATGGGATCAAAATGGCGGCGTCAACATGACGGAGAGGTTTTATCAATTATCGTCGGATTCAACTGAAAATCGGCATCTGTGGGTTATCGAGGTTGCAGATTACAATTATCTGGTCCAATATTATGACATGTTCAAAATGGCCGCCGCCCCAAGATGGCGGATTATCATTTTTTTCAAAACTCCCTTGATATGGGTATCAAAAGAAAGGGCTTGATAAGAAGAAAACAAATATTTATTGATTGATTGATTGATTTACCAGCGTGCGGTAGGCATTTCTGCCACTCCCAGGTATACAGCTGGGCCTGCTACGTCCACGCTGGGTTGGACTAAGGTCATGCTTGTTGCCAGCAGCGAGAGCCACATGGCGCATGGTAAAGGAATGTGGGATGGGTGGTGTAGGTATTTGTGAGATGCGTTACCGCATTGTGTCATGAGGGAGCGTTTAAGCTCCCTTTTTTGTGTGTTTGGTTTTGGACTTCTGCCTATTCTGACTCTTCTTGTGAAATATGTTGCCGTGTTGTGTCGTAATATGGAGTGTTTTTGCTCCTCTTTTTGCGTTTTTGCTTCTGATTCCTCGGTTTCCGATTGTGGTAGAGTATATATCATTGCGATTTGTTAGTGGTGTTCATTTGTTGATCCTTTCAATTGTCGTTTTCCACTGTAGCATGGTCTCCCTATTTTTAGTTTGTTGCTGTGCGGTACTAGCGCTTTCTTCAGTAAATGTGTCGGGTCCCTTCCTTGGGTATGTCCCCAATACTTCATATTTCTATTATGTTGATGTTTTGTGTCGCTGTTTTCGTCTTGTTGTTTTAGTTGGACGATGCCCTTTCTGCTCTTCTCAAAAACTTATTCTGTTGGCTTTTGTTGTTGCCGCGTTTTTGACTCCATATATGATCGTTGTCCGTATGACGGCTATGTACATACATTTTTGTATTAATTTGATTCATTCATTTTTTGCTTTCTTTCTTCCTCCAGTTTATCTCCACTGTTGCCGTGGTATACCTATTCTCGTGTATGTGTTATCATTTTTTCTGTATGCCCCCCCCTGCCGCCGCTTTATTGCCCCTGTTCGATTCATCATTCTTGTGTATAGATACCATTTCCTGAGAAAAACTATGCATTTTCACTGAACTGCAAGAAATTCAGCCCCCGGCGTATTAAGCCAATAGTACGCCACTGATCAGATTGTCCATTTATTTCCCAAGTCAACGCTTGTTTAACTAAGAAACTCTGTTTTTCTTAAGGAATAACACCATTATTGCCTTGCTATAAATTTACGGTGACAGCGGTCGATGGTTTCATAATCACTTCTCATATTTTCGGAGAAAGAAGTCGTTTGAATCAGCCCCTCACCAGTTTATTACAGCATTTATGATGCAGAATGCAACACCACAAAAACACACTCTTTTTAATACAAATACAAATTATGTACGTAATTAATCACTAATTGCATCTCCCAAGATATGTATTATTCCTCAAACCTGTCACTTACTTGACAAAAAAATATGCAACACCACAAAATCACACTCTGTTTAATATAAACACAAATTATGTACGAAATTAATCACTAATCCCACGTCCCAGGTATGTATTATTCCCCAAATCTATCACTCACTTTTGACACCTTAAAAATTTGCATAAAAAACATACAACACCACAACACATTCTTTTTGATACAAATATAAATTATGTACGAAATTATCTATTTATTCACTTGACATCCCAAAAGTTATATTTTTTACACTTTGTATTTAGCTAGGGCTTGGACCTAAAAAGCATTGCATGGTTTTATGCGGCAGACACTTGTTAATCATTAAGACATAAATAAACTTGGGTGGTACTTTAAAAATGAGAAGATACTTAGCTTATCTATTCCTCTTGTGTATCGCCTGGTCCTTTAAGCTTGTTTCTTTATGCGTGATCAAAATGGCGGCGTCAACATAGCGGATAGGTTTTATCAATTAACGCCAGATTCGACTGAAAATCGGTATCTGTGGATTATCGAGGTTGCAGATTACAATTATCCTGTCCAAATTTAACAAATTGTTTGTTTTTTCAAAGGTGCCAAAATTCTCTCCTTAAATATAAGACTAAAAAGTAAAAAAATAAATTAATAGTTTAAAAAACTAAAAAACATGCTTTTATAAATACTGCACTAAAAAGCAAAAAATAATCATCGAACCTGCTTTCTCTGTCTACCCCACAAGGGCCTTGGTGTAAGCCGTGTTTGTAATTAAGTACAATATTTGAGTATAAAAGCGTGGGGCGCTTTTCGAACGCTATTTCGAACAGGCTCGATAATTAAAACGCTGAAGACATTCGATGATTATTTTTTGCTTTTTAGTGCAGTATTTATAAAAGCATGTTTTTTACTTTTTTAAACTATTAATTTTTAATGATCATTTTATCGATAATAAGAAATAACGTAAAACAGCAGATAAAACTCAACCGACCTATTTGAACACTGCCGCGTTTTTTTATATGTAGGAGTTTATTACTTAGTTATAAAAAAACGATTAAAGGTTAATCACGTAAAATTAATCATACCGTGTACATCAATCTGTGAAAATGCGGCAGCAGGCTTTGAACATGCTTTTTTCACATTCTTGTTTTTGTAGTTCGACTTAGAATAAATAAACAAGGTATGAGATTATTTTTTATTTTCGAATATTTTCATCAAGATTGCAACAAAAAGCACAAATTCAGATTCGATTTATAATTCAGTAAAAATAAGCCCAAAAATGAAATGAATAAAACAAAATTGCCCCACTTTGAAACTTGGCATAAGCCTCCAAAGAATATGTAAAAGAAAGTTTACCACACAACTCCATGCAGGTGGTGAGAAAGTGAAAAAAAAATGGTTTTTGGTAAATAATTAAAAATGTTTCGAGTAATAGTTTTGTAGCTACGGAAATTATACGTATTTTTTACGCAGCTCTCTACGGTCAAATCTCTGCGAGATATAAATTTTCGAGTTCGAGTGATTTCGAACATGGGTTGTACATATACCTTTTTACATGATTTGTAAAATGGTGATGGTATCACTCACATATATACTATAGTACAGACACATTTTTTAGCGACTTTCTTTTGTTTCCACGTGGCGTTCGAAAACTTTCTGATTTCTAATATATTTTACACGTGTGTTTTTTTTCTAGCATTTAAATAAAAAATTGTTACCTAAAAAGAATATGTGTGTCTTTTGTGAAAAATCTGTTTTAGATGATGCAAAAGTTGCCTCTAGAATTGCAGCAAATGAAACTATTAAGAAAGCTAGTAAAGAAAGGCATGAAGACAAACGTGAATGTTTAAAGCAAGGTATTGTAGCTCATAAACTGATTACTTAAGTATCAAATATGTTAAGAATGCTCGATGTAGAAAAGTTGAAGAAGAATTAGCAGCTTCAACAATTATTCTCCAAAGAAACTAAGAAAACATGAAACTATTAAGCAATTTGAAAAAAGCTACTTCATATGCACAGAAAAAGTTGCCTCTGCAAATTGGAAATAAGATGGACGACGATACATCTTGTAAATGCAATGGAAAATAAAAGTAGAGAGACGGGATTTTGCACGTGAAGTTTATTTCCGTTTATCAACAATTAATTATATAAATTCCATAAATGTAAGATATTATTATAATTGTCAAAGTGATTTATTTAGGAATGTTAAATAAGATGAGCGTTTGAAAGTTGACATGTAGTGCATGTGTTCCGAATGGAAAATTTAATCTTAAAGACTGACCATATATTTGATCTAATTGTCCATTATTAAGGAAAAGTAGAAAAGCGTAAGATTAAAACTAATACTATATAGCAATCACATAAAAATAATTCAAATATAAATTATCTTTATTTAATATTAGATTGCTATGAACTCAATGTCAGCGGGCGAACCTGAAATATTTTGGGTCAAAACCTATAAAAATAAAAAACGTTGAATGAGGTTTTGTTTCAAATATTGTCTAGTTCTAAGTTATGTTTGCATGCTTTGTTAAGTTTCATAATTATTATTGGTGTGCGGAAATATTGGTATATGTATAACGAATATATGTTTAACGAAAGTTGAGATTGTTAATTTTCTATACTTGGAGGAACTTTTATTGCAATTAGATGCCCTAGACCAGATATTAATGGCCGTTACTTTCTGTCAACGTTAAACTTTAACCGTCTGCCAAATCATTGAAAGTACAATTGTTTCCATGGTAACTGGATTGGTTTGACCCACCGATAACGTTTAATCGGGACCGAAAGTAACGGCCCTAAGACATTAAAACAAACGGTAATAAAATTATTACAACAAATATAAGTAAAGTTCCTACAATTTGCTTAAGAAAATGCTGAAAATTTTATATCTCGGAGAGATTTTATCGTAGAGAGATGGGTAAATAAAAAAACACGCGTAATCTCCGTAGATACAACTTTTATTGAGAACATTTTCCTATAACTAAACTTTTTTTGATGTATTTTTTGATGGACAATGAACAGTTCTACCGTCAGAATGGCGACATTTTTTTCATAATTAAAGTGCTGTTTTTCCTGTCCATCAATAATGATATCGTGGCATCATTTATTGTACAATCCTTGTCGCTAATTATTGGCCTTAGTCGATTCAGACACACCTAGAATTGAATGTTGGATAATCTAGTTTGTTAAGAAAGGAAAGTATTGTAATCGTGAAAAAATCACTCTCTGAGATTTCTTCGCATTATTTCGTTTCAGACTGTATTAAGGTATTTCAATTCCATCAATCTGTCGTCTGTATATGTCTATTGTCTCTCTTTTTCACTATATTTACCATAATTGGTCCGTGGGCGTGGTTGACGAAATGGGATATACTTTTTAGTGAAAAATATACAGACTAAACAAAATAATGAAAGAAATGTGACGAAGGATAATAATTTTTGACGTGCAGTTAACACAATTGTCAAAGATGAAACCTGGTATACTTTTAGTGAAAATATACAGGGTGAACACGCTTAAAAACAATTAAGTAACGAACAAATGTAACAGGATTATATAGTACTAGGCATGTAGTTACTACAACTGTCGGAAGAGAAACCTATTATTCTTTTAAAGAAATGGAAAAAATAGGAGGTAAACCCTAAAAAAATATTAATTAAATGATGATGGAAAATAATATTTGGAATATATTGCCACTAAGAAAACCTGATATGCTTTTATTTAAAAAAAATATAACACTTCGTAATCCAACAGAAAAAATAATGATTAAATGTGTGTCAAATAGAGAAGTTTTGTGTAAATACATTTACAGAATTTTTTAAAGCGAGTCACATATTGGCTAAAATTGTTGATTTTGGACTAAATAACATAAACATTTTACCGGTCTATTTCTGATGAAGATAGATGCGTTTGTCTTTATAACGACATGAAACTGTAAACTGTAAAATATACCTTTTATAATCGTTCTCAAATTGTAAAAAACTCGTAATATAATTTTTTCATAATCTGTTTACAATCTCGCGCTGAAAAAAACAACGCGTGTGTAATATCCTGGTTTTATTTTGTTTCCATTAAAAGTGTCAACCTAAAAATTAAATCCCAAGATTTAGAGCGGCTTGAACAGAAATGTTTTTTTGCTAAATAAAATTAAGTATTTATTATATTATTACTTTCTCCGTGTTGATAACTTTTACAGGTTTATATGTGTACGCCGTATTTCTGGTTAGCTATAATTTAACAGGATTCAAGTGTTTATTTTCGGTCTCGTTTTCGGTTGTAAATATTGATGTATATTTACATAAGAATCAACCGACTAATTTCTACATCTTACTAAAACAGATTTACTCTAATAATAAGAACTGTTCATTAACACTTGTACTCTAAACAAATATTTATAACTACTTTATTACTAAGAAGCTTGTAAGACACTAGCTTTGTGACGTATCTTGCTTTTCAACCGAAGAGGTAGGTTCTCAATTCGCCCCGTTTGTATTACTTCCACATCCAGTGGAAGTATAGTAACGACAAAAAAATTCTTTCAAATTTTTATTATTCAAATAGGCTTACAATGTCATGAAACGTCGAGATTTTAAATTTGAGCGAAAAAAAAATTTCTGTCTGTCTGTCGGTCTCTGTAACTTTTTTTGTGCGCATGTTTACTCTGGAACCGTTTGAGATATTGACTTGAAAGGACCCCGGAACAAAACCCATGAGAATATTGATTCGGTGGAATCTGCTGAAATTTTGGTATTTTGTAGTTTAAGTTATGCTGATCAAAAGTTTTTATCACATCCAGCCAATCCTATGGACAATTTTTGAGATACAGCTTGTCAAAATTAGGTAATTTGCTTTGTTTTAGACATTCAAGAACTGTTTACTCTTAAATTATTAACTTTAGCAAAAAATTGCAAGGGTCGAAATATTTTTGCTCAAGTCCAATAAAGCTCAAGAATCAATCAATTTTTAGGTTATGTAAAATATATATTTCGGCATGCTTCAGTGGGATTGGCTGAAACTGCTATTTCGTAGTTAGAGTCATGATGATCAAAAATTCCTAGACGATCTACCCCATATTCCTGAAATTTGGTATAGAGGTATAAAATTGCATTCCAAATAACTTTTCTTAGTGAAATTTTTTCATATTTTGAAAAATAAAGGTACTTTATTAGTGGTAATTTTTACAACTTTGCTTATAAAACACCCTGTAGAACACCAAATCAAGTCATTTTTGGTATACTTTAGTTTTACAACAAGCAGGACTCAATCTCCAAATACCATTCCAAAATTTTTGGTCCATTACACCTCTTGTTACATCTACATGACATGACATTATGATTTAGTGTGTGTACAAGAACCGAAGGACTCAATTTTTTTTTTTAATTTATCCACCCCCACCCCCATTACCGATGTGGCGTATCGTTTTATGGGTTTTTGATTTCAAATATTGTTTTTAAAAATAAATATTGTATTATTAAAGTTCCATAAACAATTACTTCCACATAGTAAAGTGCAAATATAGTAGTTTCCTTGTGACTTGGATGGGAAATCTGGATGTGGAAGCAGTGATTCCTTGGACAGCGGTCTTTATGCTTTGTAATTGAATAGAAATATTGTGAAATCTTATGTCTTTTCATTATTTTTATATATATTTTGCTAATATAGATTTCATAATAATACAATATCCAACCGCTGAAATGTGATTTTCACCTAGACACATTATATTATGGACATTAACGCCTGTAAAATTAACGAATGGTGTCTAATGGTTACGCTTTAGACTACAAGGGTCGTAGTTTCGAAACACAAATTGGTTGAAGGTAAAGTTACTTTTTTTTAAATTTTATGCTGACGAGTGTTTCGCCGGCTATCGTCTATAACTAATATTATTTACAATTCACTGCGAAGAGTAGTACCCTGTAGAATGTGCAAGTTATATAATTTTTTTTTTTATCTTTTTGTTTAACGTTGGCCTATTTCCGTTACCAGGGCCTACCGACGCCAGGAGACGATCTACCCCCAACCTCGAAATTTTACCGAACCTCTTCTCGTAAGAAGAGTAGGGATCTTTTACTTGCCTAACATTTAATAGACAAGGGACCGCCTGCTTTACATCCCCTCCGAAAGATGGTATATCCACTACGCAATTCTCGTCTTGAAATTACATAGCTTCCGCGTATACGCTGATATACAAACTGCTAGAAGGTGGGACGAGATCGCTGTGTTTCCCAAGATGGATTTCACCCATCCAAGTATTAACCGCGCTGAACGTTGCTTCAGTGCAGTATCGAAATACAATCACACTCAAGACGTCTCTACGCTCGCCCCCACAATTATATTAAAACAATAAGTAGGCGAACAATGTGTACTCTATTTATGTATCATATTCGCCCAGAAGTAAAGTTAATTAAAACATCATTGGCAAAATTTAATAGTTGATATATATATTATATTACTATATTTTTAAGATATTTACCATTTTTAAGTTCTGTCTATATTAATATTTATTCTCTTTTTCAGGTAAGAAAATATTACATTGAAACATCGTTATGGTATGTATGTCTAAACCAATTTTTACTAATTGTACATTAGGGTGGTCCCTAGCCATCCTTATCGAAAAAGAAAATTGAGGTGCTTATAGGACATAGGACACCTCTCCAAATTGTACCATAATTTGTAGTAGAGTAAAATCTGGAAGTAAAGTCGCTTAGTTTTCGAGAAAAAAAAAACTGGCGTAGAACCAAACCAGACTTAGTGAGATTCTTTAGTAAGATAATCGTGTACACGAAATCGTTTTTTACGACATTTTTAGGTGGTCGAGAACTATTTTATTTCGGAAAAACTCAAAAAAATAGATTTTTAATGAAATATGTTTTTTAACGTCTCCACCGCTATATCTCTGAAAGTATTTGTGCTATCAAGCTATTTTTTTTTAGATTAAAGTAGACACAATAGCGCTTCGAACAACGTCCCACGTGAACCCGATTTATTTTTTTTAAGTTGGTAAAATAATAGGAAACTCAAACTTGTTATTTTCAGTAGCGTAATTTTAGGCAATCGAGAAAAAAGTTTATTTATGAAAATTTGTATATACATGCTGCGTACAAACTGAAGCCAATAGTTGAAAAAAGTTTTTAGGATAAAAATTTTTCATGTCCCGTTCATAGTATTGAGTCAGCGATTTTTTTAACGGACCAAAGTCATATTCTTGCGCGCTTGGCTGTAGCAAGCCTGCCGATTGCAACGATCTGACGATCCCGGTCGGGGTGTATATAGTAGTTTAACTTATATCAATAGGTACAAAACCAGTAGTGATCAAAAGCATCTAGGGGATCAATATTATTGTTCAATATTTCATATATTGTACAGTAGTATTGATCATATGTTGTTAATATTAAGAAATTGTATAATAAATATTAAATGGTCTCCTTTTAATAATAAAAAGACAGGTGGTAGTAGTACAGTACCTAGAGGTAAAAAATATGCAAAACTTCGAAGTAATGTCATATTGAATGGATTTCGTTCATTTTTGGCAGTATAATAGTAAATGTTTCACAGAAAAGTTTATATATTGAGCGGGGACTTGTTAATTAATTTATATTTTTTAAGTACAATCATATTTTAAAAAGGTTCTATGCAATTTTTCACATAAATTAATAGTTTTTAAGTTATAACGACTTCAAAATTGCGATTTTAGCTTAAAAAAAGGTATTTCTAAACGGCTTTCGTCAAGTATCTCAAAAAGTATTACTTTATCGAAAAAATGTTATAGACCAATTACAGAAAGTACAAACTGGGAATTAATTATATTTTTCGTTTATTGATGTAGGATTAATAATTTCGGAGATATTTAAGTTTACATTTGGCATCCAAGTGTTCGTAAGATAACTATTTAGAGTGAGAGTTAAATATCTCAGAAACAGTGACACCTACGCCAAGGATACTAATAGATACAATAATAGGTTATTAGTTAAGCTCTTAACTATTTTTTTATTTGTTTATGTAGCAAAAAAAAACAAAGAAGTTATGACCGAAGCAATGTCCGTCTATACATTATTTTAATAACAACGTCGCCATTTTGTTACTGTAATTAGCCAGTAATTAAAAAAAAAATGTATTTCAAACACGGTTTCTCATTAATATACAGCATGACGTAGATGCTCAAATTTTTTGGTTGGTATACAGCACTTAGAAAAAATACAGTTTAAACTATAAAGGTATTTTCGATAAAACGTATTTTTTTTTCCTATTCCAAATATCTCAATAAATATTAGTTTTGTTCAAAAATGTGTAGAGACCAAAAATAAGCTCATAAACTAATAATGAATTTCGCTTGTTTATTTATTTACATAGATTTAATAGTTTCGGAGATATGAGTTTACAAATGGCATCCGAACGTTCATAAGACGAAAAATGCAGTTTAAATGTTAAATATCTCAGAAATTGTGACGCATGCTAAGAAAGGAAATTAAAGACAATTAATTGCGCTTTCAAATTATTTTTTACTCGTTTTGTTACTCTAATTAGCCAATAATTTAAAAAAATTATCTCAAATACAGTTTTTCGTTAAAATGTAGCATTACCTAAATACTCAAATTTTTTTTTGCTTATTTAAAGCACTTGCTTTAGAAAAAAATGCATTTTAAACTTAAAGGTAATTTCGAAACCCTTGGATACCAAATATAAACTTAAATATTTCCGAAATTATTAATCCTACATCAATAAACAAAAAATATAATTAATTCCCAGTTTGTAGGGTGCTTTCTGTATTTGGTCTATAACATTTTTTCGATAAAGTAATACTTTTCGAGATACTTGACGAAAGCCGTTTGAAAATACCTTTTTTAAAAGCTTTTATTTTAAGCTAAAATCGCAATGAAGTCGTTATAACTTAAAAACTATCAATTTATGTGAAAAATTGCATGGAACCTTTTCTTCTTAAAATTTGATTCTATTTCAGCTCCAATAAATATATATATTTT
This sequence comes from Rutpela maculata, assembly GCA_936432065.2. Taxonomy (NCBI): domain Eukaryota; kingdom Metazoa; phylum Arthropoda; class Insecta; order Coleoptera; family Cerambycidae; genus Rutpela; species Rutpela maculata. The sequence continues at coordinate 386,153,822 of OW386285.2, read as the reverse complement.
TTAAGTGCCACCTCCTGAGAGGGGGTGGCACATTTTTTACGAATGATATCTAATTTTTTAGATGACAGTAAGCAACTCCACCCCAACCTAGAATGCCATATATTAATCTAAATTCAACTAACGCTACTTCTACGCGACTAAACTGACCAACCCTGCATGCGAGGTGTATTAATTGCGTCCCAATGTCGCGTTTAGCGCTGATAAAAAAATCGCTGTTGCCAAACGGTACACTTTAGGAAAAAACATATTGTTTCAAAAACTTTTGTGATTATTAGGCTTTATTTTCTTCGCTGCATGTATGCAAATATTTTCAAAAATAAAAAAGTTTATCGATTGGTGAAGATTTCAATACACAAAATATGTATTTTTAGTTTATTTGATTTTTAGAGAAATGAAAGTGCGAATTGTGCCCAAACCGTTCATATTGGTAAAAGCGCTATAGTGTGTGCTTTAATTTGACACAAAACAAATTTCGGTACCTTTAATAGTTTTAAAGATATGGCGGTGGAAACAAAAAAAAAAAACAATTTTCTTTAAAAATACATTTTTTTCACTTTTTATTGATTTAAAAAGTTCGAGACCACAAAAAAATGTCGTAAAATATGATTTCATATGCCCGGTGACATACTCAAAGGAACCTAATATGTTTGACCTGGTTCTACGACAAAAAAAAAAAAACGACACGAGAGACTTACGAAATCGCTGCTCTATTGTGGAAAATTTGATTTTCGACAGACAACGCAAAACCGAGGCGTATGAGGTTTAAAGTTAGAAAAACCATTTAAAATTAAAAAAGGTTCCAGCCTCAAAACCACGTTTTACAAAACTATAAAAAATAAATTATACATGACTAGTTTGGTGTCTAAATAATTAATTTGGATTATAAAAATACGCAGGTTATACTATTTAGGAATAAAAGCTTTTTGTTCTCTATTTGTAAATGAATAAATAATAACGTTGGTAACTTTTACACTAAATATTTATTATTCACTCAGTAAGATACAACTCTATTATGGCTAATGTATAAATGTATTATATATACGAAAACGGCTCGCTTCCGTGCTGGCGCGGCACGGCGCGGCGGTCCAATATACAAAAACTTACAAACTTTTTATAACAACGATAGACGATATACGTATGTACAGGATGATTCTTTACTATGGTAACCTACATATCACTTTTATTTCTGCGTTCGTGACTATTGAAAAATGTTATTTTGGGTAACAGCATACTTGATAAGAGTGTTTTTCGATTTTTTTTATTATTATCCATTATTTTAACTTGTATTTGGGTTCGTACCGTTTTGAATGGATTTGTTGTGAAAATTAGCATTGAACTACTGGGTGTTTAAAAGCTGTTGCCATTTGAAAAAGTTGACTTAATTCCAAATTAGTTTGGATTTAGTGGAAAATTTTGGTTAGCCATAGATATTAAACCAATTCGAAAAATCTGACATTTACATTTTTTCTTATCGGTTTGGTCCATTAGATTTATTTGAGTATATTCACAGCACCGTAGATGCAAAAATGGCCCTAAAATATCAAATCCCAGTTTTTTTAGAACTGCAATCGTCCTTATAATCGTCTTCGGAATCAAAAAATGTAGAAATATACAGGGAGGGTGAAGTTCGAAGCATTTCCGATGAAACCGGAAGTGAAGGGAAGGTGTCAATTAATGAAAAATTGGTAATTTTTTTAATATATTCTATCTTGACTCTGGAAACTATTATTTGTCTAATGGTTTAGTTGACACCCGATATACAGCGTGTTCCACTTTTAAGATCACCCTTCCATATCTCAGTTAATAGTCATCCGATTTCAACCAGATTTGGACTGGTATCAAAGATCTCTATCATGTCCTTTTTGAGTAAAGCAAAACTTATATCATTTGTCGTGCATTCTTATTAAGAAAAAATGAGTCGACTTTTCTAGAAGTCATATTAGACATTTTTTACTGAAATTCTAATGCAACATTATTGATCAGTATGCTCTTTAGAACTTTAATGTCCAAAATTTAATATTATTTTGATTTCGGGTTTCACGGCCCCTTTAAAATTACATTTTTTAAACATAAAATAATCAATAACTTGAAAACGAATTGTTTTTAGAAAGAACGTCATTCCTCATTTTCTCTTTAAATTCCTTTTTGTCTACCACTCTATTGTCATCGATACTTTCAAATTTGGTCGTCCCTAATGCCCGAATAATTTACAGGGCTACTGGTTTAAAATTTTTGGTAATTTTTCAATGAATATTTTTGGCGTACGAAATTTGAAAGTAATGATCAGTGGCGCACTACTCTTAAAGTATACCTGTCTTTCAGGTGAGGTTCTCACACTTGCTAAAAATATTCAAATGAGTTTAATTTGGATTAGATCAGAAATAATCAATGGGGCACTGTCGGTGTGTAGCGTCCAAACTGAATTCTTACGGCACCTCAATGTAGGTATGCGTGGTACAGGTTTCTCTCAGGAAAATGGTTTCCAAGAAAATACACACAGAAAAGAGCAATCTCGATACCTAGAGCAGCGGAAACTCAACTCAATAAATAGATCATATCCTGGTGGGCGGGGAGATGACCTATAGTGTTCTGTCACCATGGATACCCATAAAATCTTGTAAAAGCTAAATACAAAGTGACAACGTATAGAAGTTATATTTAAGTTTGTATAAGTGAATGTGTAAAATAATTTATACCTCGGAATATTTTCAGCATGATAAGAAATATTAGTGTTTAATTAGGTACAGAAACCAAAACTTTCCACAGTGCTTCCCTCTAACGCAGTAAATCATAGCATATACATAGCGCAGTGAAATCGTGTACCTGGAGACTTTAATGCACATATACTCCACACATGGTCTAACGAAAATGGAAACGCGCTGAAAAACCTAGCACACATGTTTGACTTAACAATAAGAAATACATGGAGTAAAAGTCAAACATGCATTAACACCTAGAGTAATGGAAGCTCAATCACACAAATAGACCATATTCTGGTAAGCAAAGAGTTAAGGGAAAGGATCAAGAAGGTTAAAGCAAAAAGGACAGCAGAAAACCTACTGAAGAAAACGCAAACACTGAACAGTGTAACGGTCATTTTTATTTCCAGGCATAAAAGCCCTTAAATTACATTATTTCGTATTTTCCGTACATAAATTACCTATTTTGTTACCTCTTAAAAAATAAATTATCGCCGCTACTGTAAGGTTCTAGAAGGTAACGTAACCGTCGCCTAGTTCTCGGCTTTACTGGTAAACATTTGAAAATAATGCCTTTCCTCCAATGAGAAACCATAGTTTAAATTCGCGGGTTTAAGGAGTAGAGGTATTTCGACTACTAGTGGGGGAAGAGATAAATACCGAACCAAGCGGCAGACATGATGAATAGGGACGTGAAATTTGTAAGATGAATAATCGTCCTATTGTTAGAGGGTTGAGTCTTTATAAACCCTGATTTTATTACCTATCTTTATGATTTGTTTAGTACAATTAACCATTTCCCGTTAATGGGAGTTCATTAAATGGTTATGTTTGTTTTTTTAAGAGTGTAATCTAAAAATATTCTTTTGTGTGTACAATTGTACGTAAAAATAGTGTTTTAATGCTGTTCTGAGTCTTAGTGATGGGCGATATCGTGATTTTTCAATCACAACGTAAATCGTTACTGTGATTTTTTTATATCAGTGAATTTAAAACGTGATGTGATCACGACTTTCATAATACGACGTACGGGAGAAATTGTTAATTATTATTATATTGGTCTTGGTTGAACCACGGCAAGGGAACGAAATACGGAAGGAAGGTCGTGATCACGTCACGCTTTTCTGCCAACTTTACTAACAGTCGTTACCTGTGATTTCTTAATATCAGTGATTAAATCACAGTTCGTGATATATCGCCCATCACTACTGAGTCTACTTACACTGTAGTACTCAATTCTGGAGGTGTACGGTGTTTAGAGGAATGTGTATTCCATTTGACAGGCAACTTCAATGTAAGTAATCAAACTATTCTATATTTCAAAGGCAATCATCGCAAAAACTAACTCTTAAGTGCTACGTGCGGCATTTCGAGATCGCGAGTGCATAGTCCCGTTTAAAAAGACTGATAATGAAATTTCTCATTTAATAGTTATAAAACATTTTCTGTTTCGTACCTTTTGTTTTTATATGTGCCCTGTAGAATGAAATGCTACATTTCATTTGTTATGTTTATTAACTTTAGTTACATATAGAGATTTGTTTTGATACCTATAAAAATTACAATTTGTTTATTAGTAGGATGTCATTTTACCTTTCTACTTAAGGACAAATACGTTGGCCAACTATTCATATATATTAATAATTTAGTTATCTATATATTTTGCAATATTATTTTGTGTATTGTGGCCTTTTGCTGACAAAAGTGTTTCTTTTTATGGTACCGTATCTGTGATTTATTGTGAGTACCTATTTTATAAATGTCTGTCTCTCTGTACAATTTTTTGCTCTGTTTAATTTTTGTGATCATACTCCAAGCACAAATTTTATTTGCTCACCCCTGCTTTGTCAATTGCTCTACCATGTCTTTTCGCTTCACAATAAATTTGTTATTGTTAATTAGATATGTTTTATTTCAACAGCCATGAAAATATAGTTTTTTAAAAAATAGCCGGGCTTTGCTATTTGACATTTTTTAAAGATTTATAATTTGCCCTCAAGAAAATAACAAACGTTATAACAGCAACAAACTAAAAATAGGGAAACCATGTTACACGTGGAAAACCATGTTACACGTGCACGACAACAAAAACTGGGAAAGAGAAACGAGGGGAAAAATGAAACAAAACCATGCGTCATATGGCTCTCGCTGCTGACAACAAGCATGACCCAAAACCAACCCAGCATCGCAAATCTAGGAAGCAGAAGACTCACAAAAAGAAGATTCGAAGAAGCAGAAACACAAAAAGAGAAGCATAAACAGGAATAAACACTCCATATCAAGACACAGCACATACTTCACACGAAGATTCAGAAGAGGAAGATACCCAGAACCAAAAACACAAAAAAGGAAGCTTAAACGCTCCCTCACGACACAATGCGGTAACGCATCTCACAAATATCTACACCTCCCATCCCATATTTCTTTACCATGCGCCGTGTGGCACTCGTTGCTGGCAACAAGCATGACTTTAGTCCAACCCAGCGTGGACGTAGCAGGCCTAGCTGTATAGCCCTGGGAGTGGCAGCAATGCCTACCGCACCCTGGTAAATCAATCAATCAATAAGTTAAATTGTTGATACATTTTGAGAATGGGGGTTCTAGAGCATGCTGGTCAATAATATTGCATCAGTTTTTCAATAAAAAATGTCTAATATTATAACTTTTTCGAAAAAATCAACACTTTTTTTGTTAATAAAAATGCACGCTAATGACTGAAATAAGTTTTGTTAATCAAAAGGGACATAATAAAGGTCATTGATACCGGTTCAAAAGTTAAAATCGGATGACTAATAACTGATATATGAAGGGAGGGGCATTAAAAGTGAGAAACATTGTATAGGTAGAAAAAAATATACGTAAATAGCACGGCAAGTTTAAAATACAACTTGTGTATTATATTAATTATTTCATTTTTTAAAATGTATGAATAAGAAAAATGAATATTAAAGGAATGACATTATTCACGTTAGTACTATGTTGGATAAAATTTTATCTCGGGGTTGTTTATCTTCACTTCCCTTTTATTTTCTAACATCATATCTTCCATATTACCTTATAATATTATCGCAGCAAGCTGCCACATCCCATTTTTTGGGTTTCAGGCCACATCTGATGTTCAACGAACCAGTCAGTTTATTTTCGATATGAAAGTTATAGGTTCAGGTATATTTTTCACTCGCGTTACGCACCTATTTCAAATATTCTACCAAAGTGTATTTCCTGCCTATTGTGCTGCATAAATGAACACATTTCGCTCTGCCTGAAATTTCCACCTTTGATATTCTATTCGAAAGTAATCTGATAAAAATTTGTAAGCGGCAATTCGGTTGGTAAACGTATTTTTTTTACAATAGTTAACCGATATATTTAAAAAATGTATACATTTCTAAAATATATGTATTTTACAATCAAACTTTAGTATATAGTACGGGTGGTGCATTATAAACACGGAACAAAGGTAATAGGTTATAAAGCTCAAGAGTTATCAATTGAATGAAACAAAGAATCTTTAACATTGAAATTATTACAAACTCTTCACAAACATAACACAAAGCAGTAAAACATGAAAAGAAAATATATTTTGAATTTAAAGAGCGTACTGCGAATAGCAGGTAACCGCGACAGATGGTGAAATGCTGTCAAACGAGCCATACAGCGAAGAGAGACCAGGTAGAGTAATTCACGGATCACAGAACGTCTGCCAAGACGTTATAAATAAAAAGAAGAAGACTGCGAATAAGAAAACGATTTAGTATGATGTGAATATTACTCCACACCAATAGCATTAATTTCATTAAAGTGTGTGTTTATGTATAAAAACACGCCACACCGAATATCAGCTCTTAAATCGCAGTACTTACTTTGCAATAAATAATTAAAGTTGAAATCCTGGCGAAAAGCACTGTGACGTCACTTCGTAAAAATTAGTCTTGCGTGGTATCCCTCAAATGGCGTACTTTAGCCGAGCGGTAGGTCTTCACCCTTATTAATAGACTGGGCGGCGGTTGGCTTTGAGACGTCCGTATGCACAGTTGCGTTTTAGTTTTGTCACAGAGTAACACCTCCTAACCTAACTTTCGTGTTTACGTTTGCTTGTGTGAAAACGTTGTGTTGTGTATTCATGTGTGCTATTCGGCGTTTTTGAAGATTTAGTTTAGTTTATGTCATGATTCTGTTTTGTTTTGAGAAATGGAAAATACTTATTATAAACACTGTATAGTGTCACTGTGTAATAATACAACTATTAAAGCAGCAAATAAAATTTTTATTCGCGTGCCTAAAGATAAAAACGCCGATCAAAATGGCTAATAGTATGCAGAAGAAATAATATAGGGGATATTTCTCATGTTAGTTTACGATTTTGAGTATTATAATTAGGGTGACCATATTTTTTTCTAGAAAAAAGAGTACCTACAATGATGGGGGTCCCTTATTAAAAAGTGAGGGTAGGGTTAGTAAAAATGCGCCGCAGACGAAAATTTTGAATTTTTCAAGGTCAAACGGCCTTAAATTAAAAGTTAGATATTTGATTAAAAATTATATTGTCTTCAAAATGTAGGTCTCGTGTGCGCAAGATTTAAAAATATAAAATGCCAAATATATTTATATCAGGTAAAAAATATCGTACTCTACTTTGTCACAATATGTACTCTAAACTAGTATTGACATTCGGCGGTAAATCCTAAGCTAAGAACTACGTTGCAGCCGACCTAAGCGTTTTTGATCCGCAGTAAAATGAAAGAGCGAGATAACGAGATAAGTGACACATTCGACAGTCGATGCTAGACTCACGTAGCGTCACCGTGGCATCGCAATCGGTAGATATACGTGAGCCAGAAACACTTGATTTCGTTTCGTTCGGTACGTTTTATTTTATATGTACTTATTATAAAAATAAAAAATAAATAAAAATATTTATTTAGAATTTTTGTGTACCTCAAGAAAAAAGAAGTACATTTATGTGTACTTAATGAACTTTTTAAGGACAGTAGGACATTACTCGAAAAAAGAGTACTGTCCTACTAAAATAAGTACATATGGTCACCCTAATTATAATTCAATTTTATTTTTTAGACAAGTTCCCTATTAAGCTGAAATATCGGCCGACGAAGACTTGTAGCTGTTGTTCAAATGAGTTTGTGATCTTCCATGTTTCGCAATCGTGGAGTAGTACCGACTTAACATTAATGTTGAATAATCTCAGCTTGGTGTTCTTGGAGTAGGCGCCTGCGTTCCAAATGTTTGTGAACATTCCGAAGACTTTTCTGGCCTTCATTGTTCTATCTTTGACGTCTCTATCTGCGCCCCCATTGTGGTTAATAGTACTTTCGAAGTAGACAAATTCGCTTACCTGTTCAATTTGATGTTCGCTAAGAAACAGATTTTCCATTGCTGGTTCCCATTCGCATTTCCTTAGTTCTGTTTATATTGATTGTGAGCCCAACTTTGATTGTGAGTCCAGCTTTTAGTGCCTCGGTTTCCAGACGTTTTATTTTGGTTTTCATGACTTTATTTGAAAGACTTGCTGAAAATTTATTGTAAAAATAACCAAAAAAAAAAAAAAATGAACTACTCAATCGCAAATTATAAACACAAATCAAAATCCATAATAATCACAATAGGCAAATGCAATGCAATTGAATTAATAATAATAATAATGATACATTTATTTTACTCAAAGTAAAAATGGTACAAATTGAACTGTAGAGCTCTTCTTCCATTTGCCCAAATACAAATAACCTAAATCTATGATTATAAAAAGATTATAAAAAAATATTAATACATATAAATCTAAAATTTCAGGAAAAAAAATAATTATTGTTTTATTTTTTAATATTCAGTAATTAATTGTAATCTAACAAATGTTGTATTTTATAATAATAACAACAATAATAATAGCAGCAGCAGCACTCAAACATGCGAGCAGGCAAGGGGAACGGGTAGACCCCGCGAAGCGAAGCAAAAAGGTTAAAAGTAAATAAAATTATATCGGAAAAGAAATAAATATACGCGCATCCACAACGCAGCATCAAGTCTCCTGCCTCTGATCAGCCAAAATGTAATTTTTGACAACTTTAATCAAAAAATTTTTTGATTTATATTGTTTATATTCATTTGGAAGTTCATTCCAAGATGAGAATTAAGGATTGCATTACCGGTTAACCGGTTATTAGGACAAAAAACACATGACGATAATTACCGGTTATTTTATTTTTTTACCGGTTATTTCGGTAAATTCTGAACTTACGATATGTCACGTATTCAACGTTTCTATTTATGTCACTGACTAGTATTCACTAAATACTGTCCCAACACCGAGCACTTTTAACAATAAATAAATAATATTATAAAAAGTAAACTCCAAATACCAAGCCCTAAGAAATACAAGAGAGACATTGACAATATCTTACGACAGAAAATTGAATATGTCACTGCCGCAAATATCCGTGGAATACATTTAGAAGTATGTTATTACCAATTCTTATTAACTTATCGACCCACCAATATCGATTGAGGAAGGGCATGTTATTTAAGTGGATATTTTTGTTATTTACAGAATAATTATTTATTTAAATTTATTTCATTTATATTTTTATCCTTTTGGTAAATTAACTCCTATATAAAAAAGTCTATTTGACAGTCACATTTTTGTCACTTTGACAGCGATAAAAAAAGTGCATCGCTTTTTATCACCGATAAAAATGCCTGTTTCTCAAAAGCAGAGTACACCAGTAGTCGCACGTCACTTTGAAATCTGTACTGTCAGCTATAATTTTTAAGTATTGTGGAAACTATACTGTACGATATGAGTCGTTTTGGGAAAATTATAATTATTTTTAATAAATTATTGTTGTTTTTCGTTCACATTCATATTCTGTCGTTAATTTATCTTGCCAAAAAAACACTCGAGCTTTTCTTTTATGGATAAATTTCTTTTTAACTCAAAATTTTGCCAATCAGTAATTTTGCTCGAAAAACTGACATTTGACAAAATTACTCGGCCTCCGGTCTCGCGATTTTTTCATGTCAGTTTTTCTTGTAAAATCATTGATTGGCAAAATTATTTCGTTACAAAGAGAAATTTATCCGATTATTTCACTCATTAACGCTATAGCCAATGAGAGCCCGTTTTTTCAAAACATTGTACCAATCAAACGTCATTATTAGTGGTAATTCAAGCTAGATCGGCTTTTGACAGGACCAACATGCAAAATTTATCGCTCTAATTTTTTAGGTCGCTGCAGCGGCAAATATGCGAAAATTTTTTGACGTTTTTTGTCGAGCTTTTAAGTTTTATTTATAAATATCTTCTCTAGCTTATTACTAAGTAATTGTTAACGTACTTACCTTGTAAATTGTAATATTGTATTATGTAGTAGCAAACAAAAACACACCTCAATTCCAAAGCGAATCTTGTCTGAAATATATAGGCTGTAACTTTTGCCTATCTGTAACTATTTCAGTTTTCCTAGTGTTCAATCAGGTAACAATTACACACAAAGATTGTACTTAATATAGCTCATAATACAGGAACAAGTCAAGCACAGCTTTCAATAGCTCAATAACGTAGTTACAAAGGTAAGCAAATCATTTATTATAAATGTCAAGTACACATTCGCTCTGGAACAAACTAAAAATGTATAATACTTACATATGGTAATCTACCAAAAAGTAACTCGTTGAATCAAAGCTGTGCATCAAACATTATAATTTGTTGTATTTAAAATTCACTTTGCTTAACATAGCAAACCTCAACATAATTCATAAACTTCATAAATTAAAAGTAAATATGAGTCGATGAACATTTATTTATTATGGAATATAACTTGTAGCGCTAGATGGCGCTCTCTATGTCAATCTCGGAACCATGGGTGTATATTTTATTTGGGCGAGACATCGGTACTAAAGTAGTGCTCTCTCTATCGTTCCTCGTCGTATTGCACCTCAGAAACGCCTGAAAGGTTTTAAGCCAGTCTATATATTATAATATCTAAGGTTTCAACTCGTTTTATTTACTAGTTGCCATGGAAATGTCACTAGATTATTTTAAAATATAGCGAATCTACGTTGTTTCTACTGCGTTACTGCGTTTGTTTCAGATTTGCTGTTTTGACAATATGAGTCGGTTTGGAAATATTTCTGTATATCAAATTAATGACGAAATTGAAAATAAAGGTCAGTAAACTCCAAAAAGTGACAAGAAAACGTCTGAAGGCAGTTAATGAGAAAACATAATATTGAAGATGTACTTAATGAATTATTTATTCGTGAAATATTCTCCACAAATACCACTCGTGCTTTAAATTTTATCTAAAAATTTTTTCTCAAGCTAAGTCGCCCCTAGTTAATATAACTCGTGCAAATTGGCAGTTTATTATCAAAGATTAAATCCCTCCCGCTAAAGCGGTCGGGATTTAATCAGATAATAAACTGCCAATTTGCACTCTTTATATTACCAGGCAACACGCTTTCGAAAAAATTTTCGATAAAATTTTAAGCACTAGTGATATTACATACGATAAAAAAAAGCTCTTGTGATTTTACTGTTGATAAAAAACCTTTTGTTTGTTCATTATATCAAATATACGTATATAAAAATGTTTTTTGTTAAATTTAGATAATTTTGTACATGGAAAAAGACAATTGCCATTTTCGCCACCCTATTCATCCATTCTAAAAATTACCGGTTAACCGGTTATTTACATTTTTATTTACCGATTTACCGGTTATTAAAACTTCCGGTAAATTGCAATCCCTAATGAGAATACGTAAATGATCTTTGAAAAATCGCAGTTTTATGCTGAAGCACCAAAAAATGTTGTATGTATCTTGTATTATGCTAGTGATCTCGTGAAATTAACTTATTTCTTAAGTACTGAGGTTCATCATTATGAATTATTCGCCATACAAGTGTGAGCATGTGTAAACGTCTGCGATTTTCCATGTTTAATATGCTATGTTTATTTAGATGTAGTGATATATGTTGTCTATATGGTATACTGTAAATATAACGCATACATGAATTTTGAAGTTTTTGAATTTTCTTTTTTGCTGTCGCCGATAATAACTTTCCATATACAACATCACCATAATCAATTGAAAGATAATACGAGTGAATCACAAAATTTTGATTTACACTCTCTAGATATGTCTTTCGCAAAACTGCGAATTTCAATTTGGATAAAATATGTTTTTCAAAGCCTAGCGTTGAGTCTAACCAAAGCCCTAAATTTTTTGCCTCATTTACAACAGGAAGGACTTTATTATTTAAATTAACATCAAATGAAACTTCTGATAATTTTTTTAATGCGACAGATGTACCTATTAGCATTACTTGCGATTTTTCAGGGTTTAGTTTTAAATTAAAAAAGCACACCTAGCATGCAAACCAGCTCGTATTTTTTTTGCAACCAGCGTCTGACGTCATGTTTCGCGTTCACAGTATCATTCACGTGCAGAGTTAATCGGACGTATTCTTATAATATTCCAGGTATCGGAAAACTTGAACTTAGTAATGTAACCACTACCAATATAAACTTTAAAGATTTTGGCAACAAAACAAACTAAGATTCCAGTATCTGGCCTAACCATATTGCAAAGCAAATGTTTCTGTCTTGACCGCAACCAGTCCAGTCTCGGTTGAAATAGTCTAATGTGTTCAATTAGCAGTCTATTTTAAATAAAATAGCATTTGCAGTGTGGTAAAGTTGAACTTGAGTGGTGTTTGTTTAGTTTCAAACAGCAATTATGCGATGAAATACTTTCAGAAATTTATTTGCATGTGCGGTCACGTAATATTCATATCGTGTTTTGCAGTTCCATTTTTGATGTTTTTACAAGTCATAATTACATATGAATTCGCATAATGCGGCATTAATTAAAAACACACATAATGTACGTACATACTATTTTCTTTTTTTTTTTTTGGTGAATTAAATAAGTACTTTGTAACATACATTGTACCTGAGAAAAGCATAATGATTTGTTTGTAGAAGTTTGTTGATACTATTCATCTTTTGTGGTGAATTCGACACGAACAATTTTATTATAATGAGATGCGAAGGAGAAATATTGATTTGTAGCTTGTATCATGTTTGAATATAATTGTATCCGAAGGAATTCGAGATCATTCAAATCAGTTTTTAGACACTAGCGTCATTTTGAATTAGTAAATGTGCCACTGACCTTTCTGTTTAATAGTAATATTAATAAAAAACTTGTATTCGATCCAGAAGGAAGCGCGTAAAATCCAGGAAGAATCTCTGGTAACCGAAACTACCGACGCCACAATGGTTGATTTTCGGATTTATGGTGGACAAAAATATAATCTGCTATTGTAGACCCGAAATAAAAGTCATACTTCAATAAGGGACTAAGGTAATAGGTTTTCATTTAGACTTCTGAGCCGTGCGCAACAAATAAGATTAGGTAAACGAAATAATTTAGGTGCGTTAAAATAAATCAATTGGTGTGTTTAGAAAAATTTATTCACTAACTGTCAATATCATATTCAGCAGTATAAACAATATATCTCTATACGATATGGCGATATATTGATTTTTTGTTACTCAATTCTTCACCATTGAGGCCAATGCTTCATCCGCAGATAGTGATTTCGGTTGATGTTGATTTCTGTGGTCGCTGTTTCTCTATGTTTTCAGATATTTTTTTTTTTAGCACCCTGGTCTCAGTATATTTACCCTCATACCTCAAACGAACTTGTGCCGCATGGGTAAGTTCCTCTGTACTATGCTGCGAAAGAGGTTGAACTCTTCTTCGCTTGGTTCTTTGAGTATTATTCGAATACTCCGTCTTTGGTCGGCTCCTTAGAGAAGGAACAGTTTGGAATGCTATGTACTTTCTCCATCATATCATCAAATGAAAATTGACCACTTAAGTATATCGAATTGTTGGTACTAAAATTTGTAGGGCTACGATGACTTTCTAGCCATTTCTGTTTAAATTGCTTACAAATACTTGAACTTTTTTTATTGAGCTCATTATCGATTGCATCCTGAAAAATTTCAAGTGTCAGAAACTGCAAAATATGGTTATAGACAGCTACTGCTTTCTCAGCAGCATCGGTTTTCTCAAGCCAAATATTAAAAAGATTTTGCCGCGAAATGACATAGGTTGATTCTGAAATAAACAGACAGCAGTTATGCAACTTTATGAAGATAATTTCTGTTGAAACAAATAGCTATATATATATATGACTTACATATATATGGAGACTTTATGTCCGCCAAATACCGCAGGACTAATAAAAGGTGAGATAATTTCAGTGTATTCTAGTTTCAGTGCGACAAAACATAACAAGGTATATTTTATAAATGATCATCAAAACAGACTTGATTTACTAATGGGCTTGCCTCTTGTCTCACTTTCCATATTATCACTAATAATTTTCTCACTGGTAACAGCTAACAACACAGTTCTTTTTGGAATGTGAAAATATACTAACTAAGCACGTGTTTTTGCAATTTCTTCGGCCCGAAACGAAACGGTGAGAGCTAACTGGAAATAAAAAAACCGCTGCCCAAGGAATCACTACTTCCACATCCACAATTTTTATCAAAGTCACTCACAACGAAAAAATTTTGTATGTGGAAATAATTGTTTATGGAACTTTAATAATATAATATTTGAAATCCTCTACCCCAAAAACCCATAAAACGATACCCCACATCGGTAGCGGGGTGGGGGGGTTATAGGGGGTGGTAGTGGGGGTGGATGAAGTAAAAAATATTTTGAGGTTTCTGGTTCTTGTACACACACTAAACCACAATTTTTTTTCATCCCCTTTAATAATGGGGTGGGGGTGGTAATGGGGGTGGCTAATGCCAACATTTTTTTTGAGACCTTAGCTTCTCTTGTATATACTAAATACCAATTTTATGGACTCTTAACCTGGTTGATTTACCTATTTACCCCAAATTTACCCCAACCCTTCGACGGAACAAGATGAAAATATAATCTAGATCTAGAACTCGTTAAACTACATATGTGTACCAAATTTCAAGTCAATATCTCAAACGGTTCCAGAGTAAACGTGCGCACAAACAAAGTTACAGACAGACTGACAGACAGAAAATTTTTTTTCGCTCAAATTTAAAATCTCGACGTTTCGTGACATTCTAAGCCTATTTGAACAATAAAAATTTTTAAAAATTTTTTGTCGTTACTATACTTCCACTGGATGTGGAAGTAATAAGGACAAACGATTATTTTTCATTACGAATCTTTTGCTGCTATCAGAATTTCGATATTTTTTTTCGTTTCAGAGATATTTACTGAAATGTCGGCGATGTACGGCAAAGAATCGCAAATTTTGAGTTTCAAAAGTGCCGGTAACTTCTCAATCTTGGCTCCTAGACCAAAAGACTACTCTTACGAATTTAAATGGATTTAAATTTGCTAAAAGTCTTTTTTTATTTTTTGAATTGCGGCAAAAATGAAATTGGAGGGGCGGAAGTTCGGACTTCCTTTTTTTCTGGAGAATTTCGCCATTTTGTCACCTAAATTATCGGTATTTAACTGAAATTGATCTCATATACGAACTCCACTTAATATCTTGTAATACCTAGATGTTCCATTAATCTCGGCCCTTCAAAACAAAGGTTTCTGAGAAAAAATATTTTTTTTAGATTTACATGCATTTTCTAGGAAAACGTGAAATCTTTTTCATTTACTTGAATAGCAGCTTCTCCCACCGCGGGTGCGCCAGCTGACTGCCGCACAGTGGGAAAAATATGCCCTTTTTTTGGACAAAAATCTGCCGACAGTAGATATTTCAATCAAATTAAATTTTAAAAAAATGGCAAATACCCTCAAGACATTGTACTTTAGAGTAGCGCTGCGGCAAAGTGGCTTTGGGTTAACCTAAAAATCGCAGATATTACTTCCACATCCAGTGGAAGTATAGAAACGACAAAAAATTTTTATTGTTCAAATAGGCTTAGAATGTCATGAAACGTCGAGATTTTAAGTTTGAGCAAAAAAAATGTCTGTCTGTCTGTAACTTTTTTTTGTGCGCACGATTACTCTGGAACCGTTTAAGATATTGACTTGAAATTTGGTACACGTATGTATTTTAATGAGATCTGGAACTAGATTATATTTTCATGTTATTCCGTTGAAGGGTTGGGGGGTAACTTGAGGTAAATGGGGGTAAATAGGTAAATCAAGCAGGTAAAAGTCCATAAAATTGATATTTAGTATATACAAGAGAAGCTAATGTCTCAAAAAAATTTTGGCATTAGTCATTACTACCCCCACCTTATTATAAAAGGTTCAATATTTTTATTACTTCATCCACACAGGTGAAAATAAGGATAGTTTTTTATCCACATGATTTCATTCCTATGAATTCAGACTAACCTAATTAACAGCTTTACACCTAATATAACCTATAAGTGAAAAATTGTATGTATTAAATAACAGTCATAAACCTAAAAGTTTTAACCCTAATATTATGATCATGAATGTTATTGAGCAGCTGAGGGTCATTTCCGAAGTAATTTTTCGCGCGGAACCCGAATCTGGCATCAGAATTGGCCCATCATGTTAACAATAAAAGCGTGTTTTTTTTTAGTTTTTTAAACTATTAATTTTATTTTGTAACTTTCTAGTCTTAAGTAAACTTAGGTTTTACCCATATCAAGAAGATTATAAAGAAAAAAGTAGTCCGCCATCTTGGCGACGGACGCCATTTCGAATTTTTGATGATGTAATATGGCCTATGTTGTATTGTCACCTGACTTACAGGCGTATGCAAAATTTCAAACCGCTAACTTACCTGGCATACCCAAAGAAGTGGGTATATGGGTATGTACGTTTTAGATGTATATATACCAACACTACATAGCTTATTGTATTTTACTCGCCAATCCCTTTCATCTGATACCCACATTAAGGAGGTTATAAAGAAAAAAGTAGTCCGCCATCTTGGCGAAAGCCTCCGTTTTGAATTTTTGATGATATAATATGGCCTATGTTGCATTGTCAATTAACTTATGATCCCATAAAAATGAATTTGGTACCGAGTATACATGAACACTACTTCGTTTGTTTGTGCCTCTCGACCAAGGAGGAAAACGAGGAATAATGTTTAGGTTAAGTTAACCCAAAGCCACTTTGCCGCAGCACTACTCTAAAGCAGAGATGGGTAAACTCCCGGAATTTTGATTACTCCGAAAGTTTCCAGGAAGCTTTCCTGGAAACTTTCCATTGGGTATATTCAGAGTCTATTTTATGGTAAAATCTGATTCGTGATGATCTAAGCTTCATTTTGATACCAAATAAGTGCATATAAATACATTATTTACATTACATTTACAGACTTTTACCAAATAACTGATATTATATGACACCCGCTATATGTGCCCGGTGCTATATGAAGAATATGGAGCAATTTGTTTTGTTTGAATTATTTAATAATTAAATATAAATAAAATAATTTATAGAATGTGATAAATATGTGGATTATAAAATAAAAAATTTATGTAAATGTCATATGTAAGTCGTAACTCCTATTTTGTGCAGAAACGGAAATAGAGAAGGCAAGACAGAAATAACATCTAAATCGCATATTGTAGTTATATTGAATTAAAAGTGTAAAACAAATAAATAAAATAATAAATAAATGTTTATTTAATTTTAAATTTTAACACTTAAAAAAATAATAACAAGAAAATAATATCAAAATAAATTAAGCCATCCACTATAACACAACATAACATTCATCATAATTTAATTAAAATAACACTAAAACTATTAAATTAAATAATATCATATAATTTATAAAAAAATAAAAGTATATTTCTTTTTAATCATTTTCGTTTTTAATGTAGAAAAAAATGCTAGATATTATTCATTGGGAAGCGATAGTGCGGGTAAACAAATAAACGTAACTTATCATATGTCTGTCAACTCATCTTTGATCAATAGCACGAAATTAGAGAAATTCTGTGCCAATGCCAATAATAATAATCCGAGCGGTGACCATATGAAACCTTTCGTCATCAAACATCCGATTAATTTTTGATAATTTGGAAAAAATATCAACAAATTAAAACTGGATTTCTGGCGTTTGAGGTTATGTTAGATCATCGTGGCGGCAATTTCAAATTTATGAGTAAATATGTGTAAATAATAACTGTAAATATTTGTGAAAAATTTGGAAACTTTCCCGGAGTTTTGGAAACTTCCCCGGAATTTTGGAAACTTTCGGAATATTCAAATATTTTAAAGGAAACTTTCATTTTTATCAAAACTCCGTTCCGGAAACTTCCGAAAATTTCCTGGAAACTTTCCAATGGAAAGTTTCCTTGACCCATCTCTGCTCTAAAGTACAATGTCTTGAGTGTATTTGCCATTTTTTTAATTTAATTTGATTGAAATCTCTACTATCGACAGATTTTTGTCCAAAAAATGGCATATTTTTCCCACTGTGCACCGTTTCGTGTATGTACACAATAAACTACTACATATGTGAAAATCAACCTTAATGGTATGAGTCTCAAAAATGTGTCGCTGCCTCCCGGCTATTAAAGCAGATTTCGTTTGTTTCTAAATTAACGTCTGATGAATTTTGTAAATACCAATCTGTGTGCAATGTGTGCATTATAGAGTTGAACAATTTATTTCTCTAAAATTAATCGATTTTTTATTTGCATTAAAAAGAAATTATTACATTTTATTCGGATCAGTGTCACGGACATTCTTCATCGCGAAGTACTTTCCTCGCTATGAAACTGCAATTGCTACGTGAATTTCTCTAGCCGACTTTCCTCATGTAGTTAATATTAGCGCTACACACTTTACTCGCAATTTTACCCGACCGTTCTTGATTTGTGGAGGAATCCTCGTAATTTATAGACGAAACCAAGCAGATTGAGTGGAGAATCATCGATACAAATTCAGTCAAGATGGAAATCTGGCTAGACTACGCGCGTCTCGCTTGGCGGCAGTACTAATTAATATCCTCCAGAGAGGGACAACTAAAATAAGCAATCTATTGAAATATTCGACTAGATTAGCTTATTTTAAGTGTGTATACCTGCTCTTAATAGTCTTAATTCCGTTAAAAACTAATCTTATTAAACTGAATTTATACCTGAAGGAAAGTTTATTAAAGTCTGTCATGGTATTAAAACGGGCTTTCAAATCAGTAGCATTCTTTGTAATCCTGGCGTCAAGATCATTGACGCATTTTCGTTTATTAGTTCGACAAAAGTTACCCCTACTTGATTATAATAATTTCCATGACTTTGACGCAGACTGACAAAAAGATGTTGCATGTTATATCGAAAAGGATTTATCATCTGTAATAGATTATGTACAATGATACAATGTTAATTACAGAAGAAAAATTAAACATATGCCGTTCACAGTAATGCACCTTACTTCGAGTTTTAAAGGATGGAATCCCTTTAAAATGTAAAAAGTACCTGTACACAGGTTAATCCGGTTAAATACCAAACAGCCTTCAAAAACTAATATAAAGCTTGAATTCGCAGGTATAGTTCTCTGATTTTATGATACTGAGGTGTAAGAACATTTGTCGAAATGAATATAAACAAAAATTAATATAACACGAAAAATTATAAATAAAATTGTGATACATGCAATAAATAAAAAAACTTATTTCTTTATTTAACCTGGCGGAGTGTCAGCTCACAAAGCTGCCATAAATGTCAACCAGGGCCAGTACATTATCTTACACAATACATACATGATTAATCACGAAGTGGATGAAGTAAAAGAAAAAATTGAGGCCTTTGATTCTTGTATACACACTAAACCACAATTTTATTTTTTTCAATAATGGGGTGGTGGTGGTAATGGGTGTAATGGGGGTGGCTAATGCCAAAATATTTTTCCCTTATATATATATATATATATATATATATATATATATATATAGGTATAGACGGTATATTGTGTAGCCCGATATATCGACAGGTCGTTCATCAGCCCGGCATTTCCCGAGTGTATAAATGAACAAATTTATTAAATATGGCGACTGTTATGAATATTTTCTAATAGGAAGCCACTAGGGGTAGCTAATTATTATTTTTCTTTCAATTATATAAACATGGCATATTTCAGAGCCCGGATATATTTACTGATCCTTTCAAAGCCCGCTGTATATAAGAATATAGCTAGCGTTCGTTCTCCGTCCCAGCGATGTTGCCAATGTAATCGGGCCTCAGTACGTTATATTTTTATAATATATATTTCTTTCATGCATGCATCGTCACGAAGCACAATATAATAGGAGTACTTGCTATACTGCGCCACTACCATTACTGTTTACAGTAGAGACGCTAATGAAGGGCCATCTATTAAAGGAAATATATTCATTCTTTGAACGCCAAAATAATATAACAGTTACGTTTTTTATTATTCATTGTTACGAATTTGAAGATATATTAGAAGAACCTAATAAAATCTTAGGTTATTTTTTTATGCAAATACACATTAATTATTAATAACTGATAATGTAATTACTCCGTGGTAGGCCTATAAGTATTTAAATATTTTGAATTTGTCCTCATTTTTTGTTTTCCACTTTTAAAGTATTGCCTTATTAACAGTAAAATAAAAATATGCAAAGGGGTAGAAATTAAATTACGTTTATTTACCTAACATTATATAAAACGAATTGTTTTAATAGTACAGTAACATCAGGTATAATAGTAAAAGAATCCCTTGATGCAATTTTTCTTTTGAAAATGTACTTATTTTGAGACAGCAAGTGACCTGTGTGTTTCCGAGTATATGGATCAAATATGAGCAAAAAATGATTGCCATCAAATAACAACAAAGCATGAAGTTCTCTTTGAAGTATTTATAAGTTTTTATTTAATTTTATTTCATTGTCACTATAATACTTATAGGCTTAATTTTGAAAAAGTTATTACAATGACCTTTACTACATACCAGCTGTCCCAAGTTAACATCAATTGAAAGTTGCATTATATGAAATAAGATTTCAGATTCAGTTTGTCCCACTGTGCAAAGAAATATCTTTAAAAATTAAAAAATATATATTTTTTTTAATTGCGCAGAACCCTTAAAGTGTACAGATAAACGTATAGGGACAAAAAAGTGTCTTCTTTACAAGAGCTTTCCAACAACAAAAAAAAGAAAATAGAAATCGAACCATTAGGAGCTGAGATAAAGAAACATTCATTGTGGCTAATGGAAGCCATCTTTAATGGTCGCCATTTTGGTGTTGCACGGATTTTAAAGTGGCTCCCTATCTGGAAAGTTACCTTCTGGCATCAACTATGACCACAGAAAGTGGCACATCCCAATCAAAAAGAGCAGATTTTTGGCTTATATAGCCATGTACCCGACGTACTATAAAGCACAAAGTTCCCTTTTAAGTATGGCAAGCAAAAATTTGATATTATCTTTTATTGATTATATGTTATATGCTTGCATTAATAAAAATAGTAATTATTATTATAGTACAGTAGCTAGAGATAAAAATATGCAAAACTTCGGAATAATGTCATATTGAATGGATTTCGTTCATTTTGGAAGTATAAGCCTCACAGAAAAGTTTCTATATTATGCGGGGGCCACCCCCTCTCAGGGGGTGGCACTTAAAAAATATATATATATTTATTGGAGCTGAAGTAGAATCAAATTTTAAGAAGAAAAGGTTCTATGCAATTTTTCACACAAATTTATAGTTTTTAAGTTATAACAACTTCAAAATTGCGATTTTAGCTTAAAAAAAGGTTTCCAAACGGCTTTCGTCAGGTATCTCGAAAAGTATTACTTTATCGAAAAAATGTTACAGACCAATTACATAAAGTACAAACTGGGAATTAATTATATTTTTTGTTTATTGATGTAGGATTAATAATTTCGGAGATATTTAAGTTTACATTTGGCGTCCAAGTGTTCATAAGATAATTATTTAGAGTGAGAGTTAAATATCTCAGAAACTGTGACACATACGTCAAGGATGCTAGTAAGTAGAATAATTGGTTATTAATTAAGCTTGCAACTGTTTTTTTATTTGTTTCTATAGCATAAAAAACAAAGAAGTTATGACCGAAGCAATGTGCGTCTACACATTTTTTTTTAAAACAACGTCGCCATTTTGTTACTGTAATTAGCCAGTAATTAAAAAAAGGAATTTCAAACACTGTTTCTCATTAATATATAGCATGACGTAGATGTCAAATTTTTTGGTTTGTATACAGCACTTGCTTTAGAAAAAATACAGTTTAAACTATAAAGGTATTTTCGATAAAAAGATATTTTGTTTTCCTTTTCCAAATAGGTATCTCAATAAATATTAGTTTTATTGAAAAATGGGTAGAGACCAAAAATAAAGCTCATAAACTGATAATGAATTTAGCTTGGTTATTTATTTACATAGATTTAATAGTTTCGGAGATATGAAAGTTTACAAATGGCGTCCGAACGTTTATAAGTCGTAAAATGCAGTTTAAATGTTAAATATCTCAGAAATTGAGACACCTACGTCACGCATACTAAGAAATGAAATTAAAGACAATTAATTGCGCTTTCAAATTATTTTTTACTCGTTCCTGTAGCATAAGAAGTAAAGAAGTTATGATGTAAAAATGAGCGTATTTATATTTTTTTATATAAAAAGGTTGCCATTTTGTTACTCTAATTAGCCAGTAATTTAAAGAAATTATCTCAAATACAGTTTTTCGTTAGGATGTAGCATTACCTAGACGTTCAAATTTTTTTTCTCATTTAAAGCACTTACTTTAGAAAAAAATGCATTTTAATCTTTAAAGGTAATTTCGAAACACTTGGATACCAAATATAAACTTAAATATCTCCGAAATTATTAATCCTACATCAATAAACAAAAAATATAATTATTTCCCAGTTTGTACTTTCTGTAATTGGTCTGTAACATTTTTCCGATAAAGTAATACTTTTCGAGATACTTGACGAAAGCCGTTTGGAAATACCTTTTTTTTAAAGCTAAAATCGCAATTTTGAAGTCGTTATAACTTAAAAACTATCAATTTATGTGAAAATTTGCATAGAACCTTTTCTTCTTAAAGTTTGATTCTATTTCAGCTCCAATAAATATATACAGTGTGTCTCACTTTTCATCACTACACCCCAATATCTCGGCCATTTGTTGGTCGATTTAGATCATCAAATTTGGTATACTTCTTTTGCTTCAGATTGTAATTAAAAAGTTATTTAAAATTTTTTTTTTTCGAAGTTAAATACGCCTACTATGATCGAAAAAATTTGGCAAAAATTAGGAATTTATATTAGCGATTGAGGTAGGGTTTTTGTTTTTACAGAATCTTGTAAAAATGTTTATTCCTCTACAAAAAAATCATATCTAAGATTTCAATTTCACCCTTTTATTCGAGTTATTTATTGTCGGATATTTACATAACTTGGTAGTGGTGTAATAATGACGCTAAGCATTAGGACACATTTTTTATCCAAAACACTATTATGAAATGAATATTTGAAAAATGGTGGCTATTTTTTAAAATACAATAAATAACTCGAATAGTAGGGTGATTATTATTGAAACCTTAGATATGATTTTTACTTCCACATCCAGTGGAAGTATAGTAACGATAAAAAAGTTTAAAAAAAAATTTGTATTGTTCAAATAGGCTTAGAATGTCACGAAACGTCGAGATTTTAAGTTTGAGCGAAAAAAAATTTCTGTCTGTCGGTCTGTCTGTAACTTTTTTTGTGCGCACGTTTACTCTGGAACCGTTTGAGATATTGACTTGAAATTTGGTACACATATGTACTTTAACGAGATCTAGAACTAGATTATATTTTCATCTTGTTCTGTCGAAGGATTGGGGGGTAAATTGGGGTAAATTTGGGGAAAATAGGTAAATCAAGCAGATAATAGTCCATAAAATTGGTATTTAGTATATACAAGAGAAGCTAACGTCCAAAAAAAAATTTTGGTATCAGCCACCCCCATTACCACCCCCCACCCCGTTATTAAAGGGGATGAAAAAAATTGTGATTTAGTGTGTGTACAAGAACCAGAAACCTCAAAATATTTTTTTACTTCATCCACCCCCACTACCCAC
Source organism: Rutpela maculata (assembly GCA_936432065.2). Classification (NCBI taxonomy): domain Eukaryota; kingdom Metazoa; phylum Arthropoda; class Insecta; order Coleoptera; family Cerambycidae; genus Rutpela; species Rutpela maculata. The sequence continues at coordinate 386,130,031 of OW386285.2, read as the reverse complement.
CCCCATCACCACCCCCATCACCACCCCCACTCCGCGACCGATGTAGGGTATCGTTTTATGGGTTTTTGGGGTAGAGAATTTCAAATATTATATTATTAAAGTTCCATAAACAATTATTTTCACATACAAAATTTTTTCGTTGTGAGTGACTTAGATAAAAAATCTGGATGTGGAAGTAGTGATTCCTTGGGCAGCGGTTTTTTTTAAAGGAATGAATATTTTTTAACGAAATTTGGTATGCAAGGGTTTTAGGTCATGCCGAACAAGATTCTGTAAAAACAAAAACCCTATCTCAATCGCTAATATAAATTCCCAATTTTTGCCAATTTCTTCTGATCATAGTAGGCGTAATTAATTTCGAAAAAAAAAATTTTAAATAACTTTTTAATCACAATCTGAAGCAAAAGAAGTACACCAAATTTGATCTAAATCGATCAACAAATGCCCGAGATATTGGGGTGTAGTGGTGAAAAGTGAGACACACTGTATATATATATATTTTTTAAGTGCCACCCCCTGAGAGGGGGTGGCATTTACCCTCTGTAAATTAGCATGCCCCCGCACGATATAGAAACTTTTCTGTCAAGCATTTACTATTATACCTCCAAAAATGAACTAAATCCGTTCAATATGACATTATTCCTAAGTTAAAACCTCTAGTTACTGTACTATTAGTGCAAGCATATAAAATACTTGTGCCCGACATTAATTAGTCTTCGCAGGTCATACTCTTAAAAAGGAATTTGTGTGATATTCTTTTCTTTTCTATCTTTTCGGGTTCAAAAGTTACTAACAATAATTGCAACAAAATATGCTTTTTCCTTTGAAAATTAAGCAAGATAGGGCAAAACAATATACGTAACTTTTCGGTAGAGCATAAAATTCTCTCGTATAATGGTTATAATAAAGAACGGTACATTCGATAGTTAAATTATCGTTATTAAAGGTAATATAATATTTATATTTTATTTTATATAATTGTTTATAATTGTATAAAAATTTTGTTTAATAGTTTTCTCAATCTAATGTAATACTGCGTACAGTCACAATATGTTTTCTTAATGTATATGGGGAAGCTAGTTTAAGCTGACCTCTTCCTTTTGTGTGTAAACTCTTTTTTTCTTACATTCTTCTACCTACATTCACTGGTGACAGTGGCTTTCTTGCACAGAGCAATAAAACAATTAAAGCGTCTCAAATGCCAAAAGAACTGTTGCCAATGGTATACAAAAGCTACACAACGCCTGTTTAAAACAAGATAGAGTTATATTACACTATTTATCCATAAATCTAACTAAAAAATTATTAGTCCTAAATTATTATGATGAAAATAAAATGTATAAATGAAGTATAAAGAATTATTTTAGAATTTGTTAAAATTAAATAATCAAAACATTAGAATACATTACAACAAATTAACTGAGCAGTTGGAAATTTAAAATAAAATGAAAGTAATTGTTTATAAGAAATGCTTTAGTACAGAAAAAATAATTTTCAATTCCGTAAAAATACATGGCGAAAACTGCAGTTCAGAGCGGGCTAGAGGTAATGACGTATACTTCACGAAAATAATTATTTGTAAATGGTACAAATTTTTTTCTTTATTTTTTGAATAGACACGTGATATTTTTAACTTCAATATTTTATAAACAACTCGAAAAATAAAGCAATAAAAGATATAGTTTCACTCACTTTCGTTACATGCATTATTACACTATATTTCTTAAATTATACAGAGACAGTAATTTTTAATGGTTTTTATTTTCTTGCTAGTTAACAAATTATCAAAAAGTTTTTGTCTATTTTTATTCAATGCTTAGATTTAGTTCAGGACTTCTTATTGCACTTGTTACCACACCAAAACCAAAAACACTAAAATAATAAAATCGCGGCAGAAAGAATTCCTTAATCACCTTTTTTGATGCTGTCATAAAGTTGTTTAGGGCAAACGCTCTGCTCTCTTCCCACTAATATTTTCGTTAGTGTTTTCTAACTGTGATTAAAATATAACTTTTTAATCTAAATATGTAGGTATATTATTTGCCTACATGTAATAAAACAAGAATAGCAGTAGGCTATGTTTTGATTCTAACATGTGTTAAATAAAATGGACATTTCGGACAGAACGCTTTGGTTATGCAGACAAAATTAATGTTTTGAATCTAGTTTTTGTCAATTTCCACGGTATACTTGATACCAGTATTTTCTCGATTTTTAAATTATTATTCACAAAAGAATTTTCATGTTTATGTATACGGTTGTTTTTGTTATTTTTTTCTATCTAAAAAAAATATAAACACATTCGGCGATTGTTAATAACAAATTGTTTATTAAATAAACAAATAAATTCACAACAAAAAAAAATTCTTTCTTCCACCTTTTGGATAATTGCAAATAATAAATTTAGGAATAAAATTTTTTCTTAATTTGTTCAAATAATGAAAAAAGACAAAAGTGATTTTAAACAATTAAAAACAATTTTTAAGAATTTTTTTGAATCTAATATTCTATAACAAATAAAATGGCAGAAAAATATTTTTCAAAAATACGTAATTTATCTATTTGTTTATAAAATTTGTTTAAACAAATAGCAATAAAAATTTTAAGTTTATGTAATCTTATAGTATTTTTGAATATAAAAACAGTAAGAGTAATTAAAATTAATAAAAAAAAAAAATTTTCCTTTAAGTGTTTAAATAATAACGTAACTTTTATGAATTTTAAAATTAATATCTAATAACAAAAAATATTTTTACTTGTTCCGGACAGTTTCAGAGCATCGTAACGCCTTAGTGTTCGCTGCGCGGAGCTCTATTTTCAACATTAAATTAATATTGTTAATAATCTCGTTAATAATAGATGTAGAGTTTCGGGAGTCGGGACTTTTTTATTGGAAATTTCTTTCTCTTTAAGAATCATTCTTTCTTTAAAATTTTTAATAGTTTTCGAGTTATTTGCAAAAAACGGAACTCGTTATTTTTTCAATTTTCATTAGTTTATAACTTTTGCAATTGTTTATGTGCGGGTTTGAAACTTTTGCACATTTTTCTAGACGTCATTCCGAATCCAATGCAATCAAGGTAGGTGCATGACGTCAGATGCACCATGCAGGGAGACCGACTACAAATATAAATTCAAATAACCATCATAAAAATATGTGTTCATTAATAAAAAAAACCGCTGCCTAAAAAATCACTACTTCCACATCTAGATTTTCCTGCCCAAGCCTTTTACAGCAAAAAAATGTCGATACTATATTTGCAATCCACTGTGTAAAAATAATTGTTCATAGAACTTTGATAATATAATATTTGAAATGGTCTATCCCAAAAACCCATAAAACGATGTGCAACATGGTAGTGGAGGTAGTAGAGGGGGAAGCTGTTGGCAAAAAAATTAGAGGCTCTTGTACACATAAATCACAATTTTATTTTTTTATTCCCGTTAATAATGTGGTAGAGGTGGTGGCGAGTGCCAAAAAAGTATTCAGGCCTTTTGTTCCTTTATACACACTAAATCACAATTTTATCTTTTTATTCCCTTCCATAATCACCTTCAATAATTTGAGAAAAAAAATTTTTTTTACGATTACTATACTTCAACTCCACTACGTGGATGTGTAAGTAAAAAGTATTCCTCAGTTATGACGTTGTTCTCTTTTGCACGTCCAAATAGAATAAAACGATTCAAGTTAGCCCATCAAAATTGTGTTTTTTTAGAGACCATGTAGGCTTAACAGGGAACCAAGACAGATCACGTCATGCAGTTAGGTGCACCATACAGTAAAGGGAACCTGACTTAAAAAACCGCTGCCTAAAGAATCACTATTTCAACATCCAAGTCTCTTACAAAGAAAAAAAAGATTGATACTCTATTTGTAGTCCATTATGTGGAAATAACTGATCATAGAACTTTAATAATATAATATTTGCAATCGTCTACCACAAAAGCCCATAAAACAATATGCCATATCGACAGGGGGTGGTAGTGGGAGGTACAGCTGATGCAAAAAAAAAATTTAGGCCTTTGGTACTTATACACACACAAAATCACAATTTTTTTTTTTTTTCGTCCTTTAATAATGGGGTAGGTATGGTAATGGGGGTGATAGTGGAAGTGGCTGATGTCAAAAAAATTTTGAGTAGGTACTTGGCTTCTCGTACATACACTAAATCCCAATTTTATAAACTCTCACTTGCTTGCTTTGCCTATTTATCCCCCCATCCCAAACTTCAGCGGAATAAGATCAAAACATAATCTATTTCCAGATCTCTCTATAATACACAGGTGTCCCAAATTTTGAGTTAACATCGTAAACGGTTCCAGAGTAATCGTGCGCACAAAAAAAAATTCAGACAGATTTTTTTTGCTGAAACTTAAAATATCGACCTTTCGTGGCATTCTAAGCCTGTTTAAAAAAAAACATTTTTTTTACCTTTATTATACGTTCACTCCACTATGTGGATGTGGAAGTAGTACTAACTTATAGTGATTGTGGACAATGCCTATCTATCCTTATAATATGTAAAACATCATTCTGCATAATAATAATTATTGTTTAATGACCGATATTTCTCCATGAAAATTTTAGTACCAAAATTATAATAATTAAGTATAGTATTATTGAATACTGAATGCAAAAAAAACACAATCCTAATTTAGGGACATTTATTTGAATTTCTGTATTACACTTCAAAAGACATTTTAAGATGTTTAAGATGCTAACAACTATTCTTCTTTCATAACACTGTACCATGTATTTTATAATTCTTAGTAGGCATATGAATTTTTTAATTTAGAAAAATTGTTCGAATATGATACAATACTTCTGAGGTTAAAAAATTGATTCAAATAAAGAACTTTCATTCATCGATTGTGACTTCATGAAGAAAGTATTTAAGAGGAAATAAGAATCGAACGTTATCGAGCCATTGCAACGATGCCAAATATCGGGCTATATAACGTGCGATAGATATCAGCTGTATAAGAGTCTTGGATATACAGGAACAGCGCCGCCTGACTCAGTAGTGCTGAACTAAAAGTGTATCTCGGAACATGAAAATATGACTTTTTGAAGCCCACCCCAAAATTTTGTAGGAAGGAAGCTAACGTGATTTGTGGCCATTTAGTGATGATATACACAGAGGTACGTTGATGAGCCCGACCCCGGGCTGCACAACGTCAAATCGGGCTGCACTACAACCGCTCAGTGTATGAAACGGGCCTGTATATGACCATGCATATCTCTATATATATATATATATATATATATATATATATATATATATATATATATATATATATATATATATATATATATATATATATATATATATATATATATATATATATATATATATATATATATATATATATATATATATATATATATATATATATATATATATATAAGGGAAGCTAAGATCCCGAAAATATTTTGGCATTAGCCACCCCCATTACACCCATTACCACCACCACCATATATATAATGAAGGATAGTCACGTCCGACTAGTTAAAGAACAATCTAAATTTAGTGGGGCTTCGGACGAAGCCCTACTAAATTTAGATTGTTATATATATATATATATATATATATGTATATATATATATATATATATATATATATATATATATATATATATATAATATATATATACATATATACATATATATATATATATAATATAATAATAATAATAATAGTTTATTACAAAAAAACATACATACATTATAATTCATGGATACAGTAATGTAAATAAACTAAAAAGAGGTCACAAGATGATTAAAATCATCTGACCGTGACCAAGTGAAACATATAAAAGTATATATAATAAACACAATTATAAAACCATAAAAATACGAAAAATATATAAGAAATACATCTACATGAGATAATAAATATCATAGGTGGGTATAATATAATCATTTTCTATCGCCCAAAATAAAAATTTTTAAAAAAGAACGAGATAAATGTATTAAAAACAAATACTTTGACTGCAAAATACTGAGATTTGTTAATTGTTAAATCTTACAACCTTCATCAATTATATCAGATTTTGGTTCTTTAAGTCAATTTGAGCTCTAATTTTTTTTCTGTCTGCCATTAAGTATTTTTTTAGCTCTAGTTTAAAACGCCGTTTTTGTAGACACTTAATATCCTCTGGGAGTGCATTAAAACATCTTGGACCAAGGAAAATCCAACTGCGTTGTGCTGCGGTTGTATTCATTTTTGGCACATGCATGATTGTTTTGACGGTTTGTCTGGTTGTATAAGTGGAAGTTATTATGGTATTTTTCAGATACGATTCTAGGACGCATTTAAAAAAATATAATTGTCTTAGGTCAGCAACATTGCTTTCTTTAAAGAGAAGGTCAGATGGGTACAAAGGGCTTTTGCCTAGTAGTATTTTTAGAAATTTCTTTTGTAATGTCTCTAAAATGCCCATATGGCAATTTAGAGCTCCCCCCCATGCAATTATTCCGTAGTTGAAGTGTGATTCTACAAGGGCAAGGTATACCAATCTAAGTTGAGATATAGGTAAGTATTTTTTAAGTTGTTTAAATTTAAATAATATACATCTAATTTTATTCATTATTGATTTGATGTGCTCATCCCATCTTAAGTGTGGATCTAGGATTACTCCAAGGTATTTTATATTATTCTTTGCTACTCGAATATGCTGCGAATTCCCAATTTTGAGCGAGTTAAAATTGGGTAATCCATTTGAGTACATTGCAAAAGGAAGATATTGAGTTTTTTTAATATTTATGGTGAGTAATTTTCTATCGAACCAGTTCTTAAATAAAATTAAGTCATTTTCAACTTTATCTTTTAGCGCTTTCCAGGAAGTATCTTTGTACATAACTGCTGTATCGTCCGCATAGGAAAAGATTTGACCACATGTGGGAATTTCAAAAATAGAGTTAATATATAAAATAAATAGGACTGGGCCTAAAACTGTTCCTTGCGGCACTCCGAACTCAATAGTACATGGATCACTGTAAGTATCATTGACATAAGCTCTTTGTTGTCTATTTTCTAGATAGCTCTTTATTAATTTTAGGGCATTATTGCGGAGACCGTACTGTTCAAGAGTTGTAAGCAGCTTTTCATGGCTAACAGTGTCAAAGGCTTTCTGTAGGTCAAAAAAGATCGTAAGACATTTTTCTTTGTTATCCAATGCCTTATAGATTTCAGCACTCAAATTTCTAATAGCATCATTTGTTGATTTTCCCTCTACGAAACCGAACTGTGATTCAGAAATAATATTATATTTTTTTATAAAACTACAAATTCTAATTTTTAAGACTTTTTCAAAGACTTTGCCTAAAACTGAAATAAGCGATATAGGGCGATAATTAGAAATGTCAAGCGGATCTCCTGTTTTAAATAACGGTTTAATAATTGCACACTTAAACGTAGAGGGGCATTTGCCTTGTTCAATCATATTATTTACTAAAATACTTAAAGGTAAAGAAACAAAATCTGAGATGTTTTTTAACGCAAATGAGCTAATTCCATCCATACCTACCGATTTTTTGTTTTTAAGGTCACCTATAATATATTTAATTTCTACTTCTGAAGTAGGTTGTAGAAAAATAGAGTTATTAATTGTGCGTTCGGAGACAGCTATATTAGGATTATCAGTCCTTATTTTATTGGCTAAATTTTTACCAATATTAGTAAAAAATTGTACAAACTCATTTGCAATTTTTGAATTATCGTATATTGTATCTCCGGACTCTGTATTTATTAACTTTATTTCTGTTGAGGATGTATTAAAGTTATTAGTTATTGAGTTCACGGTATTCCATAGCTCTTTAGAATTATTTTTTGTTTTGTTTATGCAGTTTTTATAAAAATCTTCCTTCCGTTTTTTTATCAATTTGTCTAGGACTTTCTTATAATTTTTATATTGCTGTTTTAATAGGGTATTATCCGGGTATTTCTTTAATTTGGCAAACAAAGAATCACGTTTATTTATAGATTGAACGAGTCCTTTAGTAATCCATTTTTTAAGTTTAACCTTTTTATGAGCAATGTGTTTTATGATAGTGCAATTTTTTATGTGGTATGATAAAATATTTACAAATTTATTTGTTTCAGCTTCAACATCGGTTCCTTGAATAAAATCCCAGGATTCTGCACTTACTGAGGATTTGAATTTTTTTAGGTTCATGTATTTATAGGTATTTTGTTTTGTATTAAGATTTGTTGACAAATCTCCTAAAACTAGCTGTGCAGTGGTAATGTAATGATCCGTAATATCGCTTTGAATGATTATAGGTAGAACATTATCATCGATGTTAAATTTGCTTTTAATAAATATATGGTCTAGACATGATTTAGAATTGTTTTGTATTCTTGTGTGTTCATTGATGAGAGATTTATAGCCATGTTCATATAATATATTTAAATAATCAATTGCAAAATCGGCGTTAGACAAAATATCCATATTTATATCTCCTATTATAAAATTAAAGTCACTTCTAGCGTTGGTCATATTTAAATAATTTTCCAGTGCAGTATTAAATGTATGTGGGCAGGTAGAAGGAGGTCTATACATAGCTATAATGGTTATATGTCTGCTGTAAAAGTTGAAAAGATCTGCTTTAATTGCATTAATTTCACCTATTTGTATTATATTCACTTGACTATTTATCTTTTTACTTATATACATCACAGCTCCATCATTTTTGTTAATATTACCCATGTTGTAAAAGATATTGTATCCAGGAATGTTAAAAAATTGTAGGTCTTTGTCTTTTAGGTCAAACGTTTCAGATAAAATTATGCAATCAAATTTTTCTTCAAACTGACTTAAAAATACCAATAGCTGATCAAAGTTATGATTAAGACTTCTAATATTTATATGTAAGACTTTAAAATTTTGAAAACAATTATTAATTTCTAAAATAGTGTTGGCTATATATATATATATATATATTAAATACCAATTTTATGAACACTTACTTGCTTAAAAGCATAAACTTCTATAAAACTGTTTCATGTTATTTGAAATGTCCACGAGTTAATATATAATATTTGAAATAATTAAAATGAAAATTAAAATCTTGGAATCTGACTAGAGGATGAACTCTTATGTCGACTGAAACAGGAAGGAGTCTACTCACAAGGATATGCAGACGATGTTACCATCCTAATAACAGAAAGATATGAGTACGTTGCATTGAAAATGAGCCCTCTACACGGAGAATAGATGAAGTACCCAGGGAAGGCTGCTGTGGTTACATTCACAATAAAGAGGAAATTCAACCTTGCAAAACTATACCTCCGAGGAAAAAACTACAGGTGAGCAATGAAATTATATATTTGGGACTGATATGCCTTATGGACTGCAGGAGAATAGTTGATAACAACTGGGAACTACAACCAAGCATGGTGCACTGGATGTACCAAATGATTGTGGTACCCATAATAACCTATGCCTCCCTGATCTGTTGGGACAAAGCCGGAAAAGAGGAGGCGATGAGAAAACTAACAAGCTAAAAACGTACTCTTCGCCAATTTACTGAACTCTTTATATAATTGTTACACAATCTATAGGATACTCTTCGCAGTTTTCTTATAAATAATGTTAGTTTTTGTATATCCTAAATTTTGTAATACCATCTTTGTTGTGAAAAAAATTATATGAAAAAAAAAATATATATAACCTGTGTGGGATTCGAACGCACGATCTTTGGATTGCAACGCAAAACTTTAGCCACTGTACCATCACATATTCCTACGAAAATTGATTGTCTGTGATATATATTTTGCGACAATCATACATATTTCAACTCAGATATATTTCTATGAAATATATATTAGTAAAATGCATAAACAAAAAAATATATATTATGGAAATAACATTTCGTAAGATTTCTATTTAAGTACAAGCGACAAAAATTAAGAGATTTTTTTTTTATTTAATAATTAATAACTTTTTTATTTACTGATCGATTTTCTTCAAAAATCAATAGGGTTCTTCCTCCAGCTAACACTAACTTACTTTCCAAATTTCAGTACAATCGGACTTTTCTTTCTTAAGTTATCGTGCTTACAAGAAACGTGACGGACGGACGGATGGACAGACGGACATTTTGAAAGTTGTTCAGAATTCGTTCACTAACACAATGATATGAATTTTTTTTCTCTACGAGCGATATTTACGATTTTAGAAATGTGCCGATCAAATACAATATACTCTTCGTTTTTGAGAAGAGTATAATAACGGTGCAAAGACTAGCGTGTCTAGGGATAACGGGAACAATGCCTACCGTAGTTATGGAAGTACTCCTCTACCTGCCTTCTTTAAACTTAGTCGTGAAGAGTGAGGCACTGCTAGCGGCATCTAGGCTGAAGACAAATGGATACTGGACCATTCCAAGGAAATATTATCATACGAGATATTTCAACAAGTTGAAAAGAATCGACTACTTAACATGCAGTCAGATGGAGTCAGCACAAGCCACATCACCACAAAAACCTTCATATTATACATATCTGACAGGGAAGGGAAAGGAAAAGGTAGCTGCGGAAACATCCAAATGATACCATATGGCATTCTGACGAATCAAAAACATCAAGAAGCAACGTAGGAGGAGTTACGGAGGACCAACCTGGGATAGACAACAACCTGAACCCTGGGTAGCACCGCAACAGTATTTCAGAAGTCACAGGTATAGAAATCTGTGCACGAGAAATGGTTATACACGGACAAGATAATTCGTCAGCCAAGCAGCTTATAAAACTGGGTGCAGTAGAGATACGTTCCAACGGTAAAAGACTGCCTTGAATCCCTGGCGAAATTGACGGAACACAACAGCTTACATCTGGAGTGGACGTGAGGACACTAAGGCAATGAAGGTAATGAAACAGCAGATAAGTTGGCCAGAGAAGCGTAAAAACAAAAGACCATTTTTACATCTTTTGCGGTAATGTATGAATATATGATATTGGTTCGGATCCCATTGAGGAACTAACTAAGGAACCAACCTGCGGGATGCCATACTATACTGCAACAGGATTGGAAAATGAGTTATTAAGCCAGAAATACAACTCGTATTGGACGGCGGCTCTAAGAATGTGTCATGTGCTCATTGCTGGTGGACCATTCAAAATAAAGACCAACGAATTGCTAATGCTGAACAGAAACAGCTGAGACGTGCAGTGGTCATCTTAATCATCTTAAGAGGACACTGCACACTAAACCTAACCAACCTAACCTAACATAACCAACATAGGTGAGGGACAATGTAGGATGTTGAAGATGAGGAAACTCGTCACCACATATTATGTGAATGCCCAGCCTTAATAGCTAGGAGGCTTACACTTCAGGGGACCACTTGTGACTAGGGAAGGGATAAACAACCTTCTTGAGACTAATGGGCTAATGTGACAATGGGGTAAAATACGCTTAAGTTTTAGCACAACGGGTTTTCACCACCACAACTCACATGGAAAAAAATATATATGTTTTTCAGTGTTTTTCGCTGATCATTGAGTTTTACTAGAAATGCTATAAACTTGATTACAGATAAAAATGCTTCCAGGAACATCCTAAACATTGGTTTTTAAAGTAGAGAAGAAAAAAATATATCTAGTAAAAAAAAATTAAAGAAATAACCATTTCCCTCAGTGGACTCGTGCCACAGACTGCAGGAAATATGTATAACCTACATTAATTTCATCCTAATCCTGATCGTCTACGTCATTCTTTATTCTCTCCAAGACCATTTTTGCAGAAATCATAATATGGAGTCATATATAAGTCTATATAACCTGATTTATTAAAAACGCTTTAGTAAAAATAATACAAAAAATAAACGATGCACTTCTGAACTACTGAATATTCTGCCTGTACTTAATAAAAATATAACGTTTTTTATCTTTTCTATAAATTGTGTTCCGTTGTTTCCAAAGTATAAAGAACAAAATTCATTCGTATTATTTGAAACGCTAATTTCCTTATTTCATGGTAATGTGCCGCAGGAAAATAAAATCACCCACTCATGGAAAACGTTACTAATTGAGATATAATTATTACCTTCCCATTTTTTATTGCTTTTATCGAATATCATTATCGGTGCACTTAAAACATGAATGCAACGATTGCTTTTGTATTATAACCTCAATTTCCCCTGGCCATGCTAGTAATATGCATTTTGATTGATTACTTAGAATTATTGTTTAATATTTGATATATTCTAAAAAGTATCGATGAAAGCTCTATGCGACGAAAAGTATATGCACGTAATAAATTAGCTTCAGTTTTGACACGTGCAGAATAAAATAATAAAACTCTCTAATAATGTAATCGGCAATGTATTTAGTATCTTCGCAGCGCTGGGCTGGAATCATTCCAGAGATAAGTTTCCTCCTGGGAAATATCTAAACATTAGCAGACTTAACAATGTAAAATATTTCGGAAGTGCTCAGAAAGGCAAAAGAAGTAAAATAAAATATAATTAATTTTCGGGACAGAATAATAAATAAGATTAATTATTCAACAGCGTTAATTGTGCGCTAATTACTTCTCTAGTTACTTTGGATAATCCTTAGAATTAAGTTGCTTTGATCTTCATCATTCTTTATCTCTCCTCTTATAAAATTAAATAATTCGGTAGCTACAAAGTGTTTCGTATTAGACTGGTACCCAACAAGTTTTTCTATTTCCAAGTAGTGTAATTATTGTCTGTGGTAACAATGGAGGAAAATAAAACATACATGGTGATTCTGTAACATTGCGTGAAATATAAATCGCGGATAGCACTGGGGAAGTAGCAATGAAACAATCTTCTTCCTCCAATCTTGGGAGTGGAAACGATGCCAACTTTGTCCATTGAAATTTGCAGCACGGTAAGTTTCTCAAGAGAAGATATATCTTCTTGTTTGTAGATGTTTCACACATCTGATAAGAGCACGTTACTAGAGTTCTAGAAACTAGGAAAAGCTGAAGAATTGAACATCGTTTTGAGAAAAAAATTTGTTTGTTAGTTATGCAATCCTGACACATGACAACTGATATACGCGAAATAAGCTGGCAGTTGCAGAGATAACACCTTCCTAGAGAAGCCTTGAAACCTACTGTATTTATTAAAGCCCATTGACAATGTATGGGTTGGAGCCGAGATACAGAACTGTGTAGAAACCGCCAGACTTGGAATTGCGTCTGAGAATGTGAAGAAAATGCTTACCTTTCAGTGATGTGCTTATTACCATGGTTCAAACACACTAGAATTTAGTCATTGTTCAATTGTTTTTTAAAAATTAATTTAGAGCTTAAACCACATCTCACTATACTAACACTCTATCTTCAATAATAAAAAAGTTTCCTCGATACAGACTGTTTCAATGCCGCTACTGAAAAATTCACGTGATCTGGAATGAGAATATTTTTTCTTCAAACGTCAGAAGAACATGACATTTCTTAATTCATTTTATGACATTGAATGTCATGTCATCGATTTTTTGTCAGTTGTCAATGTCAAAGTCAACAGTGTTTCTCTAAAAATATAAAATACAAGTAGCTTATTGCTAAGTAGATTCTGAACGGATGTGCCGAAAAAGCTGTGGTTGTTATCCATTTTGTTTGTAACCAGGTGTTTGTTTAACACGTTGACTGCCATACGGGTTAAGACAAATTTCTCATAAGGCGCCAACCGGTAGCAACGGTTTAACCAAATAAAATATCCCCCCAGGCTATGAATATCATCGGCTAATACACTATGAATTGACACACAATATTTTGAAAAAAAAAACCTGACAAAAAAACCTCGGTCTTATAGACCGAGTCGGCCCACAGGGCAAATATAAGTACTCGGTCTTATGGTCCGAGTTGGCCTCATAGACAATAACAACCTCGGTCATATAGACCGAGATGGCAGTCAACGTGTTAATAAATATTGTGTAATTAGCATCAAAATGGAAAATTGTGAAAGATATAATATGGAAATTCCGACCGATATTTTGCAAGCCAAAGAAGCTACAGCCAATTTAATTCCAGAAAAGTCCAAAATGCTTCGAGGAACATCCTAAACATTGGTTTTTAAAGTAGAGAAGAAAAAATATACCTAGTAAAAAAAAATTAAGAAGTAACCATTTCCCTCAGTGGACTCGTGCCACAGACTGCAGGAAATATGTATAACCTACATTACTTCATTCTAAACCTGATCATCTACGTCATCATCTTTATTCTCTCCATGACCATTGTAGTAGAAATCATAATATGGAGTCATGTATAAGTCTATATAACCTGATTTATTAAAAACGCTTTAGTAAAAATAATACAAAAAATAAACGATGCGCTTCTGAACTATTGAATATTCTGCCTGTACTCAATAAAATATAACGTTTTTTTCTTTTCTATAAATTGTGTTCCGTTGTTTCCAAAGTATAAAGAACAACATTTATTCATATTATTTGAAACGCTAATTTCCTTATTTCATGGTAATGTGCCGCAGGAAAATAAAATCACCCACTCATGGAAAACGTTACTAATTGAGATATAATTATTACCTTCCCATTTTTTACTGCTTTTATCGAATATCATTATCGGTGCACTTAAAACATGAATGCAACGATTGCTTTTGTATTATAACCTCAATTTCCCCTGGCCATGCTAGTAATATGCATTTTGATTGATTACTTAGAATTATTGTTTAATATTTGATATATTCTAAAAAGTATCGATGAAAGCTCTATGCGACGAAAAGTATATGCACGTAATAAATTAGCTTCAGTTTTGACACGTGCAGAATAAAATAATAAAACTCTCTAATAATGTAATCGGCAATGTATTTAGTATCTTCGCAGCGCTGGGCTGGAATCATTCCAGAGATAAGTTTCCTCCTGGGAAATATCTAAACATTAGCAGACTTAACAATGTAAAATATTTCGGAAGTGCTCAGAAAGGCAAAAGAAGTAAAATAAAATATAATTAATTTTCGGGACAGAATAATAAATAAGATTAATTATTCAACAGCGTTAATTGTGCGCTAATTACTTCTCTAGTTACTTTGGCTAATCCTTAGAATTAAGTTGCTTTGATCTTCATCATTCTTTATCTCTCCTCTTATAAAATTAAATAATTTGGTAGCTACAAAGTTTTTCGTATTAGACTGGTACCCAACGAGTGTTTCTATTTCCAAGTAATGTAATTATTGTCTGTGGTAACGATGGAGAAAAATAAAACATACATGGTGATTCTGTAACATTGCGTGAAATATAAATCGCGGATAGCACTGGGGAAGTGTAGCAGTGAAACGATCTTCTTCGTCCAATCTTGCGAGTGGAAACGATGCCAACTTTGTCCATTGAAATTTGCAGCACAGTAAGTTTCTCAAGAGAAGATATATCTTCTTGTTTGTAGATGTTTCACAAATCTGATGAGAGCACGTTACTAGAGTTCTAGAAACTAGGAAAAGCTGAAGAATTGAACACCATTTTGAGGAAAAAATTTGTTAGTTATGCAGTCCTGACACATGACAACTGATATACGCAAAATAAGCTGGCAGTTGCAGAGAGAATACCTTCCTACTAGAGAAGCCTTGAAACCTACTGTACTTATTAAAGCCCATTGACAGTTTATGGGTTGGAGCCGAGATACAGAACTGCGTAGAAACCGCCAGACTTGGAATTGCGTCTGAGAAAGTGAAGAAAATGCTTACCTTTCAGTGATGTGCTTATTACCATGGTTCAAACACACTAGAATTTAGTCATTGTTCAATTGTTTTTTAAAAATTAATTTAGAGCTTAAACCACATCTATACTAGCACTCTATCTTCAATAATAAAAAAGTTTCCTCGATACAGACTGTTTCAATGCCGCTACTGAAAAATTCACGTGATCTCGAATGAGAATATTTTTTCTTCAAACGTCAGAAGAACATGACATTTCTTAATTCATTTTATGACATTGAATGTCATGTCATCGATTTTTTGTCAGTTGTCAATGTCAAAGTCAACAGTGTTTCTCTAAAAATATAAAATACAAGTAGCTTATTGCTAAGTAGATTCTGAATGGATGTGCCGAAAAAGCTGTGGTTGTTATCCATTTTGTTTGTAACCAGGTGTTTGTTTAACACGTTGACTGCCATACGGGTTAAGACAAATTTCTCATAAGGCGCCAACCGGTAGCAACGGTTTAACCAAATAAAATATCCCCCCAGGCTATGAATATCATCGGCTAATACACTATGAATTGACACACAATATTTTGAAAAAAAAAACCTGACAAAAAAACCTCGGTCTTATAGACCGAGTCGGCCCACAGGGCAAATATAAGTACTCGGTCTTATGGTCCGAGTTGGCCTCATAGACAATAACAACCTCGGTCATATAGACCGAGATGGCAGTCAACGTGTTAATAAATATTGTGTAATTAGCATCAAAATGGAAAATTGTGAAAGATATAATATGGAAATTCCGACCGATATTTTGCAAGCCAAAGAAGCTACAGCCAATTCCAGAAAAGTCCAAAGTGACCTATTTTAAAGAATATCTACAATTTGAAAATTGGATGAAAAAAAGAGGAGTTAGTGCTGTAAACGAAGAAGTGCTTCTCGCTTACTTTCTACATTTGAGTAAAAAAATTGCACCTTCTTCGATGTGGGCTAAATATTCTATGAGGCGACTTTAAAAGTATACAGGAACTTTGATATAACAAGAACAAAATATGGAAAACTTGTGGCATACTTAAAAAGCCGATCAAGAAATTTCAATCCCAAAAAGGCCAAAATTTTGGAAAGAGCACACATCGAACAATATTTGATGGATGGCTCTGACAATGAGCATCTTATGTCAAAGGTAGGTGTTTATTAGGATGTTCTTGCTTTTATGTATTTAATTGTTTGGGTTTTTTAGGTTGCATTGATATTGGGAGTTTGCGGTGCCTGCCGTTGCGGTGAACTGACCTACTTAAGCGTCGGAGATATAAAAGATAAAGAACAATATCTATACATAACCTGATACCAAGACGAATAAATCGAGAAGTTTCACGGTTTTAAATGAAGGATTTTCGGTAAAACCACTTGATTTGATTAGGAAATACGTGTGTTTAAGACCGCAAAATGTCTCACAAAAGATTTTTCGTAAATTTTCAAAGTGCACTGTACAATGCGTTGAATTAAATAAGCTCTCAAAAATTCCAAGAATTGTAGCTGATTATTTGCAATTCCCAAATGCAGATTTGTATAATGGCCATAGCATGCGCCGTTCCTCAGCAACTCTTTTGGCCAATGCTGGGGGTGACATTACCACCCTTAAACGTCACGGTGGGTGGAAATCATCCACCGTGGCGGAGGGTTATTTCGAAGATTCAGTCTCAAACAAGATTGTTATTGCTAAAAAAAAATATAGGGAGAGCAGCGCAACGAGTCAGGCGATACAGACATCGTTACTAGTATAGAGAAAAATTGTGTACAGGAGAGCAGTTTTCTTTGTGAAAAATCGAATATGATGACAATCAATGTTAACATAAATATAAATAAATAAATATTAGTGGATGGATTCTTTGTTTTGTTAATTTTCCGTATAATAAAGACAATAAATAAATTGCTTGGACTTTTTTTTATATCAAAATTACTCTTTAGTGACTAAATCACTTTACCTCACTAGTGATCTAAAGTATACTTTAGCTCACTACTTTATCTCACTAATGACTTATGGGCCACTTTATACCTTCAAAATCTCATCAATAAAGATCACTTTATATGAAAATGTTGGATAAAAGTCTTTTTCTGACGCTGTGAGGGGCAGAAAATGTAATATTCATAGCAACGCGTGTTTTATATAATATGCCGGCCATGCGGTATTAACACAATGCGTTTTTGGTGGTGAAATTCGAGATTTTTTATCTTTATTTTTTTATAGCTAATCGACGTTTGAAGAAAAAAAGAGCATGTTTTATTCGGAGTAAAAGCCAATTGTGGCAATAATAATAATAATAACTTTATTTCACTCATTTTAAAAAAAAAGCATTGGAATGCAGTCAAAAGTATAAAACTATATGTGGAAATAATTGTTTATGGAACTAATAATATAATATTTGAAATTCTCTACCCCAAAAACCCATAAAATGATACCCCATATCAGTAGTAATAGTGGGGTGGGGTGGCTAATGCCAAAAATTTTGTTGAGATTTTAGCTTCGCTTGTATATATTAAAACCAATTTTATGGACTCTTACCTGCTTGATTTACCTATTTACCCCAATTTAATGACATTCTAAGCCTATTTGAACAATAAAATTTTTTTCAAATTGTTTTGTCTTTACTATACTTCCACTGGATGTGGAAGTAATTTAAATATCAGGTAAAATATAGAAAGATAAAATAGGATAAGGCGACAGTTTAAAATAACGTTCCCATATAAAATTTTTATTGATGTTATGAAATAAAAAACCGCTGCCCAAGGAATCACTACTTCCACATCCAGATTTTCTATCCAATTCACTCACAACGAAAAAAATTTGTATGTGGAAATAATTGTTTATGGAACTTTAATAATATAATATTTGAAATCCTCTACCACAAAAACCCATAAAATGATACCCCATATCGGTAGTGTGGTGGGGGTGGATGAAGTAAAAAAATATTTTGAGATTTCTGGTTCTTGTGCACACACTAAATCACAATTGTTTTTCATCCCCTTTAAAAATGGGGGGGGGGTGGTAATGGGGGTGGCTAATGCCAAAATTTTTTTTGATACCTTAGCTTCTCTTGTATGTACTAAATACCAATTTTATGGACTCTTACCTGCTTGATTACCTATTTACCCCAAATTTACCCCCCAACCCTTCGACGAAACAAGATGAAAAAAAGTACATATGTGTACCAAATTTCAAGTCAATATCTCAAACGGTTCAAATGAATAACATTTATACTCATTATACGTGATGGTAACTTATTAAACAATTTTATAGGCATTACTTTAGAACTTTTTGCTGACATGGATAAGGAATGTGATGGAATGTTTACAGAGCGATTTGCTCGCAAACCTACAAACTAATAAAACAATATACTATTTTTTGTACTAGATATTTTATCTTGGTGCAATTTTATGTATGGAGGCAATCGATTTATCATATTTCAGAATATGTATCTAAACTTTTAAACCGAGTCAATGGCTAGAAACAAATGATAAATATAAAATACTGTATTGCGCAATGGCGAATCGAATCGCGACCTAAATAATCGAATTCGGCAGGCCCTTTCACATAAGAATATGACTTCAGTTTTGTGTATTCGCGAGTTGCATAGGCCACTATTTTACGTATTTCGAGGGTCTCTGCTGCAGCCCCAGTCAAATTTTCCACTGTTAGTTTTAACCTGATAAATCTTATTCAATTTAGAAGGAATGAATCACTCCGTATCAGGGGATCAGGATATCTCCACCACCAAAAATTCCAGTAGCAAGCTGTCTACGCACATTATTTTTAATAATAAATGGCCAAATACCAATTTGTACACACTCCTCCACCGCTAATCCAATAAATATATAATAATACCGAACAGCTCGATATCACCAGCCAACGGTGGTAACAATGAGCCCTTTCGATTAATACTTAATGTCCTATGAATAGTCTATCAAGGGTATTGAAGCACGACCCTACGTCTCCTATGTACCTACTCGTCATGTGTGGATTAATTAGCTTCGCACCCTTTAATATAAGCCCAGGTTAACCAAAATCAGCTAGCGGTTTGTTCAGGTGTGTGAATGTTAGCATCTTGTTACGTCTCATCAGGCCAACTTTGTGTAGATTAATTGAGTTTAATGCAAAACTCAGGTCTGGCGTTAAACCAACTGGGGAGTGATATTGAATTATGTTATTTGGTTTATATATTTATTCGTGATATGCCAATGAATACTGCATTAAAATGAATAATTAAAAAGAAAACAAAACACCCTGCTGTGAGAAAGAAAGCTCCAACTAATAGGAAAGATATAAGATTACCGCTCATGTATAATATTACAACGTCTATTTATTGTGTAAGAAAAAAATAAATATGGGCGAAATTTAGCCAAAATCTATTCTTACATTAAACCCAAACTCACCAAGACTTAACCTAACCTAAAATTAAATTAATATTAGTACCAATCACTTAATATAATATATAGAAAAAAAATTAAAAACAGTAAGTAAATACATAATTAACAATTTAATGAGTGTTTATATAGAAAAGTAAAAATAATTAACTACAAAATTGAGCTTCAAGATTTTAAAAGTAAGAGTCATTATTGCATCTTTAATATCACTCGCGAGAGTTTTATAGAGTTGCTGCATTATACGTGAAAGATTAGTCCACTCAAATTAGGAAAAAAACGCCGTTTTAGAGAAAAATTTTGAACAGCAGTTTCTCTGCATAGATAGTAAATACTCAACTTTTAGAACAATTTTTTTTGTTTTTTTTTTTTTTTTTTTTCATTTAGACATTTATATCTCGAAAAGTACGCGTTTTTAAGGCTAAACAGACATAAGTACTTAAACGTTTTCAAAATACGACTTCCTACAAAAAAAGTTCTATACATTTTTCCGATTATCCCATTGGCTCTCCCGGAAAAGCGACTTGAAATATATATGTGTGTTTTTTCGTGTTTTTTTTAATTTTGAATGCAAATCTTTCGAAAAGCACGCGATTTTAAGCCTAAATGAACATAAATAGACTTGTTCAGAATGAGATTTTCTACAAAAAATCTATACATTTTTCGATTATCCCATTGGTTTTTCCGGAAAAGCTTCTTGAGGAATATGTATTTGCTTTTTCTTGTTTTTTTGTTTCATTTGGACGTATATATCTCGGAAAGTACGCATTTTTAAAGCTAAATGAACATTAGTAAACTTGTTCAGAATGTGATTTCCTAAAAAACACGAAAAGCAAATATATATGTATTCTTCAAGAAGCTTTTCCGGAAAAACCAATGGGATAATCGGAAAATGTATAGGAGCTTTTTTGTGGGAAATCTCATTCTGGACAAGTTTACTTATGTTCATTTAGCCCTAAAATGGCGTACTTTTCGAGATATTTGTATTCAAAATAAAGAAACACGAAAAAAACATATATATATATATATATATATATATATATATATATATATATATATATATATATATATATATATATATATATATATATATATATATATTATATATATATATCTATATATTTCAAGTCGCCTTTCCGGAAAAGCCAACGGGATCATGGGAAAGATGTATAGAACCTTTTTTGTAGGAAGTCATATTCTGAACACGTTTATCTATGTTCGTTTAGCCTTGAAAACGCGTACTTTTCGAGATTATATATATATATATATATATATATATATATATATATATATATATATATATATATATATATATATGAAATCGGATTTGAAGGAAACAACTACTCAGCGGGCAAATACCCCGACCTGCATTGAATTACACCTTCAAATCGTGATCAGTAACCAACTATCATTTGTCTGCTCCTAACCAGACATAGACCGGTTTCGAACTTATTATGTTCTCATCAGTATGCCATAGGTCATGGAACAGACAAATGATAGTGGTCAACTTGCTAGTCTTATACAAACTGAATCAAATGAAGTGATGGTGAAAGGTAAACTCTCATATGGTCAGATGCTACTATACGTCGGACAAATGTCACTGACGTATAGCGACTTGCTTTTTTGCAAGTACCAAGAGCGGCGACCTCTAGCCTTAGTGGGCTATATTCACTGTTTATGAAATCGGATTTGAAGGAAACAACTACTCAGCGGGCAAATACCCCGACCTGCATTGAATTACACCTTCAAATCGTGATCAGTAACCAACTATCATTTGTCTGCTCCTAACCAGACATAGACCGGTTTCGAACTTATTATGTTCTCATCAGTATGCCATAGGTCATGGAACAGACAAATGATAGTGGTCAACTTGCTAGTCTTATACAAACTGAATCAAATGAAGTGATGGTGAGAGGTAAACTCTCATATGGTCAGATGCTACTATACGTCGGACAAATATCATTGACGTATAGCGACTTGCTTTTTTGCAAGTACCAAGATATATATATATATATATATATATATATATATATATATATATATATATATATATATATATATATATATATATATATATATATATATATATATATATATATATATATATTCTAAAAGTTGAATACTTACTTCCTATACAGAGAAACTGCTGTTCAGAATTTTTCTCCACTTTTTCCTAATTTGAGTGGACTGGATCTCTGAAAAATAGCAGTTGAATATTGAGGCATGGTTAAAGTTGATTTGAATCTAATACCACAGGTATGAACAGCATTTCAAGCAATCAATTTTGCTTTAAGATATGCAGGTGTTGAAGTCATGAAGAGGTGATGCACGAAAGTAATATCACAAGCTTATCAAGTTTAAGCCAACACAAATTTTTAATTTTATCCAAAACGTATTTCCTAAGACCAAAGGTAAACCTACAACGCTCATTTTGCACTTTTTGAATTCGATTCTTGATTGTTTTATCTAAACATGGATAATAAACCATATCACAATAACCAAGAAATAATAATACAAGTTTTCACACAGACTTTTTTACAGAGAAAATTGGTATATGTTTACGTGACTGCAATAATTTTAAGTCAATGTAAGTTTTTTGAATTACTTTTTAACATGGTCAAGCTATTCCCAGATTTTTTAGGCTATCTGTGAAAGTTATATCTTTGTCCTAGATTTTAATATTTAGTTGAATTTTAATAACGTCTCTTTGTTGTTTTGAACACAAAAGCGTAGCACTACATTTGTCAGTATATAGTTTTAGATTGTGTTCCTTAGAGGAAGTGAATATTGACTCAAGATATTTATTGATTTTTTCTGAGGCATCGGCATGTTAAAAATCTGTGCAAAATTTGCGTGTGATCTACATAGGCTTGTACATTAGGAAACTGGATAGTATTAAACATATCTGCCGTGTAGATGGTAAATAAAGGTCCAAGAAGAGACCCTTGTTGGACACCAGAAAATATATGTTCCTGCTCTGAGAATGCGTTAAATATTTTCACTCTTTGTGAGCGCTTCGTCAATTAACAGTGAAACAAAGACAAGGAAACTTCATCAAATTCATAAATATGCAATTTTGCGTGCATAAAATCGTGGTCTATTGTATCGGAAAAGTCTAAGGCAGTCAATACTGTCGTGACCTCTCTAAAAATATCATTACAAACATTGAGTAAGGACGTATCAGCCGATCAAAATCCCAATTGTTGTAAGGGTAGCAAGGAGTTTCCATTAAGGTAAATGTTAATTTACTTTTCACGATAACACTTTCGTAGCTCAACTATTAGTCATCCAAAGTCAAACAAATTTAGATTAGTATCAGAGACTTCTACTATATCTTTTTGAGTAAAACAAAACTTACTTCAGTCATTGGCGTGCATTTTTACTTAGAAAACGGGGATGGATCTTTTGAGAAGTCATATTGTGCATTTTTTTTACTGAAAGATCAATACAGTATTATTGATGAGCATATATATGCTTTATATACAAAATTTAACGACATTTTTTTTATGGTTTTCGAATTACGACTCCCTTAAAATAGTCCCTTGAGGTAAACCAGAAAAAGGCAAAACGCCCAAAAGTTCTGCGACTGGACCTCAAGACACCCCCCCCCGTTAAATATTCAAGTTTTGTTTAAAATATTGTCCAAGCCCGAAAATATAAGTTGGTTTTTTTATCTATGACAATTTTGTTTGAAATTAAACCCAAGCTGTTAGACAGTTGTCAAGTAATTAGTAGTCTTATATTTTTTTTATCAATTTTTTGATTTTTTTAATTTTTTTATTTTGATGAAATATTGGATATTGAGTTTTTGAACAATTCTGAACAACTTTCATTAATAAAATTTTCCGATAAAAAAATGCCTAGCACCGTTGTTTTTCGGTTTAGGGGTAGTGGTTGGAAGGTGAGTCGGAAAATATTGTCTCCATCGTGTTCCCCGTCCTCGAAAACGGGGGCGGTCTAGTCGCAGAACTTGTGGCTTCACCTCAAGGGACTAAAATTACATTTTTCAAATATTAAATAAATTGATAACCTGAAAACGAAAAAAAGTCATTTTTCATTTTCTGTTTAAATTCACTTACCGCCTAGTGTTATCGATACTTTCAGACTTCATAGGCTAATAATTTTCATTGATGTTTAATATTTTTAGCAATTTTTCAATGCAAATTCTTGGCTTACAAAATTTTTAAAGTATCGATGACACTGTGTGGTAGAAAAAGTGAATTTTAATAGAAAATGGGAAAAGAAAATAGAAAATCACTTTTTTCCACAACGCAATTCGTGCCCATGTTATTAAGTACTTAATATTTGAAAAATGCAATTTTAAGGGGGCCGTAACTCGAAAACCATAAATCAAGATGTCGTTAAATTTTGGATATAGGGGCTCAAAGCATGCTGGCCAATAATATTGCATTAGTTTTTCAGTTAAAAAATGACTAATATGACTTCTCGAAAAATATTCTTTTCTTAATAAAAATGGACGCCAATGACTGAAATAAATTTTGTTTTACTCAAAAAAGATATAATAAACGTCTTTGATATCGATCCAAATTTAGTTGAAATTGGATAACTAACAACTAAGCTAAAAAGGTGTTACCGTGAAAAATGGGACACACTGTATATGCCTAAAATTTAGATTAGAAGTAATCCTCAAAGTTGTAGTAAAAAATAAGAACCTAAGATTAAAATATTCCGGGTAAAACTCAGTTCTATATACAGCTTGTTATTTGTATTTATTTGTCACACACACTTGAGATCCACTTAAACTCTGTTGACATATATTATCAAGTCCATGCATTATATATAAACAAACTAAGAAGGAACATGTTTAAAGGTAACACTCTATGAAGTATAAATTACAAGAGTCTTGTTAGTATTGCTTTATTTTATAATCCAGTCAAATTAGACTTTTGAGCGAACTAAATTATAAAGTTTTAATATGTCACATATGTCCTTGAAAATCAATTACCGTTGAAATGCTCCTTTGAAAGTGGTTGTTCTATCTAAATTTCAAAAACACCCCCAAACGGGGACGCTGACGGGGTTTCTTGTGATTATCTCATAAACTGTGCATCGGACAGATGTAGTAAACAAAACTAGGAAATTAAATTCTGAACAACAAATGTATTACGTATGTTTAGCGCGATGGCGTCGCAAAGAAGAGGCTGAAATCTTCACGCTAAATTCATTTCTCGTGCTCCATGCAGTTTCACGGGGTGCAATTAGTTTCATGTCATTAACAACTCGACAAGTAAAAAAACATTATGTAGTTTTGGAGAAAAAAAATAAACAAAAATTTCTAAAATTTAAAAAAATATTGTTTGAGAACTGCTGGAATATTTTCATTGTCACGTCTGTTCGCGCATGACACTTTGTGCAGATAGGTACAAAATGTCGGCGTCTTTCCCGATGCGGTAAAAATCAAAGACGAGTGCTTAGTAGATCTGAATTACAACTATACTCTACCTTGTGATATTTCTCAAGCAATATTTTAGTTTATGTCGTTACTTGGTAAGTACGTACACATGGCCTCCCCGTTCGTTGTTTTTGTATGTTGCTTTGTTCTTTTTGAATTTTGTTCCACTGTATTTTAATTAAGATTTATTTTATACCGTTCAAGTCGTTAAGTACTTGGTTACGTACAGACACAACTTACTTGTTGGTTCTTTTTGTGTTGCTTTTTTAATTTTGGAAAAAGCTTTTCTTTTTTTCTTTATTGACAACGTTAGTTGATAGTCTAGTGTGCTTAGTGTTGAACGGAGTGCGTATGTCCTTAGTTCGACGTGCCGGAATGTGGTATTGATGAAGATTTCGAACAATTTATGTAATTTATTAGTAAGTTCTAGATTTTTCGAATAGGCCTGTCCACCATACACATTGCTGTCACTTTCAAATCAAAGCCGCTGCTGAGTTATGTATAAACTAAACGAAATTTCGAAAAGATGTACTCAAGTCTGATTTTCAAAATATTTCATTGCTAATTTGGGGTCTATGGATGTATGTGCTTTGGGTTTATGGTTTATATATTTGAGGTTTTTGTTTTAGAATTTATGTATTTCGGTTCTTTGAGTTCGGCGAATTTGTGGTTTTTTGTTTTGGGGTCTATGGTTTTAAGGCCTATAGTTTTGTGGTCTATGTGTTTGGGCTCCATGAGTGCATGTGCTTGGGGCTTGTGGGTTCATTTATTGGAGATTCTGGTTTTAGAGTTTACTTATTCGGGGTCTAATCGTTTGGGGTTTTTCGATTTCGAGTCTATGAGTTTGGGGGTTTAATGGTTCGGTATCTATTCAGTTTTTATGGGTTTAAAAAGCATGGTTTCAGGATTAGTGGGTAATTAGTTCAATAACTTACGTTTTTTAACTCGAAAACTTCAATTTTCATAGGTTTATTGTTATTTTTAAATTTTCAAAGAAAAATTTTGAAAATCAAGCTTCGTACGTCTCCTCGAAATTTTTCCTTGACCAAGAATTTTTTGGTTTCGTTGAAAATTGTATGTGGTTTTGAACCAAACGATTTCTATGGCCCCAGTGTATGTGTGCCTTCTTAACTAAGCAAAAATTTTCATTAGCCTCAATGTTGGCAATTCCAGTTGTATAAATAGGCGACAGAAAATTGCACACTTTTCCCAACCCTTATCAATGAAATGCACAATGAAAATGTTGTCAAGCAGCTGCACCTGTGGGTGAAACCCTCGATACAATCATGATTCAGATGGCTAACTGATTTATTAAATATTACAAATCTGGAATGATTGACATTATGTTCGGTGTTGGGAGCAAGAATAAAATGCCCTCTAGCGGCTGTAACTTGGTCAGGAGTTGACTAGGCTATTAAAAATGTCTACAATATCTAGCAGGGAATAATCGACTTGGTTGAGCAGATATTGTGTTCATTTTTCCATTTCCAAAAAGCGGAAGTACTTATAGATAGATAGATGTTTGGAAACGTTTTTTTTTTCAACCACCTTCTGGGTCACCTCAGTGACTTTCTTTAGTCTAAGACATTTACAGTTTATAGTGGAATCAAAACCACTTCGGGATAATTTACAGTGAAATATATTTGTGTGGGGTTCGAACACACTTCGCCATATACGCTGAAACACGCTAACCACTGAGCTACCGACCCCCAAGATAGATAGATTTATTTGACCATATTATGTACAAATTACGTTTATAGCAAGTCACATAAAGATGCCAAAACACGCCGCAAAAGTATGTTATAATACAAAGGATCACAATAGAATTAACGCCATACAAATAAGTAATTATATAATATAATGTACTAAATGTACATTTTATGAATTTACAATATACATAAAATATGCAGTATATTAAAATTATCTTATACATCGTGTACAGGTTACAATAAAACAATAATTAAATTTGATTCGCACAATTTAGCAACTTGTGAGGATGGGTTTCAAGCAGGGTTGGCATGATTAAAACAAAATGTTTTAAACAAAGTGTTTAAAACATCGCACTGTGTTTTAAAGAAATGTTTAAAACATATTTAATACAAAATGCAATGTTTTAAACAAGTGTTTAAAACACAGTGCGATGTTTTAAATAAATGTATTATTTTGGAGTTTGTGGAAAAGCAGGAAAAGTGCCGATGATGGTCCATTCCGATAAATAATTCCGATATAGTGGTTACGTGCACTAAACTGAGCATTTTATTTGCAGAGTGCTGTAAAATCCGTTTAAGAGCGCCATCTGACATCAACTAGTAGTAACAAACATAGTGTGCCTGGCACCATTTAATTTTAGTTGAATATAGTTTTAAACGTTTTAAACCTGTTTTAAACACGTTTTAAACATACCTTCAAAAATTAAAAAAAAACCTGTTTTAAACAAAAAAAACTGTTCAAAACAAAAAACTGTTTTTTTGTTTAAAATGAAAAAAAACTGTTTTTTTCCAACCCTGGTTTCAAGCCAACAAGAAAGAAATATTTCTATGAAGTAGAAACAATGTTTTGTGAGAAAGTTTTTAGCCTTTTTTTTTTTAACAAAACGTATTCAAAGCAGGCCTGTAGCTAGAAAGTGCTTTAAGGGCGGGCAAACAATTTTTCAGCAGGGGGCCGTAAAAAAATTTTTGATGAGCGGGAGGGAGATATCCAAAAAAAAATTTTTTTTAACCCAATCTCTTTCAAAATATTGGGAAGGCAGTTGAAATTGCCCCCCTTGCGGTCGCCGTAGGTCGGGCGAAAATTATTCCAGGACGGGCATAGCCCGTCCTCCCCCCCACCTAACTACAGGCCTGATTCAAAGTCTTTTATTATCTGGTATTGTATTTTAAGTTTAATGAGTTATTATTATTATTAATAATGATAATAAGAAGCATGGTTTGAGTTAACCCTCCGCCAATGCCTCAGTAATATCAGGACAACCCTGAGAAAGCCGAAATAATAATAATAATAATAAAATGACTTTATTTCAGGCGGAGTCTAACTTTAGCTACTCAACTCAACCTGTGTGTTATTGAAAGATTTACTATCTAAAACGAGAGATTCTGTAAATTGGTACAGTAATTATCTACATGCCTAACGATTTCTAGTAGCACATAGTAAATCTATAAAGAAGATAAAGTCATGATATTAAAGTGACAAAGAGCGACAACGGTCCCTATAGTTGCTGTTTTACAAAATTTTAACAATCTTTTCCTTCTAAATTTTTTTATAGCATATGGAGAGTACTCTGTAATTCAAATGGGTATGAAATAATGAAAAATAGTCATATATATATATTTTAGCTGCCTTACTACTAGATAGCTAGATAGCTTATCACGCAGGCCATTAAAACAATAATTTTTTTTTTACCACCCCATCCAATGATCACGTCGGGGTCACCAAAATTATAGTGGTTGATATTATTTCTTTATCAACATTTTCTATAATTAAATAAAAATAAAACTTTGATATATGTATATATATTAAGCTTTTTGATTAGATCTTCTTTTTAACATTTTATTTTTTCTTAAAATATGTGTATTCAAAAATTGATATTATATTCTCTTCTTTTTTGTTTTTCTTGAAATCCTTGGTTATCGGAAATCTTATTCAAGAGTAAGTAAACTGCCACAACATACTGTAGTGTCGAATAGACAAGTGCTCGATACAAAGTTGTTAAATGAGAAATGGAGAGAAAATTTTTTAATTGGTTAAATCTGATCTGTTAGACCTCTAAATTTATTAGCTACCGAGCGTATATGAACATCCCACCTCAAATAAGAATCAACATCGATACCTAGATATTTCACCGACATGGACGAATTTATCGTTATATCATTATCAATTTTTATATTGTCCTCATCAGGTAAGTATTTCTCATACGTTTTGTAAAGGGCACAATTTTGGTTTTTGCTGTATTTACAGTTAATACATTGAATTTAAAATAATTGAAAATTCTTTTTAGGTCATCTTTTGCTATAGTGAAGACCTCATTCCAGGTATCACCTACGTATACCACAAAGGTGTCGTTTGCAAAAGACAGTATTGTTCCAAAAGAATTGAAACTAAGTAATTGGTTAATGTATATCAAGAACAGTACCCTGGGGGACTCCACTTGTTACCACCGCTTTGTCGCTTAGAATACCGTCAAATTCTACTCGTTGTTTCCTATCCGATAAATAACTTTTAATTATGTTGTAGCTTTTTCCTCTTATTCCTAGATGTTCTAGTTTATCCGGCAAAAGTTTATCCGGCAGACTCACTGTTAAAGAGCTTTGCCAGATCCACGAAGACACCTAGGTATGCCATTTTATTATCTAGAGCTTCGCACAATAAGGTTATAAGTTTGGTCTCTTGTACATTTCTTGAGCCGTATCTCGGAAATTAGAGTTGGGTCCATGAGAGCTTTTGATTAGAAAGTCGAAATTTACAACATATTAAAAATTCAGTCAATTTGACTAGGACTACTTTTCCATATGCTTTGTGCGGGGTCCATACTTATGTTTTTTGATGAACCAGGGTAGTTGATAGTTATCAGTCTTACGCAATGTTCAACAATTTCTAATAATCAAACAAGAGATGAGGTGCCCATGAACTTTTTTACTTTTCCATACATTCCATTTTCTCCACCCGCTTATAGAAATCAAGTTTGAGGTTGAGTCTCTCCAGCATACAATACAAGCATAATTTATTGGTAACAAAGTTATCACGATAGTGTTTACAATTGACTTCCGTTTTATCTCGTAATTGTATTATATTGCAGGAGTCGGGATAAAGTGGTTATACCGATACGCGACTTCCTGTTGCTTCCCATCAACCGAGAGGAATCCAATCGGGAGAAATTTGCATTTCTAGATGTATCGTGTGGGTGAAAAATGGAGTTTTGTAATTTTTCTTTTTGTCTGGTTATATTGTAAATTACTGACAGTAAACGTCTCGGGATGGATAAATGAAATGGATATTCGTTGTTGTAGAGTCGTAATCAACAGTATTTTTCTGACGAGAAAAATGAGTGCGCCATTTTCATAAAATGACTTCAAAAATTATGGTCGTTCTCTTTCAGCATCCCGTGAAATTATAGACCGGGAGCCAGGTGAAAATTTGGTCAATTATTTCTTCTCGAACGATAATTAGTGAGACGCATCAGGGAATTGTATCATAATGCCTCGTGAACGTCAGCTGCGGTTCCGTGGGTGGGATGAGCGGCGATAGCCTCCCACGCAAGGAGAAAAAAAATATTTTTAGTCATTTCCACCTGACTAAAAAATTGTCAAACTGTAGCTAATCCAATATCTTGAAGAAAAAAAAAGCCAGCTGACTATAACATGGTGTATTATATGTCAGCTGGTCGCTTGAACATGAAAAAAAAAATTTATACATTCAATGATTTCCTCTCAACTAAAAATGCACCTGATGATAGCTTATAAGCTACTGTGAATGAATATAAATGTCAGCTAGCTGTACCTCGGTGGAAAGATCGTCAGCTGATACCTTGAAAGTTGTAACGCAGAAGTTAGGCGGGAGCATCTATCGCCTATTTAAATGCATCAGCTGACGTGTTTTCCCTCGACTTACTGCTACCTGATTTTTTTTTATTAATTACAGAAGTATATTAACAATCAGGTTACAGTTTTTTTCCGGGGGGAAATGACGTATCTTAAATTATTCGGCATTACGCTCCGATATGAGTGTTCCGATTAAATCAATATTCTGTATAGATACTTTAAAACTAATTAAACAAGCAATTAAACAAGCTAAAAACGTACTCTTCGCCAATTTACTGAGCTTTTTATATAATTGTTACACATTCTATAGGATACTCTTCGCATAGTTTTCTTGTAAATAATGTTAGTTTTTGGACATCCTAAATTTTGTGATACCATCTTTGTTGTGAAAAAAATTATATGAAAAAAAAAAAATCAAAAAAATATTCAACCTGTGTGGGATTCGAACACACGATCTTTGGATTGCAAGGCAAATCTTTAGCTACTGCACCACATTTCGAAAGATTTCTATTTAAGTACAAGCGACAAAAATTAAGAGAATATATTTTTTTTATATTAAATAATTAATAACTTTTTTATTTACTGATCGATTTTCTTCAAAAACAATAGGGTTCTTCCTCTAGCTAACACTAACTTACCTTCCAAATTTCAATACAATCGGACTTTTCTTTCTTAAGTTATCGTGCTTACAAGAAACGTGACGGACGGACGGACGGACAGACGGACATTTTGAAAGTCGTTCACTAACACAATGATATGAAAATTTTTTCTCTACGAGCGATATTTACGATTTTAGAAATGTGCCGATCAAATACAATATACTCTTCGTTTTTGCGAAGAGTATAATAACTGAAGAAATATTTAGATAAGTAAATTAATCAATTTATAGTTTATTGTAACTTAGCTGTTCGATAAATAACATTCATTTTAAAGAAGTGATTAAAAATAATAATGTAATTTAATCATTTTCATTCTCGCTTTGGCTTGTGTCACTCTCATCTCTCTCTGATTCACTGTCAGAGTCGCTGTCAGAGCTGTCTGCCATCATGTCTTCATCATCATCATCTGTACAAAAATTAAAAAAAATATATTAAGATGCATATTTAGTGTAACATAATCAAAATGATCAAAAAAATGTTACCTTTTTCGGGCTGAATAGTTACTTCTTCAATCGACTCTGGTAACTGAGTTCCAGAAAACCAGATAATTCAAATCTGTTGTCGATTTCTACCCAGCCATAGTTTGAAGATTCATCAGTAGTTGGGACTTTCAGGTGTGCGTGCGACCAAATTTGAGTTATGTAACATGCTCTTAAAAATTGCTGATGTAGCTCCGATTTGCATGGTGGTAGAGAAGAGCCATCAATACCTTTTTGGGCAACTTGAACGTATCATCATTTTCCAAGAATTTGTATGTTTTTTGAAACAATGCTACTCTTGCCTCATTAATGTTTTTCAACCGATTAAAGCCATACATACGACAGACAAACTTCTGTATGTTGCCAAAAAGTTCTCTCTATTTTCCGATGGATTTTACATTTGTATGAAACAGTTGGTGAAGTCTTTAGATTTAGTCATTATTGAAAACTTTTTTGCCTTTTCTAAAAAAGGCCGGGTTGGAATCACAGAAATTTGTTTGTCTCCTGTTAAAAAAAGGTCGAAAATGTCTCATTTCGACGTAAAGACCAAGAAAATGATTTTAAGCGTGTATAAGCATGAGATTCAAAAAAATTCTATATTACTCAAAGCTGAAATTGTAAACAAAGTGGCAAATATGACAGGAGTGTGTGGCCGCAGTGATTACAAAATTGTCAGAGAGTATACCACTAACCATAAATTTTCGGTGCCAAAAACCAACCAAAACCGTAAAAAAATTGTTGATATGGTGGATGACTTCGATCAATATGCAATCAGGAGAAAAGTTCATCAATATTTCTTTAGAAACGAACTCCCTACTTAAGCTCCCGCCTAACTTCTGCGTTACAACGTTCAAGATATCAGCTGACGATCTTTCTACCGAGGTACAGCCAGCTGACATTTATATTCATTCACAGTAGCATATAAGCTATCATCAGGTAAATTTTTAGTTGAGAGGAAATCATTGAATGTATAAATTTTTTTTTCATGTTCAAGCGACCAGCTGACGTATAATACACTATGTTATAGTCAGCTGACTTTTTTTTCTTCAAGATATTGGATTAGCTATAGTTTTACAAATTTTTAGTCAGGAGGCAATGACTAAAATTTTTTTTTTCTCCGTGCGTGGGAGACTACCGCCGCTCATCCCACCCACGGAACCGCAGCTGACGTTCACGAGGCTTTATAATACAACTCTCTGATGCATTCCAATCATTACCGCTTGAGAGGAACTTGGTCATGAAAATCTGTCGCTGGCTCTTGGACTATTAACGTTACAGTCGTAACTTGGAAGTTAGTTAAAGATTCTGCTTTTTTCATTATTATCTTAATATAAATGGCATTAATTTGGCAGAAAAGGGCAGGTTTGTTAATTCGTCATCTCGTTGTGGGGAGCATATTTTTTTGTTAAGGGGTTTTATATTAAGGTAACAATGATTTATAACCTCCGAGATCAGGGCCCTGGAGAGAAAATACGGGGGTGGGGGGCTAATTAAAAAACATTTTTGATGACCGGGGGGAAGAAATCCGAAAACATTTTTGGTGAGCGATGGGCACAAATAAACAATTATTTAAAATGAGCCGAGAATAAATATATATTTGAAAACCGCCCCCCCTAACAAGCCCGGGCCCTAGGGGAATCACCACTTAACCCCCTCCCCTTCTCGACAAGCCTGTCTGAGATACGACGGAAACCATTTCGCGTAAACTCGTATATATTTTTTTCTTGTTTATTTATAAATGTAGATATTTGGTCTTGAAATGCATAATTTCTTGTTCAGAAGACGTTTATTTTTGACAATTTATGCGGGGACTTGCTTATTTAATACGGGTTGCACAAAAAAAATCTCTATTTAGCACGTTTCATTTATTCATTGTCTTTTCTGTAGGATGACTACCCTGTATATTTTTAAGCTAAAAGTATATCAGATTTTTTTGCTGGCAATTACAACTGCAACTACATTCCAAATATTATTTTCCTCTGCCGTTTTACTTCCACATCCGCATATGGAAGTATATTTTAATTAGTTATTTTTTAGAGTGACCACCATGTATACTGTTCACTAAAAGTAGTGTCAGATATCATCCTTGGTAATTGTGTAAACTACAGCCCAAATATTATTTCCACCATAATTATTTTTCCACCCTGTACATTTTTCATATTTTTCTGACAGCTACATTCGAAATATTATCATCAATCACATTTTTTATTATTTCTTTAGGGTGACTACCCTCTATATTTTTTTCAAATTTTTCTTCTTTGACAGTTGTGTTAACTACATGCGAAATATTACCGTCCTCCGTCATATTTTTTATTATTTTTTAGGATGACCACCCTGTATATTTTTCACGTTTTTTTCCTTGACAGTTGCTTTAGTTGCATGCGATATATTGTCGTCCTCCGTCATATTTTTTTCATTATTTATTTAGGGTGACCACCTAAATTTTTCATATTTTTCCTCCTTGAAGTTGTCTTAACTGCATGCGAAATATCGTCCTCCGTCACATTTTTTTCATATATTTTTTTTATTTATATTTTATATTTTTGACAGTTGTATCAACTACATGCTAAATATTACTGTCTTCCATCACATTTTTTTCCTTCATTGTTTTTTATGGTGGTCTACCCTATATTTTTCAACGGAGGTATATCTCAGTTCTTCGTTGGCAGTAGCGTCAACTACCTACCAAATAAAATTCTTCTCTGTCAAATAGTTTACTAGATATAGCGCTGACAGACAGACAGACTGACGGAATTAAATGGCTTTAATTCTTGGAATCTACATACTCTGAAACGTGAAAATCTGGAGAAATTTCTGAGGGTAATTTTTTCACGCTTTCAGCGAGGGAAGTAAAAATAAAACTGAAAAAGAATCAAATTTTGAGAAGAAAAGTTTCTATGCAACTTTTCATACAAGTTCCACAAAACTAAATTTTTTACATGATTTTCCTTCTTTTAATAGATGTTGAGGTTGGAACCTCTTCCAGATCTCTCCCATTTCTAGAATATCTTCTTTGACACCTTCGGCAGTGTACATATCAACTTCCCGTTTAACTTGACTTTGATCAGTTAAAGAGAAATGTTCCTATGAGAAATTTCTGCGCCCGACCGAAGCTTTTAATATTTTTAAACAACAATTTTGGCAAGTTTTGCCACAATAACCTGCTACACGACTTACCTGTGGGTTTCAACTGCAGTTAGGTAAGAAAACTAAGAAATGATTAGCTCTCTCTCGTGAGCAAACTCGAGCAGTTAACGTTTCTTTTAATCGAAAGGAATTTCTTAGAATTCATAAGTTGCTGCTCAAATTGCGCAGTTTTTTGTGTTTTGA
This sequence comes from Rutpela maculata, assembly GCA_936432065.2. Lineage (NCBI taxonomy): Eukaryota > Metazoa > Arthropoda > Insecta > Coleoptera > Cerambycidae > Rutpela > Rutpela maculata. Next base: position 386,094,567 of record OW386285.2, on the reverse strand, counting down.
GTTATTCAACCAGCATCCTTCGATACCGAGGAACATCATCGAATTTACACACTCCGCTAAAGCAAATGCAAAATTGTTGTTTAAAAAATCGAACAGAGTCGGTGGAGCGCAGAAATTCATCTTGGGAACATAAACGAGTTTGCTTTACATAGCAAAAGAAACTGTACAATCTTGCCAACAGTTTATAAATCCTAGAAAGTCTCCCCTTCCAATCATTGCTTAAAAAAATGGGTAATAAATTGTTAACAGCCCGAGGTAGGTTGCTCACGAGGGGAAGTTAAATGCTGACCTTTTTTTAAATTTGCTCACTCAGAGCAACAACCTGCTATTAGTGAGGTGGCTCATTGAAAGGCCCCTTGGGGTATACTAGTGAATGTTAGCCTAGGAGCCCTCTGAAATTTCTAAAAATTTTCATGTACAGCACTAAAATCCAAAATGGCCGACAAATACGACAAAATATCACATGTGAGTCTTTCTTTTCGAGCCACCACTACTATAAAAACTATAAAAAGTGAGATTCTCTTGCACTCTTCAAGAAACCAAAGCATAAAGCAACATCTCAGCAGGGGAAGAAGCTGAAAATCCTTAAGAACAATGTGGAACTATTTAGCCAACTGTATATATCTATGCAAAACTGGGAATCTGATTTGGATAAGTTTTTTGCGCATAAGATGCAGTCATTCCCTCCTTCCATTTCAGACTTTGGTAAGCTTCATTTGCCGACCAACACGGTTGGAATACTACAATGTCTTGAACAACCAGGCCAATCAGAGCCCCGTCCAAATTTCTGGACACTGTCGCCATCGTCCACTACCTGCCCACTACTAGTGTCGACACCTTCAATCAGTCTGCTGATAAGATATTTCTACCTTACCTGCATAAGCAGCTGGAGAATGCCCAAAGGTTAGATATTGTTTGGGACACCTACATTCCAGACAGTTTAAAGGAGTCTACACGGGAAAAAAGAGGTGAGGGGATTCGAAGGAAAGTATCTGGCAATACCAAACTGCCACAAAATTGGATTGACTCAATGCACAAGAAGGATTTGTTCAACTTTTTGACTTCCAAGGTTGTAGAACAACTGGCCACCAGGCAAAGATGTATATGTCACAACAGGGAAAGCAGTTGCACACATCAGTTCGCACACATCCATGGAAGCTACAATCATGAAGAGGCAGACACGAGGTTTGTGGTTCATGTACTCCATTCACTACAGTAAGGGGCAAAGAGTATCCTTGATGGCATATTCTATGATCTAATAGTAACTCAACCTTTGGCCGATATCTGGGTGACCTTTGGCATGGGTAAGCATTAAAGGTTTTACCACATCAACGCCATCTGTGCAAGCCTGCGGGAGCCAAAATCACGAGCATTACCTGTGTTTCACTCATTCTCTGGTTGCGACACAACTTCCGCCTTCAAAGGTAAGAGTAAGAAGTCCATTTGGGAAGCATGGCAAGCATTTCAAGACGTCACTGATGCATTTGTGTATTTGGCCACTCATCCATTCCAACTGCTGAAAGCCGACTCTGAACACTTCAAGAAGCTGGAACGACTGCCTGTTGTTCTATATGATAAAACCACTCCTTTTGGCTGTATCAACCAGACAAGAGAGGAGCTTTTCTGTCAGAAGAATCGAGCAATGGACAAACTTCCACCGACTGAGGATGCGCTTCCTCAACATATCCGAGGAGCACTTTATCAAGCGGGTATTTGGATGACCAGCACACAAACACAGCAAGTGATTCCTTCTCCACAAGATTTTGCTTGGAATAAGGTTTCAGTGTCATGGGTACCAGCTTGGATGACAAATCCAGAGGTTTTCCGATCATGCAGGGAATTTATTAAATGTTCCTGCAAAGGAGATTGCAAAAACTGCAAATGTGGGAAAGCCAATCTGGACTGCTCACCACTTTGCAAGTGCAAGTGTAATTTGTTTATAACTGTTGCATACTGAATTCCCGAACGAATTCCATTGAATTAATAACTATAAATATTTTTTTGTTATTGGGAACTCTTATTAGCGTTATATTTGGACTTATATATTACTGTAATAAATGATATATATTTTATTGTATTTTATTTAATATGTAGACTACCATAAGGTAGTGTACTTAGTTGGTTTAAAGCTATAATATTCAAAATTAACAGTATAACAGATATTTTGTCGTATTTGTTGGCCATTTTGGATTTTAGTGCTGTACATGAAAATTTTTAGAAATTCCAGAGAGCTCCTAGGCTAATATTTATTAGTATACTCCTTCATACCAAATTTGGTGATTTTATCCTCCAGGTAACGGTGATCTTCAAATACAGCTCTAATCCACCTCACTATATCCGAATAACCTGCTATATTCACTTACATACATAATTTCAGTAAGATGACATCCTTATTTTAATCTGGACAATTTTTATAGATATCTGCAATATGCAAATATCTATCAAATTTTCTATATTGATGATCTTGATACCAAATTGAAAACTTTTAACAATTTAATATTAGATGTATTAAATAATCATGCACCATTAGTCACTTCTAGGATTTCTAAAAAATATTGTCCATGGTTGACTGATAATATAAAATATATGATAGGTCTTAGGAAAAAAGCACTGCAAAAATTTAAAAAAACTAAAAATAAAACAGACGGAGAGTATTATAAAGAACTAAAAAATTTTTACAAATGTGGCCATTAAAAATGAAAAGAGGGCATATTTTCAATTTAAGTTACATAATAACAATCATAAAACTCTGTGGAAAGATCTTAAAGAACTAGATATTTATGATAAATCTGATACTAATGTAAATTCCTGATCACTTGTGTGAAGTTGATGAAATAAATAGATATTTTATAAATTCTCAAAATTCTAATGAACCACATTTGGATAGTTTAAACTATTATAATACTAATGTTAGAATGAGTTGACACATTTAATTTTATGTTAATATCTAATGATGATATACTTAAGCATCTATCCTCAATCAAAACTAAAGCTGCTGGCTGTGATGACCTTAATATTAATATAATTCTCTCATGTTGCCCTTATATTTTGCCCTTCCTTACGCATATTGTTAATTCATGTATTGAAAAAAAATATTTTCCTAAATGCTGGAAGTTAGCGCACATCATTCCATTGCCTAAATCTAAAAATATCACGGATATGAAAGATCTACGGCCTATAAGTATCTTGCCAGTACTTTCAAAACTCTTTGAAAAAATATTGAATGAACAAATTCGTGAGCACCTTGATAAACATAAAATTTTATCCGCTTTGCAATTAGGCTTCAGACCTGGACATAGCTGCGCATCTGCGCTGCTAAAAGTGACCGACGATATCTTGTCTGCTATTGACAAAAATAAATTAACAGTTCTTGTATTATTAGATTACTCTAAGGCGTTTGACTTAATTAATCATCGGTTACTCGTGGCAGTACTCCATTACTTTGGTTTTGGTGTCGATGCTGTAACTTTGTTAAATAGCTATCTAGTAGGACGTAAACAGAGGGTTTTTGTTAAATAGTATCTTCTCGGAGTGTTTGAAAGTTAAAAGTGGGGTGCCACAGGGATCTATTTTGGGTCCCTTATTGTTTACAATATATACATCTAATTTTCTCTCTTACTTGACTTACTGTGAGTCCCATTACTATGCAGATGACACCCAATTATATTTATCTTTCGATATTACTGATATGGATGATGCGTGTTTAAAAATCAGTGCTGATTTGCAGTCGTTAATAGTTGCGTCATCTAATCATTCACTTACAATTAATCCTAATAAATCTGCTGTTATGTTATTTGGAAGAAAACTTCAACGTGAGCAGTGTTTACATAATTTGAATATCTTTATAGGTAATGAACCTTTAAATGTTGTAGATATTACGAAGAATTTAGGGTTACAAATTGACTCCAGTTTAGAATTTAGTCACCACATTACCAAATGCATAAAAAGGGCTTATTGTAATTTGAAACTATTATATGGTTGCAGTTACATATTAGATAAAAAATCCAAAATTATTCTCTGCAACTCGTTAATTTTAAGCCATTTCAATTATTTAGATGTGGTGTATCACTCATGCCTGACTATGTCTGACCAACTAAGGATGCAACGTGTGCAAAATGCATGTATTAGATTTATTTTTGGAATTAGAAAGTATCAGTCTGTATCGTATAAATTACGGGAGCTAAAATGGCTTAATATGAAAGAAAGAAGAATTTTACATAGCTGCTGTCATAAAGTTGTTACTCATAAAACACCACCTTATCTATATTCTAAAATTGTATTTGGCAATGCATTGCATGAACTTAATACTCGTCACCGTAACAGAATATTTGTACCTAGGCATTCTACTGCAATGTATAAGAGTTCATTTTCCTATTCGATCTGCAAATATTATAATGCCGTACCTGATCATTTAAAAAAACTGCCTAATACTTTTAAAAAAACCTTTAAAAGAACATTTATTTGATAAAACTACTTTTCTAGGTGTTCATTTATCCTAATAATTTAAATCGTTTTTGTGACATTTTCATGGTTGTTATCATAGTTGTTTAGAAAATAATATTATTAAAATAAATAACCTCAATAAATTCCGCTTTTATTCGTCTTGTGTTTCCGTTTTTTCTTCCTTTCTTTTTTGCTGATTTTAATTTGATTAATAATTTCGTTCACTTTTTTTTCTCTCTCTTTGGCCTTTACACCTCCTTACATATGCTTATGAATATCTTCTATTAGGTTACTTATTATTTAATTCCATAATATAGTCTTCTTGTAAGTTAGATTTTCATTGTCTATATTGTAGTTAAATCATTATAGCACATTATATTTGGTACATTATTTAACATATGGTAATAGTTTTAATCTTATTTAATGCACGTACATAATTATTATAAATTGCACATTATCACAAGTTGTTGTTATGTGTACTTTCTGAATTAATTTCGTACATTTTGATTTAATAATAATTAATAGTCTTTTCTGGGTTAAGGGGAAGAGCGGGTGTACTACTGTACCACCGAACTTCGCCCTTTCATTTGTGTTTGTTTAATTTTTTTTCTTGTTTATTGTACTTTAATCTGTATACACAATGAATAAAGGCATTTATTATTATTATTATTTAATTTGGTTTAATTTTACATATTTCTTTTGCCCTCACTGTATGATTCAGCATGTGATGCATTAGTTTTTCACCTACTATCTTTTTGCAAAATATTTGGGATATTCTGGTCCCACTAGGCTTAGTAATGATAGTGGAAAAATAAATACGTGAAATAATTGTTTTTTCCTAACCTTAAAGTGTGCAAAAAGAGTTTAATTCCATAAACAATATTAAGATGTACTCATCCAAACTAGAGGGCACTGTATATTGATTTAACCCAACAAAGTATTATATGGTATGAACTCAACATTGTAGTGCAACAGTCGAGTGAATCTTTGAATAATATAACGAAATAGAATCCGACAATCCTTTTAACACGAACGATACCAGTATTACGTAAGCTCTTCAATAGCCAATGCAATTTTTATAAATATATCTCCTCTCGATAGAAACCAGTTCCCGTTGGCGTTACGTTGTGTGATATAATATTTCTTCTTTTTCTACGGTAGACCGTATGAGTTCATCAGAAATCTTGTTCTCGTCTTTGAGAGTGGACAAGACTACTTTTTGTTACTTGGAATAATCATGATTGCATTTTCAGGATGCCATGGATCGGGATTCTGATCATATAAGGCTCCGCTCGGTCAGCGAGCCAGTGTAGAAAAGAAAAGTAAATGCAATTTTATGCTCAGGTGGCTTCAATAGGTAAAGCAGAGCCCTATACTACCTGCTATATTATTACCTCGTACTTGATTCTAATATACATAGATAGATCGATTCCGTCAGCTTGCATCCACATTTTTTTTGTTCTCAAATTGGTAATAAACAGCCTTTCAAGAATTTATAATTACAAAATTAGACGTCCGGAGCTCGGAAAATTGGGTATCTTTGGTTTTACATAGACGATATATTACACAGCCCCACAAAAGAAAAAAAAAGTTCTGTACCAGAGACGTGAATACATAGATTTTGTGTATTTTTTTATGCTGAATTCGAATCCGCAGCCAAAAATAAGGGTTACCCAGGTAGTTTTTTAGTAAAACGCAGAAACATCCCCTACAACAGAGTGATGCGCTAAAAGCTTCATAATGAAATGCAACAATTAGTAAATACTTTGAGAAAACATTTTAAAATAAGATTTTGAGCATTAGAAAGAAATATATGCAAGTTAAATCCATACCCACCCCTACGAGGGGGTTAATTCCACCTCCAAGATCAAATAACGAATGTTATAGTGCAAAACAATGTGAAAAGCCATAGCCTCGTAGTTTGTAATTCCAAATATACAAAAGAAGGTTGACAGACAATATACCTAAAAAATATAATCTTATTTTTAAAGGGCTGAAACCACCTCTGCAGACCTAGGTATTTCTTACCCCTTTGATTCACATATTTTTCTATTCAATGGTTTGTTCTAAATTTTGTTACCGCGGGTTTTTGGGGTCGCTGATTACGAATCTGAAGTCTGAATCCGAAAATTCCTGAATAAAAGATGGCGGATGTAAAAATCGGAAAAGTATTCAAAATTTGAAGATTATGACTGAAACTTGGTACTCGAGGGTTTCTGGAGTCGCTGACGCGCTTCTCCGTAGTCCCCCATTTGATAAAAATAAAAAAAAAAATTTTTTTCGCGCCACAATTTAAATATCCTGCGGAAACGTATTATATCTAGGCGACATTTTGGACATCTATTTCCATATATTCTAATCAGAATAATTACTTATAAATCAATTTCCGCAATAGTTACCAACTTAAATCTATCTTTATTATACTATTCGCAAAAACGAAGAGTATATTGTATTTGATCGGCACATTTCTAAATCAGTAAATATCGCTCGTAGAGAAAAAAATTTTATATCGTTATGTTAGTGAACGAATTCTGAACAACTTTCAAAATGTCCGTCTGTCTGTCCGTCCGTCACGTTTCTTGTAAGCACGATAACTCAAGAAAAAAAATCCGATTGTATTGAAATTTGGAGAGTAAGTTAGTGTTAGCTAGAGGAAGAACTCCATTGTTTTTGAAAAAAATCAATCAGTAAATAAAAAAGTTATTGGTAATTTAAAATTTAAAAAAATATTTTTTACATTTTTTTATGGTTCGTAATAAATAGAAATCTTGCGAAATGTTATTTCCTATCACTATTTTTTTTTATACATTTTACTAATATGCGTTTCCTAATAATCACAATAAATTTACTAATAGTATATATTACACTCATTAACAATTTTAGTGATAAGAAATGGTGGTGTAGCGGCAAGAGTATCGTCTCGCAATCGAAAGGTCCGTAGGGACGAGTAATCCAAGCAATTGTTCATTTATATATTTATTAATATATCGAATTTCTAACCAATTTATACTCTTTTTCTTTATTTGTTGTAATTAGTGCGTACGTAAATACATTATTGTTTAGTGTTACCCTGGTGTTATAATTTCCGAACCCACGATACAGGGTGTTTACGAAGGGGGGTGACAGCACGTAACATTATCTTTGACTACGTTAGCCCTTCAATAGAGTTTTGTAAAAAATATATGTTATAGCTTATTGTATGGTGTATAATTAGTAAAAAAATAGAGGTGGTCGCTAACGGGTAAGTACGTATATAAATTTTTCGAAAAATTCAAAAGCATCAATTTTTGTTTTCTTCATGAAAAGATTTCATGAAAATATCAATAATAAATTGTCTTGAGTATATTTACAATATATATGAAATACAAATTGGTTCACTTGATTAAGAAAAAAATTTTTTTTCGGATTTTCGAAAAAAAAAATGTTTCCCAGATATTATGAAGTTTTTGAGGTCAAAACTTTTTGTGGTAGTATCTTTCGCAAAGATACATCCCTAGAAGGAACCACACGCAAAAAGGTTGCAAAGGCACGGACACTTATCTTAACCTGCCATGGCCTTTGCTTGTTCTAGCCTCTAGCCCTATGCGCTGTATGTATATGAGTATATGTCTATCCACAGTGCCCTGTCATAATTGCCGGAAATGTAAACAGGACACTTCGATTCAACAAAAGTCTTCAGTCAGATTTACGTTTTATTTTTTTAATCCCAAAAATTAAATGACTTTCTAGTCGCGTCAATACAGAAAAGTTAAAAATTGAGATGTTTTCTGGCAAAGGACCAATCGGAATAATTTTTTTTGCAAATTGTTTATTGAGGTCTAAGGAACATTGGTAAAAATAACAAAACAGCAAAAACAACAAAAAAAAGGCCGCTGGGACTTTTCTATTAATAAACTAGCAGTTTCAAGCACTAAAAAAGTTAAGTAAATTTGTTAACTTGCTATCTAGTAAAGTATTTGAGAAAACCAACTGAAAATGTGTACTCGGGGGTTTTCAAGGTCGCTGATTACGATTTTGAAGTGAAAATTGGAAAATTCAATATTGGCGGCTATAAAGTATAAAAACGCGGTATATTTTTAATATTTTTTTAAGGCAATTAAGTGTTATTGTTTTAATTTAATATGCAATTTTCAAAAATTGAAAATAATGGTCTTAAAATGGTAAATATTTAGTATACAATTTAAACTTTGTTTACGTGCATTTTACGTGGAAATTACAGAAGTAAAAAATGTTTTAATGTTGTAAGGAAAGAATTGTTAAAAAATTAAGTACAATTGTTTTTTCATTATTTATTTCTACATAATATAAAAATTGCGTGTCCCGTGCGTTTTGTTTACCGTGCGATTTGTTTACAGTGCGTTTTGTTTACAATATGTAAAATTCTACTTACATAGATGGCAGGTAGTGCGTTTTTTACTATTTACAGTAGTGATCGTAGGTAAAATAATTTTATTCAATTTCATTTGAATTGTTTATAAATGAAGATATTGCTCCTCTTGTTCTTCATCTTCATTTCTTTCTTCTTCTTGAACATCGTCGATTTCATTATCGTAAAATAAAGTATTCCACATATTATTGAGATAAATCTCATCTCCTCCTATTGAAAAGTTTGGTACTATTATTAAGGAGGTACTAAGGAAGGTGTCTTTACCGCATGTAAATCCCAGGATCAAGAAAGTGCGCTGTATTTAAAAGTATGCCCTTTGAACTAATTAACAGTAAAATTAATTCAGTAACGGGTAATTAAATTACATCTATTTAAAATATTTTCACTAAAAAGATTTTGAGTGATTTACCCGAATATTTTAAAAAATGGTTACTTTACCCCAATTGGGGTGAAGGAGAGTTACTCGTAAATCATATATCTAGGTGCAAAATGGCGTTCTAAACACTTTTTTATTCTTGTAATTTTTCTCAAAAATTAAACTTAAGCCAGAAAATTTCATTTTTATACTTCATAGTCGCCATTTTGGGTCAGCCACCTTGAATTTTCCAATTTTCGAAATTGTAATCAGCGACCTCAAAATTCCCCCGAGCATACATTTCCAGTCGGTTTTCTCAAATAGTTTTCGAGATAGCAAATTAACAAATTTAATTAATTTGTTTAGTGCTTAAAATTGTTTGTTTATTAATAACAAAGTGAAAAAAGTCCCAGCCGCCTGTTTTTTCTTTTTACCAATGTTTCCTAGACTTCAATAAACAATTTGCAAAAAAATTAAGCCGATTAATCTTTTGCCAGAAATTTTCTCAGAAAATATCTATCTTGACGCGACTAATCACATCTAACAAAAATAAAGGAGCAAAGAAGTTATTCGGCATTATAACAATTTCGCAACCCCCCCCCCAATAAAAACTGCTTAAAACCGGCCCTGCTTCTGTTTGCACAAATATATTTTTGATTAACCTACTTTTCAGATTACCTTGTTTACTAATTTAGTTACTATTATTTAACGTTACAACCAATCACAAATTCCAGTTTTTGTCGACAATACTAAACATTTCAATCAATGTTACGTTAAATAATGAAGTACCCGACACCGTATGTCTCCAAGGGAAATGTATCTAACGAAATTAGAACAAAGACCTGAGGTATACATTGCACTGTATTAAAAATTTAAGTAACTGTCTTGTCGATCCACTATAACTGACCCAATTTCCATAAAATTAATATCAATGTAATTTATATAGATTGTACGGAATGGCTAATACTAGTTTAACGATAGTCTAATGATTTTTACGACCATTACCATTAAGTTTTAAAAGTTAAGTACCGTTGTAAAACATCAATCAAGTCTCTGAAATAGTCAAATAAGTAACTATTAGGTGTAGTTAGTTGAGAATTCACATTCAGAATTCGATTTATTTTTAAAATGTTTGAATTGTTCGTGGTTGTCAAGTAAAAGCGGATAAGTAATTAGGTAAGATAAGTAAGTAAATTTAAATTATGGCACTATAAGTATTTTTTTTATATAGTTTAAACAAAGAAGTGTACCATAACTAGAACCCGAACTTTCCTGCTCGTCAGATCGCACCATTCAATAAACACACACCCCGCATATTTAGAGCACAACATTCAAGGAATGACAGTAGCTTTTAATAAACCCGCGTTAACTATATTAATATACGAATATCATCAAAATGATCTCTATTTGTCTTAAGAAATATGGATGCAGAGAAAGCAATTATAATTAATGAATCTCGCCACGTCTGCAATTAATTCAAAGTGATTAAATATAGTACGTTTTTCATTTAAACATTTTGCTTCCTTGTTAGTTACCTTAAATAAGTTTATAAGTACTCACAACGCACGCTGGGTACTCTAAATTAGTATTCCGCAATGCCATCATGCTTTATTAGCTCCACAGGCATCCGTGTAAACTTTTCTTTCCGAAGTTCTTGATCCCTTCTCGAAGTAAATTTATTTGTGGGCCAGCTTCTTTGTTAATTTCATTATTTTTAAATGAATTTTTTATATCTGTAGGTGCGGAAGTCCTAGGTGAGAGTGTATGGATTTCCATTGTTTCCGTAACATAAAATTTTAAAGTAACTCGCACTCCGACAACTTTACCCGATTATGGCCAAATTTATGTAAATTCTAAATTTTATGTTGAAGTTAGTGTTATAGAGACCCGCTGCTGAATATTTCAAATAATTAGAGTAAAGCGAAGTATTATTTTAATCACTTTATTTTGATATTTTTAAAAATATGAATTTTCTATTTCGAGCAAGTAAAGTCGTCACATTGGAAAATTGATGCCAGAAATGGACTTTTTTCGTTTTTTTTTATGATATTGTCCATTCAAGGTTCGGACTCATATGAAAAATCTGAAAAACCTATAAAATTCAGAGAAGTTTAAAAACCATATATAAATCATAGAAATCTCAAGAAATTTTAAAAAATTTCTCAAAAATCAGGGAATTTTGAGTCACTATATGGAAAACAACAAACTATTTAAGAGCTTCCACTATTATGTTAAATAATTTTCAAATTGTGGCTTTAAATTTTTAAAAATGTATTTTAAAAAACCGACGACGCTATTGTATACAACTGAATTACTGAAAATGTCTACAAAAAATCGAACCGCCTTCAAAAAAATATCTCTAAAAAGTAAGAAACAAAATTTCATTCAGTTTTACAAATACCAGTCTACCTATTAGTGGAAAGTAGCAAAGAACTATAGGTACTTTATTACCTAATATTTTTGCACCGATTCCAAATTGATATTAGGTAATAAGGTACAGTTCCTTACTACTTTCCACTAATAGGTAGACAAATATTTGTAAAACTGAGTGAAATTTTATTTTTTACTTTTTAGAGATATTTGAAGATTTTTTAGACGATTTTTTTTTAATTTGTTTTCAACCTTTTTAGTAGCTTCTTTTATTTATTTAACTTCTACATAGTGAAGGAAACTATTGTAAAATTCTCTTTATGTTGGGCACCATGTGAATGTTACCACGAAAATAATACCCTGTTTGTGAATTAATTGAAATTACCGGCGACTGCGCCAAATCTCTCGTAATATGAAGTCGGTTAAAAAAAATGTTTCCAATTTTTGTTCACCTTACACTAGATGTAGTTTTATATATTTAGTAGGAGACCACCGCCGAACAGAAACAACAGACATTGTTGTAATTTTAATCAAATCAAATATTCAAATAAAATATATTTGATTATCTAAAATTACCTGTAATGTGATGATAATAATTGTTAATAATGTGTCATTGAAAAAAAAAATTGTCATTGAAAACCTCCAAAATTCAGAGAATTTTTTCGGTTACATACAGTCTGAACCCTGCCATTTTTATTGTTATTACGACTTAATGTGTCTGATAAAATGATACTAAAGAACGATAATTTTTTAGAGGAAAACAAAATTATTAGTAATAATCAACTTGGCTTCCAAAAATATAAAGTACCCACTAGTTCAGCACTTCATTCATTTCATAACAACATCACTAACAAGGTAGATGCTGGCGAGTGCCCTGTTGGGATATTCTGTGACTTCAGCAGCAGGGCATTCGACTACGTTGATCATAATTTGCTTATATCCAAGCTAAATAAATACGGTATCGAGGGTACAACTTTAAACTGGATAAACTGTTATTTGAATAACAGGTCGCAATTTGTCCATCTAACTTACATTGCTGACAGCTCCAAAACCTTTTATCAGTCCGAAACCAAGAATGTTTAAATAGGAGTACCTCAGGGCTCCGTTATAGGTCCTATTTTTTTCATCCTCTATATTAATGATGTAGTATATTCAGTACTAAATACGAACTTAACCATATATTATGCCGATGACATAGTTGTCCTTATATCTTGTAAAGATGATTTTAGACTTAGAAAACTAACTATTTACGTTTCCATAACTGACGAGGGTCGTGCGCTAATCCCAATCTTAAGTTAAATAACTCGTCTATATCACCCAAGTGTTAGATTTTTATGACAGTACTTTGAGTTGAAAATATGACAGTGAAAATCTTGTTTTTAAGCTGCCTAGTCAAAACTATTTGTTCATCAATCTAAGAACGGTTCTATACAAAGATCAGTTAATAAAAATGTATTGTGGCAATGCAGATTGTTTACTGAGATACGGAATCTTCCTCTGGGGCTGGTCTACTCATGCTACCAAGGTATTCACAGCTCAAAAACAAATGAGAACCACTATTGGTGTTAACAGTAGACATTCTTGCAGATCGCTGTTTTGTGAACTAGGAATTTGAACTGTATCGTCTATTTTAGTATTTGAATTGTGCATTTATGTATTTAAGCATCAAGGAAAATTTCCTAGAAACTCTGATATCCATAATTCGAATACCAGAGAAAGAGATAACTTTTATATTCCTTTCGCTAAATACATCATATCATACAAATCACCTGATGTGCTCGGATTAGTAATGTTTAATAAGTTACCTGCTCATATCAAATTTGTTACATGTTTTCGATCTTTTAGAACCCAGCTTAAAGAATTGTTAATTAGAAAAAGATACTAAGTACCGCGTGGAAGATTTTCTGCACTGATTGATATAGATATATAGGCTGTGTTGTTCAACTAAAATGCATTTATTATTTTGTCTGTTAATTATTGTCTTTAATGTAATTATTTATTTATCATAGTTTGTAAGAGATTTTATGACGATTCCTATACATTGTCATATGTCGAAGGGAAAATAAAGCATTACATTACATCAGAGCTGGGTCGGATACAGTTAAAATGTATTCGAATACCGGATACGGATACATCAAATGTATTCGAATACCAGAGACAAGATACGGATATTTTTTGCTTTAAAAAGTATCCGAATACCTTGTATTCGAATACTTTTTTCGGATACGGATACCGGATACTTTTCTTTCGTTTGTGAAAAAAATATTTTATGAAATTCATTTTTTTTTATTGCGTCCAAGACGCAATCTGTTTCTTTTAAATAAATATGTGTAATGCCTTTGGGTATTTTATTTGTTTTTTTTTTTTTTTGAGCAACACAAAGTCCACCAACAACAAAAAACTAATTTTTTCCGAAATGGGTCAAGAATGTACATTCTCGGCACAATTTTAGATCCTAAAAAAGTTATTTTTTCCCGGCCTAAGCTGGGAAAGTTACTTTTTCTGAAATCGATCGGCAATGTCTTCATTTTCGGAGCGATTTCAGATCGAAAAATGCACAATTCCAGTATTTTAGTCCGTTTCTAAGAAGCTATCAGAAAACAGATCGGAAAAGATCCATTGCCAAGCAACGATCAACAAAATCGTACGGGATTGTTACTTTTCCGGCCTAGGCCGTATATTTTAGAGAGTAAATAAATACACACAGACAAACCAATTCACAGTAAAATTGCATTTATTAGTAAGCAGTTAGACTGTAATGAAGAAATGTTATGCATTAATACAAATTCCGTAAGTTATAATAATATTGATTGTGATTTCAGAAAAAATAGTATGTGTACTTCGGTGTGAAAGCACATTCCCGGACTTCGATGCTTATTGGCCTCGGCTAGCGCCTCGGCCAACAATTTGCATCGTCGTCCGGGAATGTATTGCTTTCACACCTAAATACTATTCCCGGCCTAGGCCGGGTAAGTTACTTTCCCAGACTGTTTCTTTTTATATACATATTTTAAACAGTAAATAATAAGCACTGAATTCCTGACTTTTTCAAAACAATAAAAATTCCTTAATTTATAATAATATTGATTGCGATTTCAGAAAAAATAGTATGTGTACTTCGAAGTAAAACCACATTCCCGGACTTCAATGCTTGTTGGCCTCGGCTTAAAGCCTCGGCCAAAAATGTATATCGTCGTCCGGGAATGTATTGGTTTTCCTACTAAATACACAATGTACTATTAAGTGCAAAAAATCGTCTAGAAAAAAAATTATTCAACATTTTAACAAAAACTAAAACATATTATATAAGGAGGCATTCTTTATAGAAACTTTTGTCTATACTGAAAAATACTTAACTACTTTAACTATGGTTGGAATGTTGATATAACGTACAAAGTGGTTAAAAAATAAGAAAACTTGAAATTTTTGCGAGAATGAAATATCAGTTGTTCAAATTGAAACAAAAGTTTAAAATCTTATAGGAAAAATTGTTCCTAATGTCGATAGAAGGTCAGACATGACATTTAATTTAAATTATCTAGTTTTTTTGGCACCAAGATTAAATTAATTTTGCAAAAGTAACTAAAGAAAGTGCATGATTTATTAATTTGTTTAATAAAATAATCACAAAACAGTCACTTTTAAACTGTTCATGTCATCAAATAAATTAGCCTCTTTGCTACTTTGGTTAACTTTGCAAAATTACTTTAATCTTAAAGATGCCAAAAAAAATTGAGATAAGCTTTCAAATTTCATATCTGAATTTCTATCTCAACATTAGGAACAATTTTTCCTACAATATTTTCAACTTTTACTTGAAGAACTGGTACTTTACTCTTGTAACAATTTCAACTTTTCGTATTTTTTAACCATTCTGTACGTTATATCGACATTCCAACCATATCTAAAAGGACTTTTCAGAATATATGTAAACCTTTTTATAAAAAATGACTAGAAAATAATATTTAATATGTATATATATTTTTTGTGGTAATCGGATATTTTCAGTATCCGAATACTTTTATTGTATTCGGATACTTTTCTTGTATTCGGATACTTTTAGTGTATTCGGATACTTTCGGTGTATTCGGATACTTTTATTTGTATTCGAATACTTTTATCAGTATTCGAATACTCGTCTAATGTAATCGAATAACGGATACTTTATTAATTTGTGTCGGATACGGATAACGGATACAATTTTAAGAAAGTATTCGAATACAGCTTTCGGATACAGAAAAAGTATCCGAATACTGTATTCGAATACAGATGTATTCGAATACTACCCAGCTCTGCATTACGTCCAAATTGAGACAACCTGTATTTTTGTATTATCTTGGATATAGACTGCATGCAATGTTAATAAATAATTTTTCGTTTCACTGACAAACTAGAGTCTGTTTAGAGTCCTTTCATCAGAATTACTGCTTATCTAACATATTCCAAATACGCCTTATGTAAAGGATTACATGGCTAACAATAAAACTGAGCCGAAAAGCGCCGTGAAGACCAATGGAATAAAACCGTATCATCTTGCTTTATAACGTACCTTCTAATGTAGTTACCAAGCAAGCATTGCAGTATCTCGAATCCCATTATTATGTCCACTTAGCGAGTGTTCAAAATGCCGCAAGTATACACTGTATGACGCTTTCGGTTTACCAGAACAATGGCGTGAGAGGAGCCTGATCGTGTTTTGTCAGCATCACATTGCTAGCTAAACGAAGCTACAGCACACGCAGATGTTCACGTTTCACTCGGAATGCTCTTCTACTTGGTAATTGGATTAGACTGCGGTTAATGCCAATTTCTATTTGCAGTTTGCGTTTGCTTATTTTATATTAAATGATAATTCGGGATAGACAGATATGTCGTAAATCAATAAGGTTGTGAGGAGACAGGTGGCCGTTAATATTTAAGCAGTACACGGTGACAGACAGGGTGGATGATTTAATAATAATTTATTTGTAAAAAGAACTCAAAGGACCAGGTGGACGGTGTAACGAGTTTGATTAATGAGAATGGCATAATAAAAATAATAGAAGTTTCTAAACGAATTAGCATGTTTTGTTTTATTTTAATTCTAGCCTAGGTAGTGTCAATATTGTCTAAAATATCTGAAGCTTAATGCTCGAACCTGTTCGTAGCAGATAGAAATTTAAATCCATGGACTTTTCACGTGTTATTACTTGCAGTCCAAATTGCACCAAATCCAACAAAAACATTGGAGCTGAAAGATAATCAAAGGGCATAAGCCGGGTAAGCATGGTGTAACTGCCCCCAAGCATCTGGCGCTTATATTTGTGCAGTAGGAAGCAATCTCGGAAAGTAGCAATTTCACAAAATATTAGCCCTAAAATGGGACCGGTTTGGGGTGAGTAAGGGAGTGTTGGTTTTAGTAAAACTATTTTTTTTTCTAAGAAACGGCGCATTCGTTCTGTAAAAAATATATCTTAAAGACCTACGAGAAAGTACTAAATAAAAAATCACGCTCAAATTCCGAAAACAGATACTGTAAAAAAACGTATATATTATTTTCAATTTTTTTTTAAGGTAACATCCCTGGGACCAGCCT
Source organism: Rutpela maculata (assembly GCA_936432065.2). Taxonomy (NCBI): domain Eukaryota; kingdom Metazoa; phylum Arthropoda; class Insecta; order Coleoptera; family Cerambycidae; genus Rutpela; species Rutpela maculata. The sequence goes on along the minus strand of OW386285.2, from coordinate 386,077,437 downwards.
GAATTTTTTTCTGTAGCATTTCTGGGAACTCACTTATGTTACATTTTTTTCCCAGTCTGGTGCGAAGATTACGCCATACTTTAAAAAAATGCCGAAGTGTGCAGTGCCGTATGCGTATTTTGTGGACAATTAACCCCTTGCAAGTAAAGAAGGCCAAAATGCAAAGTAAATATGGATACCTGAGTAGTGTATACATAGTGATTAGTGATTATGGAGATGGTGAACGTTGTAAGAGAAACCAATATAAAGCTGCAACGCTGACAGTTGATTAGGTGATAAATAAATACAGTTCAACTTTCTTGCGCCGCAAAAATCAGTTTATAGCCGGAATGTTAAATATTATTAAGGGTAAAAACTATCGATATTACCGTCGGCGGGGATAAGAGCTTGGTCTTAACAGTGATGTGTTAACAATTTGCAGCACTAAATCGTAGCATTACTAACCTGTGATGGATATGGATGTATATCTTCCTCACTGTCATCTGCAATCACTGCACTCATGCTATCCTTCTGAAACAATGGAGAAAGAACTTCTGCCGGTTTAGGTATGCTTGATAGATATCGTCCTTGCGAAAGATAATGCACGACAGCAGCTACATAGGAACAACATCCAACAGTTCGATTCCCATTGGCACATTCAAAGAAATTGCAAAACTGCCTTTTGTAGATATTTCCAGCAAAGATGTACTGGACTTTCCAGAAATGACGGATTTAAAACTGTTTTTTACCAGATAGTATCAATATAAACAAATGATTTCGTACCTCGAGTCATAAATGAAGACGGAACACTTAATCTTCAGTACGTTAAGGACCAGTCCAATGTACTCAAAATATAAGTTAGTTCACGTCATATCAAAACGAAGGTTTACCAATGTTTCATCGACTATATTCCCCACAGTGTCGGAAGTTCCGGCGTTAGAAGACATTTCTGTGAATGTGCCAATGGGTATCGAACTGTTGGATGTTGTTCCCATGTAGCTGCTGTCGTGTATTACTTTTCGTACGGACGATATCTAGCAAGCATACCTAAACCGGCAGAAGTTCTCTCCCTATTGTTCCAGAGGGATAGCACGAGTGCAGTGATTGCAGATGACAGTGAGGAAGATTAACATCTATATCCTTCTCAGGTTAGTAATGTTACGATTTAGTGCTGCAAATTGCAAAGTGCTGCACCACGTGGCTGTTAAAACCATGCTCTTATCCCCGCCGATGGTAATATGTGAATAATGACAGGCTTTGACAAGGTACTCCATAGTACCGCTGATTTTAGTTTTTACCCTTAATGATATTTAACATTACGGCTATAAACTGATTTTTGCGGCGCAAGAGATAAACTCTATTATTGATCACCTAATTAACTGTCAGCGTTTCAGCTTTATATTGGTTCCTCTTACAACGTTCACCATCTCCATAATCACTAATCACTAATATGTATACACTACTCAGGTATCCATATTTACTTTGCAGTTTGGCCTTTTTTACTTGCAAGGGGTTAATTGTCCACAAGATATGCATACGGCACTGCACACTTCGGCATTTTTTTTAAGTATGGCTTAATCTTCGGACAAGACGGGGAAAAATATATAACATAACTGAGTCCCTAGACATGCTACAGAAAAAAATTCAGGCTGGTACCCTAGGGATAAGTTACCCTAAAAAAAATTTGAAAATAATATACATGTTTTTTTTTACTGTATCTGTTTTCGGAATTTGAGCATGATTTTTTATTTAGTACTTTCTCAGTAGGTCTTTAACATATATTTTTTACAAAACGATTGCATGCGCCGTTTTTGTGAAATTGCTACGTGATTCCCCGGGCTCGTTTTAAGGGGCCCGGTTTTGTATTATAATTAATAAAAATATATTTCGGATTTGTCCTCCCCGCTCATTAAAAAAATTTTTTGATCCCCCGCTCATCAATTTTCAAAAAAAAATCCCCCCCCCCCCCGGGCCTACAGAGACTCCAAATTGCCAATTGCCCAGTTACCCAATCTATACATATAATAAATCTCTTAAGTTTGCGTGTCTGTACATTGAAAATATTTGCAAAAAACTGATCTGGAGGATGTAAGATTAGTAATAGAATACATTAAGATAATTTTTGGAATTTTTGTCTGTTTGTTTGAACGTGCACCACGCAGAAACTACGATCCAATTTGAATACGGTTTTCACACGTAAATTTATCCTAGCTTGGGGTAACATCTAGGTTTTTTTCATCTAAATCGGCCTGCTACAAGCCAACTTTTATTAAAATCGGTTTAGTAGAACCGACGATACAGCTTGATCTCTACAATGGGCGTATTTGCACGGCATAAACTTTCGTGATTGAACTTCTGTAATATTTCAGAAAATTAGAGAGTATTCTGGAACATTCCAGCTGCGCGTTGCGGGTGTGGACCTCAGTGTCAGTTGCTTTTCCCTGGTAGTTTTACATCAAACGTCGTTTACAAAGAAGCTTTTTAGTTAATTTCAAAATTCCACACGAGTATAGTCGCGGGTACAGCTAGTTCCTCAATAATGTCTCGAGAGCTGGAAAATAATTAGATTTTGTTCACAGATTCTATGAGCGCATGTAAGATGCTCTAACATTAAGTGGAAGGTGAAGTTAATACTGCCCTAATGTAGTTTTAGCTACATTTGCTAATTGAGACAGTAAAGCTTGTCTATTTCTTACCTGTCTATCTTTACTGATGTGTTAATGATCTTAGACGCGGCTTGTGGTCGCAACATGGTTTTGGTTCCAAAACCAACCAGATACACACACCCGCAACACAATACCCGCGATGTTCGACTGTGAGCAGAATTAATTCAAGTTTAAAGATGGAGACATTTTTTGAAAATAATTTACGTTGTCGAACGCCTTTTATTTATTCCTCAAAATTAGTTTAGTCGAGGTGAGTATTTCACACTCTAAACGAATATTCGAAAATGATAAAGAGTAAGTTTAACTAAAAATTAATTCTGTCTCGGATTTACCAACCAATGCCGGCGTTTTTAATTAGTTATTTTTTGTTGAAAACCTAATGCAATATTATTGATCAGCATGCTGTAGAACAACTACATCCAGAATTTAACAACATTTTGATCAAGTTTAGACCGGTATCATAGACCTTTATTATATCTTTTTTGAGTAAAACAAAATTTATTTCAGTAACTGGCGTGCATTTTTATTAAGAAAAAAAAGGTCGATTTTTCGAAAAATCATATTAGGCATTTTTTTGTTGAAAACCTAATGCAATATTATTGATCAGCATGCTATAGAACAACTATATCCAGAATTTAACAACATTTTGATTTTTGGTTTTCGAATTACGGTCCCCTTAAAATTACCTATTTTAAACATTCAATATCAATCAATAAATTGGTAACGAAAAAAACTCATTCTTCATTTTCTCTTTAAATTCACTTTTTTTACTATCCCATATCATCGAAACTTTCAAATTTCGAAGGCCAAGAATTTTCATTGAAAAATTTTGGGTCATCAGACCTGTAAATTATTCAGGCATTAAGGATTACCGAATTTGAAAGTATCGATGATATAAGGTGGTAGAAAAAAAGAATTTAAAGAGGAAATAAAGAATGACTTTCTTGCGAAAAAAGATTCGTTACCAATTTATTTATTATGTAATGTTTAAAATAGGCAATTTTAAGTGGGCCTTAATTCGAAAACCAAAAATCAAAATGTTGTTAAATTCTGAATATAGGGGTTCTACAGCATGCTGATCAATAATATTTCATTAGTTTCTCAATAAAAAAATGCCTAATATAATTTCTCGAAAAATCAACCCTTTTTTTCTTAATAAAAATGCAAGCCAATGACAATGAAATAAGTTTTGTTTTACTTAAAAAAGGTATAATAAAGGTCTTTGATACCCATCCAAACTTGGTTAAAATTGGGTGACTAATAACTGAGCTACAAAGGTGTTACCGTGAAAAGTGGGACACACTGTATAAGAGAAGCTAAGGTCTCAAAAAATTTTTCGGCATTAACCACCGCCACCCCCATTACCAACCGCCACCCCATTATTAGTGAAAAAAATAAAATTGTCATTTAGTGTGTGAACCAAAGGCCCCAAAATTTTTTTTACTTTATCCGCCCCCACTAACGATGTGGCATATTATTTTATGGGTTTTTGGGGTAGACGTTTATTTTTTTTTTTTTTTTGTTGTAAGAGACTTGGATAGAAAATCTGGATGTGAAAGCAGTGATTTTTAAATCAAACATTTTTAAATTAAAATGTTTTCAATATCTTCTTAGAATTAAAAGAAAATATCTAAATTGCGATTATGTACCAAACTGATAAAACAATACCAATATCTAAAATATTTTCTCTGTTTCAGGTAAGATTACCGCGATTATTCATAAAGATAAACTAAGGAAAATATGTAAGTAACAACTTTAACTTATCTCACTTCACTTCATTTCCTTGAGGGTAGTTTAAGTTGGTGAGAAACTAAAATAAAAGTTTTCCTATAACAACAATAGTTTTGGAATTTTTAACTTTCGTTTTGGCAAAATTCGTTTGTGAAATGGATTCTATGCATTTGTAGAAGACAGCATATGAATGTTATTCAGAAAAATCTCCTACTTGTTCAAATTTTTATAAAACTACAAAGAATTTAAGCTGCTAGTCGTCAAAATTCAGGCCGTCGACTACTCCACAGAAACACACAGTATATGTAAAATTAGAAAATGTTCAATAAGAGCTCTTTTAGCATATTACCTTTAAGAGACGGACCAACATATCCTACTTACACCTCTACAGTTAAGTAAAAATGCAATATCCCTAGTTGGGGTAGTTACTGCTTTCATATTTATTTTTTAACACAGTATCTCCCAAGTAAAGACAAATAAATTTTATTTTCATTATCCAATCTATTTATGTTTAGATTTAGAGTTGGCAATTTTCCCCAAAAAAATTTTTTTTTCCAGAAGGGTTAAAACCCATTTTTGAATTTGCCGCCAATTCTAACCAAACTAACAACACTTCCTTTCAGTATTTTTTAATTACTATTCATTAGAATTAGCTTTATTAGCAGTATTAGGTATTTGGAGAAAATTCACACATACGCCAAATGATGAGATAACGAAATTTTGAGGACTGAGACTAAAAAATATGTTAGAATTGGCGGTAAATTCAAAAATCCTCCCGGGAAAAAACCCATTTTTGGGAAAATTGCCAACTCTAGATTTAATAGATCTGGAAATACAGTAATAACGAGACAATAATTTAAAAAAAATTAAATGTAAAAAAAACTTTTTGAAAACAAACTTATTTATTTAGGTGTATTGAAACGAGAAAAATTGAAATAATGAAATTAATTGTCTTAAAAGCTTGTATTTTTTGTTTTCGTTTTAGTACAACTAAATAATAAAAGCTTGTTTTTAAAAAGTTTTTTTTACATTTAATTTTTTTAAATTTTTATTTAATTAGTTTAAGTATTTTATATTCATACTTAAAATAGTACTAGATCCTTCGCTGCACGCGTCCGTACTTAAAATCGGATCCTTCGCCATTTCTTAGGATACAACATCTGAGTAAATAAACTATGCGATCAAAAATTATAGTGTTAAAATTTAAAAAAACTAACATTTTGGTATTGTTTTGCCACCAGAACTACATGTGTATGCAAAATTTCAGCTCAATTCGACGTCGTTAAGTGGTTTAAAATTGACTTGAAAGAACTAAACATCCTAACATACGTACATACAAAGCAAGTTAAATAAAAGCAAGTTAAATAAAAACTTGTAAAATAGTATTTATTTTAAAAATAATTATAGAAAATAAAAACCCAGTGTTTGTGCAGTTAAGTAAAAGCTTGTAAAATAGTATTTATTTTAGAAATAATTATAAAAAATAACAACCCAGTGTTTGTCTCATTTTCTATTCAAAAACATATCTACACTGTCTTCATACAGTGCTTTTTCTTATTATTAGCTTTATACTGTCTTGCATTATGATAATTTTCACAATTTTAATGCGGATATTGTGTTTCTGCAGGTTTATAACTTCACAACCTTAGCAGATCCAATAAATGCTCTAGAATAAATAGATGCAACGTAGAAAATCATGTAACAGCGCACAAGTGAAAATTTCAATTAAAAAAAAAGGGTTACTACTATGTTTTTCCTTGAAGCAGCCGTCTTTTCTACGAACTCCTACCCTTGAATCCTTTGTAATTTTTGAAATAGTCAGTAGTCGGAACGCATTCCGGGAGGCGAAATAGCAAAGCAGTTTGCCAGCTTTCCGACAATCGGCAATAGTTAGCAGAAAGTATTGAATGGTTTTTTTAAGTTAAAGAATTGAACTGTATTATACAATCGAATCTAATTAGAAAGTAAATCAGATTAGATGTAATTTTTTGTCGGTTATCTGTATTCTAAATGCAAATCTTATCCTTTTGCTGTGTGGCACGTCTAACGGTATTACACGATTGCATGTTACGCGTACGTCTTCACATATTTCCCGACACTATTAATCATGAATTATTATTAATTTCTAAGTTAATATATTATGGGTTAATGATATAAATGTAGCCTTTTTGAAACATTTTTTAACGTGTCGTAAACAAAGAGTAATTGTCAACAACAACTCTTCTCGATCGCGTCCTCAAAGGTCAATACTAGGACCGTTACGTTTTATATTATACACATCAGATATATTTCATTCCATTCATCATTGTAATTATCATTTTTATGCTGATGATTCTCAAGTTTATAAAAGTTTTTATCCAAAAGATGTCTAGTTCGCCAATATTTACTGGCAACGATAGTATCGTCGTCAGCAAATATTACCAGGAAAATAGTACGCCTAAGTCTATTTGTAGTTTTTATTAATTTTTCCTTATATGGAATTCGTTCAAGTGAACGTTCGAAGTTCAGGTCCATATATTATTTCGCAGTCTGAAAATCATAACTTATATATAAACCCTATAAAATGTTGTTTTTCTACGATTGTGTTGAAAGTCAAATTTTCTAATTTCAAAATGACTGTGGAAAATGTCACTTTGCCGCACGCCGTGCGGCAAGAATTTTTTCTACGATTTGTTGAATTTCAAATTTTCTAACTTCAAAACCGTAGAAAAAAACCGCTGCCCAAAGAATCACTACTTCCACATCCAGATTTTCTATCCACCAAGTCTCTCACAACGAAACAATTTTGTATGTGAAAATAATTGGTTATGGAACTTTAATAATATAAAATTTGAAATTCTCTACCCCAAAAACCCATAAAACGATATCCCACATCGGTAGTGGGGTGGGGGTGGTGATAGGGGTTGGTAGTGGGGGTGGATGAAGTAAAAAAATATTTTGAGGTTTCTGGTTCTTATACATACACTAAATCACATTTTTTTTTCATCCCCGTTAATAATGGGGGGTGGCTACTGCCAATTTTTTTTTTGAGACCTTAGCTTCTCTTGTACATACTAAATACCAATTTTATGGACTCTTACCTACTTGATTTACCTATTTACCCCAATTTACCCCCCAACCCTTCGACGGAACAAGATGAAAATATAATCTAGTTCTAGATCTCGTTAAAGTACATGTGTGTACCAAATTTCAAGTCAATATCTGAAACAGTTCCAGAGTAAACATGCGCACAAGAAAAAGTTACAGACAGACAGACCGACAGACAGACAGACCAGACCGATAGACAGACAGAAATTTTTTTTCGCTCAAACTTAAAATCTCGACGTTTCATGACATTCTAAGCCTATTTGAACAATAAAAATTTTTTTGTCGTTACTATACTTCCACTGGATGTGGAAGTAATAGTATGTAACACATGTGGCAAGCTTCAGTGCAAAACTCGTATGATAGTGTAATGTATTTCAACCCCTAGAATGTAGGCAACACAGAATTCGATTAATTGATTGGATGTCTGCCTAAATATAGAGATTTGCACCTACCAGAGAATGAACATACTAGAAGGTCTAGAGTGATGACATATCTGTTCTGGAACCATCTGGAGAATGTGACATCATCACAGAAACTTCGAGATCTGTCATCTGTAGGTATATAAGGCATGGAGTAAACCAGAGGAGAGAAGTTAGTGCAGTACTAATTGTCAGTTGAAATGATCAGAAGAGAGTAAAGTGATCAAGTAGTACACAGTGTGTTATTAGTCAAGTAAATTATTGTTGTAATTAGTAGTTAATAAATTAGTGTTTAGTGTTACCCTGTTGTTATAATTTCCGAACCCACGATACAGGGTGTTTACAAAAAGGGTGTAAGCACGTTACAATAGGAACACTCGCTGCGCTCGTGTTCCTACTTTCATACATCGTTTTGCAATGACGCCATTGCCACACTTGTATTACAATATACTATTATTTAACAAACTGTCATGTTTGACATGATTAAAAGTGAAAGTTTTAATAACGGAAAAAGAAATATTTTCCGAAACGTTAACTGCTTTCGATTTTTTTTTTTTTTAATGCCTTATTTATATTAACGTCCTGGCGAAGTTTAGCTAATGCTACTCTACCATTTAACCAGGACGGCGAGATGAGTTACGCTCACCCATCCAAGTGATGGACTCGCCCGGCCGTGCTTAACTTCGCCGATCGAGTCCAGTCACTGAAACCGGTACCGTTTCAGTTTATATAATTTTAGGTGTGAGACATTTTGTAATAAAAGTGTAAAAACCAGCCTCTGTCTGATCCTTTTGGCGCAGAGGTTAATTTCATCAAAATTTGTAAATATTTTTACAGCGGCAAAAAAGATAGATAGAAGATAATGATGTCTCCAGCCACTAAAATCATTTGTTATGGCGTTCAAAGAGCTGAGAAAGGTAAAAATAATAAATTTTAATAAATGGATTTAAAGAATCTTGACCGGTAAAATGTTTATGCGGGGAGGTTACAAATAATAAAATGAACGGATTGCAGCCAGCGAAGTCGTTTGTCAGGTCGCCGTAGAGGGTGTAAGAGGGTAAAATATATTAATAATCGATAACTTCTTTTACAATTCTTGACCTGTAAAAATTTCAGTCCAGACTTGTTAAAATAATACTGCTAACTATTTTCTAACTACTTAGGTAAATCTTTCTTAGCCCGTCCAAGGGGGTGAAGCGAGGGAATGAAATGTTTAGCAAATCATAACTTTCTAAATCATTCTTGAGCTGTCGAAATGGATTTGTTACCAGTAGAGTGGTGGTTGTTTTTAAAATTAAAATGATTTGCCAGTTCGCCCAATGGAGTGAAGCGAGGGGATGAAATACTTAAAAATCAACTTCGTGAGCTCAGGCTCAGTCACTTACTAGTGATGGGTAAAAGCTGTTATTTTTTAATAACAGTTTAAACTGGTACTGCTATTTTGAAATAACAGTTTAAAAATAACAGATCGCCTGAGAAGTACTGGCATGCGCATACCGCAGCGCGCAGTTGCATATGTTATTTCAGAGACGTTATTTTATACATCATGCTGCTGCCGCAGCGGCTTATCTGTTATTTTCTCACCTGTTATTTTCGAACAGAAATAACAGTTTGTTAATGCTGTTTACAAATAACAGGTTGTTAAATAGCAACTCATCACTTACTAACGCACTGAACACCCACAGTGTTACTACCGATACGTAGTCGTAATCGGCTATTGAACAAGATGCATTTAAAAACTGAGCTGTTCATTCACAGTTCACTAAAGTAAGCCGTTAATTTTAAATGACTCATTCATAACATCAACGATCCATCACTAAATGTGATCAACATGAGACTAGTTCTTTGCAGAAGAAGATCCACGTCAATTTGTTATACTCTCGGTTCCAGGCAGTGTTTGTTGTTTTTATAAATTATTATGTATAAAATTGCTATTACTTTTTTATAATTCATCATAATTCTCTCCTCTGGAAGCAATTGCTGATCGCTGTATTTATGCCAGATTGGACGAATTAGACAACGGTTTCCACATTATGCGTATATCATTGTCACTATATATCGGTGATTTTTTCCGCAATGCAGAGAGACTTGTTCTTCTGATCTTACATCTAACCCGGTCAAGTTAGCCCTAAAAATGGGGGTACCCTTGCATAAATTCCCAAGAAGCTGAAAATTTACATGAACGTTAGAGATACCATTATAATGAAGTCGTGAAAAGTCCCCATTGATCCCGTGTGTGCAAAAAATTTTATGCGAGGTCAAAGTTCGCAAAAATGGGTTTTTTGGATTTTTTAGCGAAACGGTTAGTTTTATGATAAAAATAGTTTAGACAAAGATTGTAGATCTTTCAATTCTCTACAAAAATGGTCTTTACACTTTTTTCCTAAAATTCACCTTTTTTGAGAAAAAACCATTCTAAAGTTATATTCTCCATAATGTGCACACGTTTCCACGCCACCTATGAGGTAGGGTACTTGGCGCGTCTTTTTTAATGTGGTTTCCTCGGTAGGCCTACTGCACGGTCTTTTTATTGAAGTTTAATATAATATTAGGTCTTCTTATTCAAATTCTTCTTCTTCTCTTCCTCCACCTTCTTCTTCTTCTTCATCTTCATCTTCCTGAGTTGACGTAAATTGTTTAAACTGCGATACATCAGTTGTTTCGTCGTTGATGTAAGGATCATCTTCTTTTGGAGATTCAGTATTTGAACACGACTGGCCTTGACAGTTGGTGCATGCTGGTGAACAAAGTAAGCCTACTTTTTTGCAGCCGCATTTCGAATTACACCCCTTTTTGTCGTTGCAAAAAATAGTATTAAGGAGCTTTTCTCGTGCCGGTGGAAGTAGAGTGTGAATTGGTTCCAATACATTATTAATTAGCTTCCAACCCCATTCTTCTGGGTTCAGTTGATCACCAAGCCACACTTGAACCTGGTAATATACTTGATAAAAATGTTGATGAGCAGAAGCCGAGGTTGGAGGAAGACAAGCTAATTGAACCCTTTTTTTATTACGTGTATGTTTTGCAAAAGATACGTAACGTAACTTATCTATGGAAGTAATCTTTTTTGGGGCTCCATATACAGAAAGAAGAAAGCGAATTCCGTTGGTGATTAGAGTTTCTGGAGCAGAGTTCATATCTTCAAAAGCATTTGCACATGTAATTAAATCTTGTTTTTCAAACAATTTGAAAACTTGTTTTACCCCTCCGGAACATTGCTGATGTTGTATCACAGCTAGTCATAACATGTAAAAATAGAATATGATTTTTACATTTAGGATAAGCCGATAAACTCATATTTGAAAATATTTTCGATGGTTGTTGAGCCTTGCCTGGTTTTAAAAAATAAATGGTATTTTCAATTGGAGTTCGAGCGGTAAGTAATACCAACAGATCAACATCTTCACCAACAACAACATTGACATCAGTTTCTATAATGAGTACATCAAATTTCCGACATTTTTTTAAAACTGAATACAGCACAAGTTAAGAATATTTGCAATAACCACGTGTTTTTACTGCGAGGGAACGTTTAACCCATTAACGGCCAAAGGTGCGTAAACGCACCCTTTCAACCAAATTTTTTTTTCAAGTTCGAGACCAATATTTTACACTTCTAAGTTTTACAGAATGTATATCAACAGTTCAGAGAGTGTACGAATATTTTTGTTTTATTAAAAATATCTTTCTTTCATGTTTTAAAACTGTTTTGAATATGCCACAATTTAACCGGTTATGTACATCACCATCAAATTATTTTTTTGAGTTAGTAATTATAAAATAACAGCAATTCTTTCATGCTATACATAAATAAAATACATACACTGTGATAACTATATTTTTGTATTCACTCATATTTTAAAAATGACGTCCATATTGCCATATATATATAATGGGTGCGTATACGCACCTTTGGCCAATAACATTTAACATTTTTATGTACTTTATTTCAAGTGTGGAAAAGACGAAAATCTCGGTATGTCAACATCGTGCATGGAAGCAGACACGGGTCCACTATTCAATCCTGTCGAGAGAGGGGAGGGCGTGCGAGGATGATTCCCCCCCGCCCATAAAAAAAAATCGAGCCAAAATAAATTTCTTCGGATTTCTGCCCCACCCGCTCATTAAAAAATTTTGCGGAGTAAACTAATTTTTTTTTTGATTTACCCCTCGCCCACCAAAAAATTTTTTCGGACCAAAATAATTTTTTTCGGATTTTTCCTCCCTCGCTCATCAATTTTCAAAAAAATCCCCCCCCCCCCCAAGGACCGTATTTCTCTCCACGGCCCTGCTACTATTTATTTTTTGTCCCAAATTATTTTGTCAAATGCTATCGCTTTCCGCCTCACGCAACAGAAATATAATAAAATCTACTTTGATATGGCGACATTTCGCTTTCGCATATGCGTCATATACAAAGCACCTACTTTATTACAACGTGAACTTCAAGTAGATATCAACGTTCCTTTTAGGAAAAATCGAAAAAAAAAAAACACCCGATGATGGAAACAATAAGAGCGAAACCGCCATTTTCAACTTATTTTGACTCTAGCACGACGATATCGCTTTCATATTCACAAGTCGATGTCTTCTTCCGTTTTCGAAAAATCAACGAAAACCGTCACGACGATGGAAACTTGAACAGCAGACCAGAAGAGCATATCCTAAGATCGGCCAGCAAAAAGTCCACCTGATGATATAATCAATAAGGACGAAATAAGAAAATCACGACAAAGCGGAAAAACGAGCCGCGTAGGAAGAAATGTTTGACGATGAAAAAATGAAATGAGGAAATGACGAATTGAGCAACGGCTAGATACGAAACGTCAAGTAATACTATTTATCTATGTAAGAAGTGCAAAATGCATCTGCACTCAGATTGCTTCGAGATTTTTCGGAAAAAAAATTATTCTGATTCATTTCATTTTTCTCTGTTTAATAATTTACATGTCGGTTTCCGCCAAAGGTGCGTATACGCACCTACGTGTTTTTTTTTCAAATATTTACCTATTTTTTTTTTAATGCCAAATTAGTCTTAATTTATGTATTCTTAATGTACTTTAATAAAAATATCTCTAAAATGGCAACTTCTTATTGTCTTGGCCGTTAATGGGTTAAGACTAACGGTATTTCGTTGGGACCTTAGAAAAAATAGCAGGTAGACGGACACTGCCACGTTCACAATTGAACAGCAGACAGATGTTGCTCAAGGCCATGTGGTCACATAAAATTATGGACTGGGTTTCTTTTCATCTCATATTCTTAGAATTATCATTCAATATTAACGTGATAGTCACGCAGACTAATAGTTTTAAATATATTATACGTCCATAATGTACATAGGCAGCGTAGTCACGCATATTATGGAGAATATAACTTTAGAATGGCTTGTTCTCAAAAAAGGTGAATTTTAGGAAAAAAGTGTAAGGACCAGTTTTGTAGAGAATTGAAAGATCTACAGCTATTTTTATCATAAAACTAACCGTTTCGCTAAAAATTCAAAAAAAAAACATTTTTGCGAACTTTGACCTCGCATAAAATTTTTGCACACACGGGATCAATGGGGACTTTTCACAACTTCATTATAATGGTATCCCTAACGTTCATGTAAATTTTCAGCTTCTTGGGAATTTATGCAAGGGTGAATGTCTATTTTGACCGGAGTAATCATAAAGCGCGAAGTCAAAGGTTTTGCACTAATTTAAAGTTTTGGAATTTTTTGTAGTTATTCATATTGTTGCATGTTATCCCCCCAGAGACGTCTATGAGCATTCCCTCTAAGTTGAAAAGGTAGACACTGAACAGAAACTAAGCTAGTTGGTTGGTTCAGCTGTCGGCCCAGAGATGGCGCGCAGTATCACAATCTGGCCTTCTAGAAACATCTAGAGAGTGATGACATCATGACAGACTATTCTGGCTCCCTCATCTTTGGGTATATAAAGGCATGAGTTTAGTTCAGTTGACAGTTCAGTTAAGATATCGAGTTCGGAATATTAAGAAGTGACCAGCGTAATAAAGTGACTGAATTAGTGAATTATAGTATTTAGTAGTATATTAGTGAAGTAATTAATTGTTGTAATTGGTACGTAAGTTAATAAATTAGTGTTATAATTTCCGGATCCACGATACACGGTGTTTACAAAAGGGGTAACAACGTAACAATATATAAAAAATGTAAAATCCAACCGTTTTTGTTTCCAAGACAATCGGGAACTTTCGTTAACCCACCCCGTAGACATAGAGATTTATTTCGTAGTATTGAAACATTTTCATTTGACCTTCAAGGTCAGGCACCTATAACACGTATATAATATTTCAGCAGCTAAATATAAATGATTTTTATACTATTCAAGTTGACCTTTGGACTTTATTTCCAACATTTCGTTACAGTTCGCCTTAGATCTCGAGAAACCCCCTGTCAACCCTTATAATGTTAATACTATTGCGTGAGTTTACTTAATTACCATTACAAGGCAACCTTTAAATATTTTCCATTATGCCCGGGGCTTACGCAGAAAAAATATTATTATGGAGCTGCCTAGTTGAATAGGTAATTATTTATAAGCCACCGACTTACTGATTAATGTCATTTTAATTTAGTGAAGGTAATAAAGTGTATGATTATTTATGAACGTTGGTGTTATTGTTTTAAAAATATAACATTTTTGTTATGACACGAACATGTTGTTTTAATAGTCTACATACGTTTTTACCCCAAATAATTGTTTGAAACGCAGTTGTATTTAATGGTGATTATTTAGTCAATACGGCGTTGTCAGAGGGCACTTTCCTGGAATTTTAAAAATAGAAAAAATTGTTGGAAGTTATAGACAGGGTGAGTCAGTTGTGTATAGATGGTTAATATCTCCTCAATCGTTTGAAAGGGCCCCGCACGTTTCTTATGTAAAATAATGCCCGGGTAGATTTGGTTGAAATTGAAATATGTTATTTATGAAATCATCCTGAATAAAAGTCTCCATGGGAGCAAGGCCGAAAAATTAATAGTTTTTAAGTTGTGGAGCTTTGAAGTTGTCTATCCGTGGTATATCAAATTCGGAACGAATTATAATGTGGCTGAAGAACAGCTCGAGTTTGACACGAATTATCAAAATTAGAAATCCAACTAAACTGAGACTAAAAAAGTTTTCACCCTTAAAAATGGACTTAATCATGTCACTTCCGGTTCGCACTTCTTCGCTGTTATTGTGGTCCATATCTAGCGTGGAGGCCTGAAGCTCGTCAATTTACCCTGAATACGTAATTATTACGCAGGTCTATATATACGCTGAAAAAGTTTTCACCCTTAAAAATGGACTTAATTATGCATCTTCCGGTTCGACCTTCAGCCCTGTGTTATTGTGGTCCATATCTAGCGAGGAGACCTGAAATCCATTTATTTACCCTTTATACGTACTTAACACAAAATGTTAACAGGTCTATACTGAAACTGAAAAAGTTTTCACTCTAAAAAATGGACTTAATCGTACTTCCGGTTCGTATTGTGGTCCATATCTAGGGAGGAGGCTAATTAGTTTGTTGGATTTCTAATTTTGAAAATTCGTGTTAAACTCGAGCTGTTCTTCAGCCACATTCGTTCCGAATATGATATACCATGGATAGACAACTTCAGAGCTCCATAACTTAAAAACTATTAATTTTTTGGCCTTGCTCCCATGGAGACTTTTATTCAGGATGATTTCATAAATAACATATTTCAATTTCAACCAAATCTACCGGGCATTATTTTATACAGTGTGTTTCACTTCTCGTGAAGACACCCCTGTATCTTTTTTATTTGTTGCCGAATTAATTTCAAATTTTTATTAGCCATGCAAGTCCATAAGGTGACTTTATTCAACATATAAATGCCGTCTAAATCTAAAACGCCGGCCTACTGCGATAAAAAGAAAATGTGAATTTTCGAGAAATCATAGTAGGCTTAGAAATAGACAAAAATTTTGTTAACAAAAGTTGTTCGGAATCACTTGATATGTCTCCCTGTAAAATTTTGTGAAAATCGGAATATTTTCAAAAAAAAATTTTTTGTTTCACTTCTCGTGAAGACACCCCTGTATCTTTTTTATTTGTGGCCGAATTAATTTCAAATTTTTATCAGCCATACAAGTCCATAAGGTGACTTTATTCAACACATAAATGCCGTCTAAATCTAAAACGCCGGCCTACTGTGATAAAAAGAAAATGTTAATTTTCGAGAAATCATAGTAGGCTTAGAAATAGACAAAAATTTTGTTAACAAAAGTTGTTCGGAATCACTTGATATGTCTCCCTGTAAAATTTTGTGAAAATCGGAATATTTTCAAAAAAAAATTTTTTGTTTCACTTCTCGTGAAGACACCCCTGTATCTTTTTTATTTGTGGCCGAATTAATTTCAAATTTTTATCAGCCATACAAGTCCATAAGGTGACTTTATTCAACACATAAATGCCGTCTAAATCTAAAACGCCGGCCTACTGTGATAAAAAGAAAATGTTAATTTTCGAGAAATCATAGTAGGCTTAGAGATAGACAAAAATTTTGTTAACAAAAGTAGTTCGGAATCACTTGATATGTCCCCCTGTAAAATTTTGTGAAAATCGGAATATTTTCAAAAAAAAAAAAATTTTGTTTCACTTCTCGTGAAGACACCCCTGTATCTTTTTTATTTGCGGCCGAATTAATTTCAAATTTTTATCAGCCAAACAAATCCATAAGGTGACTTTATTCAATACATAAATGCCGTCTAAATCTAAAACCCCTGCCTACTGCGATAAAAATAAAATGTTAATTTTCGAGAAATCATAGTAGGCTTAGAGATAGACAAAAATTTTGTTAATAAAAGTTGTTCAGGATCACTTCATATGCCCCTCTGTAAAATTTTATGAAAATCGGAATATTTTCAAAAAAGAGAACACATAAAGAGAACTTTTTCCAACAAATGAAAGTTGTGAACAAAAATCAGCATTCAATAAAACACTAAAAGGGCTTTTTATTTTTACATATCAAGTTGAATGTAATATCTTTTCTTTTTTTCTTTTTGTTATCTCTCTTCTGGAGGAGTAACTCTCCATCATATCCTTCCTCCTTATCGGCTCAGAAATTTAGGAACATGGACGGTTTTATTGCGTTGAATGTAAAGAGTGCCGTGAAATTAACTGTCAATATGTATTGTGTTATTTATTTCGTCATTGCTTTCATGACAGAAGTGATTGTTGTTATTTTCTGTGGAGTTTGTTAGTTTTTCTTGTTTTAATAATTTTATTCATACTAAAGTTTCCTTATTTCATATCTTTTCTCATAATGGTTAGAATACTTTTAACTACTGATGAAAAAATTGAAATAATAAAGATAGTCGGTGAAAATGTACGGTCTTCAAGAGAAGCAGCAGAAGAATTTAATTTAAGACATCCTCTAAGACAACCAATTCACCATGGTACCGTAGCAAGAATATGTCACTTGTTCAATACAACTGGCAATGTGCTTAATCGAAATCACGGAGATGATAATGTTATATTAGCGGCGTTTAACGCCAATCCCACTACCAGTCTTCGAAATATGGCTCGTGACCTTAATTTGTCGACATCAAAAATTTGGAGATGTTTAAAACGCCATAAGCTACAACCGTTTAAACCAAAATTTTTACATACCTTGGAGGAAGGTGATGAAGAGAGAAGATTAGAATATTGTTTATGGATCCAAGGTAATTATTTAAACAATAGAGACTTCTTGAAGAAAGTAATTTTCACGGACGAGGCAACTTTCTCCACCAACGGGGTAGTGTCATCACAAAACTCTAGGTTCTGGGCAGTAGAAAATCCTGATTGGATAATAAATTGTAAAAGGCAATATTCCCATAAAGTAAATGTGTGGTGCGGAATTTTTAACGAAACAATAATAGGGCCGTTTTTCTTTTTTCAAAATATAAATGCGTTAAATTTGCTAGAATTTTTAAATAATGATCTTTGGAATGCAATTGTTGATTTTCCTTTGGAACAATTGTATTTTCAACTCGACGGAGCATCTATCCACAATTCCGTAGTAGTGAGAGCATGGATGAATGAACATTTTCCCCAAAGATGGATAGGACGAAATAGCCCTTTAATACATTGGCCACCCAGATCACCTGATCTCACTCCAATGGATTTTTATTTTTGGGGTCACATTAAAAACAAAGTTTATATGACCCGACCTCAAAATATAGAGCAGCTTTGTGAGAGGATAAGGCAAGCATGTTTAGAAGTTACAGCTCAAGAACTGCGAAGAGTTGTAAAAAATAACAGAAAACGGATTGAGAAGTGTATTACACTTGAGGGTGGGTTAGTGGAAAGGGGCGCAATATAATAAATAAGTAAAAAAAACCATTAACTTCTTTTATTTTTGAACTATTCTAACACTGCGGCTTTTGCTTTATCTGTATTTTTTTTCCGACAATATTATCATTCATTATTAGTAGTCTTCTCTGTAAAAACAACGGCCCTTTTCAGGGCCACCAATTTAATTCAAAAAGAATTCGTTATATGACAGCATCCTACCAACCTACATATTGTTGACAGATGTTAAAACTCATTAAAGTAATTAGATTTTAATTTTAATTATTCTAAGGCCGGCATTTTAGATTTAGACGACATGGGGCGTATGAAGTGATCCTGAACAACTTTCATTAACAAAATTTTTGTCTATCTCTAAGCCTACTATGATTTCTCGAAAATTAACATTTTCTTTTTATCCCAGTAGGCAGGCGTTTTAGATTTAGACGGCATTTATGTGTTGAATAAAGTCACCTTATGGAGTTGTATGGCTGACAAAAATTTGAAATTAATCCGGCCACAAATAAAAAAGATACAGGGGTGTCTTCATGAGAAGTGAAACAAAAATTTTTTTTTTGAAAATATTCCGATTTTCACAAAATTTTACAGGGGGGCATATCAAGTGATTCCGAACTACTTTTGTTAACAAAATTTTTGTCTATCTCTAAGCCTACTATGATTTCTCGAAAATTGACATTTTCTTTTTATCGCAGTAGGCCGGCGTTTTAGATTTAAACGGCATTTATGTATTGAATAAAGTCACTTTATGGACTTGTATGGCTGATAAAAATTTGAAATTAATTCGGCCACAAATAAAAAAGATAGGGGTGTCTTCACGAGAAGTGAAACAAAAATTTTTTTTTGAAAATATTTCGATTTTCACAAAATTTTACAGGGGGGCATATCAAGTGATTCCGAACAACTTTTGTTAACAAAATTTTTGTCTATCTCTAAGCCTACTATGATTTCTCGAAAATTGACATTTTCTTTTTATCGCAGTAGGCCGGCGTTTTAGATTTAAACGGCATTTATGTATTGAATAAAGTCACTTTATGGACTTGTATGGCTGATAAAAATTTGAAATTAATTCGGCCACAAATAAAAAAGATACAGGGGTGTCTTCACGAGAAGTGAAACAAAAAATTATTTTTTGAAAATATTCCGATTTTCACAAAATTTTACAGGGGGGCATATCAAGTGATTCTGAACAACTTTTGTTAACAAAATTTTTGTCTATCTCTAAGCCTACTATGATTTCTCGAAAATTGACATTTTCTTTTTATCGCAGTAGGCCGGCGTTTTAGATTTAGACGGCATTTATGTGTTGAATAAAGTCACCTTATGGACTTGTATGGCTGATAAAAATTTGAAATTAATTCGGCAACAAATAAAAAAGATACAGGGGTGTCTTCACGAGAAGTGAAACACACTGTATAAGAAACGTGCGGGGTCCTTTGAAAAATGTCTTTTTTCACTTGAAACCATGACTATCAGCATGTAGGTGATTGATTGCCAGAACATTTGAAATAAAAATATAATGTTCCACTTGAAAATAATTGAGATATGACGGTTTAAAAATGTAAAAGTTTGAATCTTCGTGGATTACACGCTGTAGAATTGGATTCAACTCTGAGAGGCCTGGAAGTTAGCTCATGTTCTTGACTAACAGTCAAAGTGAATCCAAGATCAAATTTGTGAAAATAATTTTTTACAGGTTTTACTCTTGACTGCTGCAAATGCATTTTTTTGCTGAAAAATAATAACGTGGCAACGCCGCAGTGTAAATCCAAAAATAATATATGTCTGGATAGAGAATTAACAATTAGATACAAATGAAGGTCTATAAATATATTATTTCTCTTAAGCTGTAATACGTAAATTATGTATTCAGATCAAAATTGGAGTTTGTCAGGACACGATTTAGTTCACTTTTAAGATCCCCAACTCGCATTAATTCACTGTCAGTACTTTATGCTCGAGGTCAAATTGTTATAGCTCTTCCATCCTGAGGAACAGCTGCAACGCTTCTGGAGAGTCGACCGTGCTGGCATTTAAATTGTCATTTAACAAGCCCCGAAGTTCTATCTGTAGTATCAAAAAAGGAACCACGTTGTCAAGAATTGTACAAGAGTGTAAATTGTACAGTTACAATGGCCAATAGACTGCTGTTTGAAGCTTTAGATAGAAATCTTCAGGATTTGCGAAATAAAAACATGTTTGGCTTTATGAACTGCTGAATTCTGACAACTGTTTCAGTAATTTTAAAAAGTCTTCGGCCATTCTTTTTATTTGAAAATTCGACACTTTTTCAAAAATCAATCGATCAATGTCATCTTTGTGATCTTCACAGATTTGCAACAATTGCACAATTTAGTGACATACACCTCAAGGTCGGAATCCATCTAACATCTTGTGGTAATGTTAGTTTCTTGCCGCTTTTTTTCCCTTGCCCCTTTTGGCAAGTGTGTATTGCGATAATATTTTACAATTTGAACTAGGTACTGTCGTGAGCAAAAAAATAGGACAAATATTTTTTTCTAATGTAAATCTGTTTCTATTTGCACACTTGCAATGAATTTTGACAAATAACTGACAACGTCACAAAAATTAAAGTTAGATGTACACAACTAGATTTTAGCAAAAATACGTTATAAGACTGTCCCATTTTTTTTGCGCACGAGAGTACGTGTGATTTTACTTTTGTAACTTCCAAATCTTTGTAAAGCAAATTCAGTATATAAGCAGAATACTCGTATGTTATAATGAGGTAATTCGAGGGCCTGGGCAATTTTTTCCATCGTATTGTTCATGTTTGCTGCGTTATCTGTGACCAAACTAGTAATCTTGCAGGTATCCTCATTTTTACACTTTATTTATCACCAATGTGTCCTGATATATCTCAACTTTCCAGAAGAAAACTGTTTCCATTCTCTAGTATCAAAACTGCACATATTATCCATTCATTATGATCATTTGACCAACTATCAACACACATACAAACTGATTGACCTAATAAATTTTCAGAGCACTTTTATTCTTTTAAAAGGATTGATGATAACTGAAACCTAGAAGGCGGGACATACCATGGTCTTAACATGCCAATCGCATTTCGAACTTCTCTATGTTCAATGGACTTAAAGGAACAATTTGTTGCAAAAATGGCGCTGGCTACCAGTTTGTCTAATTCTTTCATTTTGTCTTGACATGTTCTTACAACAAAGGAGCTTAAACTAGTGCTACTGCAACTAATATTACTCAAATTCCTGCTTGCTGTTCATTATTTCAAATGATATCTATAAGAGATATTTTTCAGATGAAAATGTTAACCATTTTAAATACTTATTATCTAAAGAAACATAGGATGAAGTATACACTGAAAGAAATCAGCACTTCAAATTTGATATATTTTTTTCAATATTTACATATTTATTTAATATAGCGTTTCCTTTAAAATTAGTTAAAGTAGGAAAATGTAATAAAAGAAATCCCTGGATCACCGTAGATATTATACAGGAAGGTATTCTCATTAGAGATATCAACAAGGCTCTAAAATCAACAAACGATCCAAAACTGCGTCTGAGGTACAAAATTCTTAAAAAAAAGACATAAACTAAATATAAAAAAAGCTAAAACGACATATTTTGAACAGTTTATAAAAAATGCAACTAATAAATCGCAAGCAACATGGCAGGTCATCAATATGTAAATAACAAAAATAAAAAAAGCAAATTACCACATGAAATTACATATAATGATCAAGTCTACAGGAAACCAATGGACATTGCAAATGGTTTTAATAACTTTTTCATAGATTCTGTTTACGAACTAACTTCAAATACTCCGGTAAATACAAATAATTTTGAAAATAAAATATCCTATAATGAAAATACCTTTTATCTCTCGGCCATATCTATTGAAGAAGTTTTCAAAATAATGTTAACAGTCTGTACAAAAAAATCATCGGGACCAGATGAGATTCCATGTTGCCTTTTGAATGATATTGCCGAATTTATAATTTACCCTCTGACTCCACTTGAAAGTGGATGTTTCCCAGAACAGTTGAAAGCAGCATTAGTAGTTCCAGTATATGAGAAAAACAACCCCAACGATATTACAAACTACAGACCTATCGCCCTCCTTTCAGTATTTTCTAAGATATTTGAAAAAGCATTTCAAATAAAACTACTACATTTTTTAGAGGAAAATAATATATTGACTGCAAGACAACACGGATTTTGCAAAAACAGCTCTACGCAAAATGCAGTACTTTCCTTTTATGGTAAAATCTTTTTAAAATTTTAATAATAACTTGAAACAAGCTGGTATATTTTTTGACTTCTCACGGGCGTTTGACACTATAAATCACGCCCAATTATTAAAAAAAACTCGAATCATATGGTATTCGCAATGTAGCATTATCATGGGTTAAGTCATATCTAACAGGAAGGTCACAAAATGTAAAAATAATGGAAGAGGGCAAAAGATATATCTCGAACAGCTTAAATATTAACACCGGAGTTCCGCAGGGGAGTGTACTAGGCCCATTATTATTTTTGATTTTTATCAATGATATAATAAAAAATATTGACAACACTTTTTTAACACTCTTTGCTGATGATACGTCTTCTATTATTTCTGCCAATAACATTGAAAATCTTAGCAAAAATGCTACAAATTGCTTTAAACAAATGACAGAGTGGTGTCAAAAAAATGGCCTAGTCCTCAATACTCAAAAAACAAATCTTTTATTATTTTCCCCTATTGGAGTGAGCAATAATATCAGTTTAATGGTTAAAACAGAATCTCAGTTATTACATCAGGATGAACATGTATAATTTTTAGGTATAGAAATGGACCAAAATTGTTCCTGCACTCAAAGAAATAGTATGGGTAAATTCAACAAAAAAAAATGGTTCACTAACAGTATCGTTAATTTTGTTAAACCAAACTATATTGATGGTATTTTTAAACAAGAGGTGATTGTTATTTTAATTAATAAAAAGTTGTCGTACAACAAAACAAACATTAACTTAAAAAATAGATGAATAAGACTATTATTTTGTTCGTCTGACTATTATTTTGTTGAATTCTGTCAAATTAAACTAGATAATAGTATATCTTATTTTTAACTATTATCGAATTGTAATTCTAACCCAGTATTAGTTCGCTGTACTATTGTACTTGGTAGACAAACCAATCTTATTGTCGTCTTCTAGAAGTTCTAAAAGAATTACCATAAAATTTGCTTGCTTACCACGTAGTCTATTACAGAAATTATTCCCAGATGACGCCACATACAAATCACTGACAATAATCAATCATGCATTATCTTACACTCTTATGAATTTATAGAAAATTAATAACATGATTGCAGTGTTCAAATTCTCTCAGGGATCATCGATATATTTGGATGGATCTTATAAACTATCTCTAATCTATGGTTTGGGTGGTCTGATGTCTCAAAACTGAGATTTTGGCTAACCAAAAAAAACTTCATCATACAATAAACTGTAGATCAACCTAAAAATTAGTTGGTGAACAAAAAACAAAGTCGTTGTACTATTTAATTGTAGACCAAATTGAAAATGGTTAGTGAACATAAAAAAATGTCATTGTACTATTTAATTTGTTACAAGGAGATATGATTATTAAACTACTATTTGTTTACGAAAACAAATAAAGTTGTATGACTATTCTTTACTGATTGATTTAACTATGAAACTAGATAGGCGCGATTTCATATGCTCTTTTTGGTTGAATTTACCTATCATTTTCTTTGAGTGTAGGTTGCTAATACTTTTTATCAAGTTATTAATTTTTGTATTGACTACATATATT
This sequence comes from Rutpela maculata, assembly GCA_936432065.2. Lineage (NCBI taxonomy): Eukaryota > Metazoa > Arthropoda > Insecta > Coleoptera > Cerambycidae > Rutpela > Rutpela maculata. The sequence continues at coordinate 386,053,412 of OW386285.2, read as the reverse complement.
TTTAAACTGTGTATTTATATATATTCTCGTAGCATTTTAATGTGTCAGGTGTTACGTTGTACTGTGTGTACTATTTGACAATGCCAAAACTGTTATTGCAGTCTAATTGGAAATAAAATATATTATTATTATTATTATTATTATTATTATTATTATTATTATTATTATTATTATTATTGGGAATTTTCACTTTGGATTGTACTGGCTTGGCACTCATTAATTTTTTTTCACCTTCAATTGACTGATTTTTACAGGTTTCCCAGTGGTTTTTAATCCCGTCGAAAAAGCCCCTAAGTTTAGTTACTACATTTTTTACATATTGCACGGCATCCGACTTTGTCCATAATTTTTTTTTCACGAAATGTTGCCAAACACTATCTTCTGTCCTGCCCCGACTAGACATTTATTTTTAGTATACGTCGCGCGTTAATGTCCAGTCAGTACAAAAGTTAAATGAATTTGAAAACCCTCTCATCGAAAAACGTTTTTATTTAAAGGAATCAAAAACTCACCTAAATAGTCCTGAAGATGTCAATAAATTGTAACGAAACGTCGACTATTTAAAAAGTCTTTTCCTAACACCTTTTTGGTCTATACCGTCAACCGTGACCAACATTATTTTTATCATCACTAGTGGTGTGAAGAACGGGTATCTCTTCTAGTCATAAATCAGAAAGATAACGTGCAAAGTAGGTAACTACTGTGATTGAATAGAAAAATTTGTACAATATCCTCGGTCATTTTCCCAATATGATGATGAATGAGGCACTATAATTTATAGTTTCACTATGTTGATTATGCCAAAATACGTGTTTGCGCGAAATTCCAGCTTTTTATGAATTAAATCTGAAATTCAGGAAAACAATATTTAATTTTCCCGAGTTACAGACAAAGGAACTTAAATGATGATGCCTAAAATCTACTACGATTTAGCCGGTTAATTTGTACATACAACATTCAGCGAAGGGTTTAAAACGATTTTCAGCTAAAATAGAAGCATTGCAATCGTAAAACCGCAAACCAAATGTTGCAGATCTTAACCACAGTTAATAAGTCAAGACTAATTAATACTGGCTGAACGCCAGCGTAATCAACTGCAGTGTTTGACCCTTGCATTTATTAACGGCTTGCCTTGTTTTCAGACTGTGATATTATTCTATTATGAACTTGCATGCTTTAAAGCAACAATCAAACATCGATTTCAGTTTGCAGTTTAATAATTCAGCGTGTTCAGTGTAATAGCGTTAATATTTTATCAAACGGAATACCCCTGCATGCTATCAGAAAGGCATATGTTTTACAAAACTACGCTGTAAAATGGACTGATTAAATTCTATGCAATTGAAGGTTTTATATCTAATAAAAAAGAAAGAACGAATGCGATATTATCAAATCGTCAAGTTTTGATGTTACATAAACTCTAATCAAGTACTTGCAACAATGCGTAAAAGGAGCATTCATAAGAGCCAACGAATAGAATGCCTCGCTTTTGAATCTTAGACCTTTGAGGAAAAAAGTCCCGTAGGCAAAATACAATCACGGTGCATAATAGTTGTGGCCTGTATATGAAACAAAGTTTATTAGCTGCTTTGATTTGCAAAAAAGAACTTGTATATGTATTCCTGGAGAAGATTGAAAACTGATATAAATGCATTACATATTTGTACTTTTCTATCCAGGACTTTCCGTTTATCCGGTCCATTTCGTTAAATTGTTGTTGCTATTCTGATGTCATTTGTGTAAGTTGTTACTGATCAATCTTCTTTATTCTTTCTGGGGGTATCATAACTATATTTTTTTGGTGAACGCTTTCCTCTCAGTCTTTACAGGTAACCATACCACACGTTTTGAGTTGCGATAATATAGAACCATCTATCTACTTATCAGGTGGGGTATGTCCTCGATTAGGTTTCAGTCATCCCTCAGACGGTTCTGAGAAGGAGAACAAAGGCGCCATGCATAACTCCTGATCTCTAGGAGGCAGTGCGTTCCTAACGCATCGGATAGAAGCTTTGTCTGATATATCGGTTCTACTTTTTCCCTGCAATGACCGCCACACCTCAGCCTGTAAGCCGCCTTCCAAGCCGTGGCCTGAATCACCAGATGAAGGGGCACAAATACCAGAAGGATCTCCAGAGTTGCTGTGGAGGTCGTGCGTATAGCCGACGTTTCATAGTAAAAATTACTCTCTGCCTTAGGCGCTAGTCATTGCACCATCGCCGTACGATCTGTAGGGCCCTTTGCGTAGTAGGGTGCATCGATTTTCTTTTTTTTTTACCTAATCCAAAATGGCGGGCGCCCAAAAGTTGTATCATAGGGTTGTAAATAATACGTTAAAATTTCAAATTAAAATATTAACCCTTAGGAGTAGCGGGTTGGGGTCAAAGGTAAACATTTTTGATATTCTATATATTCAAAATGGCGGGTGCGCAAAAGTTGTGTTTTGGGGTTATAAGCAACAGGTAGAAATTTTAGTGGTGGGTGAGGGTTAAAAGTCCAATTTTTTTATTTTGTGCATATCTAAAACGGCGGGCGCGGAAAAGTTTGGTCTTGGGGTAGAAATTGGCTGGTAAAAATTTTAAACCAAAATATTAAGACTCAAGGGTACCGGGTTAGCATCAAAGACCAAAAAGATAGTATGTACCCTTACAAATATTATCAATACTTATCAATTAGTAATATTTTTAAACTATGTTTAATTACGATATTAAATTTAAATTACTTATTACTACCTACGTATTTGTTATCTAATGTACGCATGCCCATAATACAGCATGCGCTGTGTTCTGCATACATGAAAGCTCGGTGAACAGTGAACACTGTCAGTTTTAGCCAAAACTTTAGATAGGTGCGGTATTTTCCATAGAGCTGGAGCACTGATTGCTTCCTCAGTACTCCAAGATTTTGGTTTAATTAATGAATCTAACACAACGCATGTAATTGATAAAAAGAAAATTAGAAGAGCTATACGTGGACTTTATTTCGATGGACGTAAAGACAAGGCCATGAAATTAATAGATAACCGTCAAAAGATAACAACCGAAGAACATATAGTTTTAATTGGAGAGCCCGGATCATCATATTTGGGACATGTCACACCTTCTACAGGTTCAACTGTAAACATCATTAACGCCATTGTCTTATTTTGAAAACTCTCGAATCCCAACCAACACCTTGAAAGTCGTCGAATGTGATGGAACGGCTACAAATACTGGTCCTAAAGGTGGTGTTATAGCTCTACTTGAAAAACATTTTAAGAGACCACTTCTGTGGTTCATTTGCCAACTGCATGCAAATGAACTTCCACTAAAAGGCACTTGATCGAACATATTGACGGAACTGTATTTCAGGATTTTCAGATATATTAGGAAAGTTGTAAGTCAAATGCGAGCAGATGCCAGTAGCTGCATTTAAGATTATTAAATCCGAAATTCCTATAGTTTAAGGTGAAAGATCTTAACACATATCAGTTATATTTTTATGAAATATGCCAAGCAGTAATAATGGGATATGTTTCTATTAATCTTTCAAAACGAGAACCTGGCAAAATAGTCCACTCGCGATGGCTGACGACAGCAAATAGAATACTTCGCTTATATGTTGCTCTGCAGATTTGCTTATATCAGCAACGTATGTTGTCAAGTGTATGCGCCAATGTGGTTCAAAATAGAAACACATCCATCATGTCTGCAAGATGCTTCAAATGTATGGAAGACCATACAATTATCCAGATATTTATCAGAAGAGTTGAAAGGAGTAGGTAATTGATCCCGTCGTAATACGAAATGGATATTTTGCACACCCTGAGAACATACTACTGGGAATGCTGGGCGATGAAAACCGGTGTATTAGGGAGTTGGCCGTTCGCAGAATAATAAAAGCTAGAAAATGCAACAATACCGACTTAAGAAAGTTTACACTTGCAAGAATGTGAATATAATGAGCCACCATTAACAGTTGATTTATCCGAAGAGTACCTTAATCAAATTATAAATAATCCTGAATTGTCTGATAATTGAAATAAAGAAATTTCCTAATCACACACAAGCTGTGAAAAGGGCAGTAAAGCTTGTAACTGAAGCTTCAGCGCTGGATGGATTAATTAGAACAACGATTAGATCCTGTGAAGAAAGATTACTACAAGCAAGTTTTACCATAATGTTTATAGTATTTTTATTTTTACTTCTTATTCTTTAATAAAATCAAGTTTATTTTCACATAAGTACCTTTGTTATCAAACTTCCAATAAAGAAATTAAAGTAAAAATAAAGTTTATTGTTTCACACTATAATTTCCCTTAAAAAAATGGGACCTTTGAGCTTGTAGGGAATAGAAATGGATCCGATGCAGAACAAAGAAAATATCAAGTTGACTTTTAACCCTAACCCGCTACCCTTAAATCTTAATATTTTGTCTTAAGTTTTTACCTCTTTTGTATAACTGTAAAGCACAACTTTTTCACACCCGCCATTTTGAATATATAGAATATCAACAATTTTTACCTTTGACTCCAACCCGCTACCCTTAAGAGTTAATATTTTAATTTGAAATTTTAACGTATTATTTACAACCTTATCACACAACTTTTGGGCGCCCGCCATGTTGGATTAGGTAAAAAAAAAAAGAAAATCGATGCACCCTATTGCGTAGCCTTGCGCAAAAGACCTTCATTATCAAGTTCCTTAAGTATGTCATCAAGAACGAGGCACTGTAATAGAGGGGAAAGGACGCCTCCTTGTGGGCTGCCTTATCTAACTGGTATCATAACTTCTGTATCTTCGTTGGAAGCTATAATTTGCCTTTTCCAACATGATCCTCATCCATCTAATGATGGTGTCCTCGAAGCCAGGATAAGCAACCGTGACACAAATAGAATCGAAGAAAGTATTACCAAATGCTCCCTCGATGACCAAAAGCAAGTTCTTTGTGGAGCAGCGCCTTCTCCATCCTAGAAACGATTGGATGAAAAATCTCTACCGACTCCCGGCCTGGCATCATTGTTACGATATATGCAGAGGCACCACGGCCAGTGCCCGTCTTTCAACCTTTCAACCTCTCTAACGCTTCGCTCAGGAAATATATAAGGCTGATTGCTCTATAGGACTTGGCAGTGTCGTACAACGTAATGTCCTGCTTTTGGGATGAAAACTACTTTGACGCTTTCCAGAATACAGGATTTATCTACTTATATACTTCGTCGAATTTCTTCAGTCCTAACATGTTCTATTCTAAACACTAAGTAGATAAATTATAGGCGAACTAAACCACGTATCATCCAGTTCTCAGCTGCCCTTGAGAGAGCTCTAGAAGTGAACCTTTGGTCTATGTCGTCATTTTTAAGAAAGAGCTGAAAACTTCTTGTAGCAGTCTCTGTAACAGTCACTAAACTTCTTTCGGCAGTGTATATTCATTGCTGCTTTAAAAGTCGGAAAACACGGGTATCACATGTGCTTATCCAAGTAACAGATGTCATTGTGTTAAAATTGGTGTAAAATATCTTGCAAAGTTGTGGTTGGTTCTCGTGTTCCTCTTATCAGTTATCAGTAGTCCAGTCAACGGGGAGTTTCACCTCCAACTTGAGTGCTAATGGATTTTGACGAAACCTTGTGCAATGTGTTTGTAATTACGTTAATGAAAAAATTAAAAAATATATTAGAGTAGGAAATGATCGGAAGGGGTAGAAAACACCTCTTTTATCACTGCTTCCGTAACTTATTAGAATTAGGTCAAAAATGAAAAAAAAAACAATGTATTTACCTTTTGTGGAGTGTTTCCTTTCCAATCATTTCTAATCTTTTTTTTTTAACTTTTTTATTAACGTCATTACAAACATCAAAATCCATTCATTAGCACTCAAGTTAGAGATTTTGATCATTTTAGCGCTCCGTAGACTGGACTACACACTTTATATTTTTATGTATGGACGAAACTTTTTCTAATTTTTTTACTTTACGTTGATGATGATCCTCTGTCCTATGCTGTAATACAAACCTTTGAAGACTGCTTAAAAGTACAAATAGATTTAAATAACATTGCTAGTTTTTGTAGAGATAATTTCCTAAGATTAAATATTGGCAAATGTAAAATTATGCGTTTTTACAGGAAACGAAATTCTATTATTTTTAATTATACTATTAATAATGTTACTTTAGAATCCGTCTTAACTACTTGTGATCTGGATGTTACACTCAATATTAACTTAACCTTTAATGAACCCATCAACAATATTATAGAAATTTTAGAGTTTTATGATTTATTCGTAGACACACAAACCATATAACGGACTTAAAAGTACTAAAACACAATGCAATAGTCTTGTACACAGCTAGAATATTGTAGGGTTATCATGTTATCGGTGGGCTCTCCTACTATCAGTTCTAGATTAACAGACGTTTTTTGGAAGATTTCGTCGCCCTTGTACAACTATAGTTTCAATGCTTTTGTTGGCCGTTTGAATTATTTTAATAATTACGTTATTTTTTATTTAAAATTAGAAACTCTAGAAGCAAGTGCAATATTTGAGTCTGAGACAGTAGATCTGCATTTTTTTTTCTGCCAGCTATAAATATTACTTACTATACTGCCTTGTATTTGGAACTTACTTTATTCTGTAGGATACCTCTTTTTAATAAATAAATAAATACCTTGGAATGTTGTTGGTATCGAAATTCCTTCTATTGTCACCATAATGACTTATTGAACATATATGGGATATCATCGGTAGAAGACAGACATATATGTCTCTTAAATATCCCAATATGTCTACCAAAAATTACTAAAATTGTGTAACTAATACTGAGTGTTCTTTTTTCTATATTCTAAGTGTGTTAAATCAAACAGAATTTTGTGATTAACCGGAAAAATGATAAAAAACACATTTTTCAGTATAACTTTCGAATTATTTAAATACATCCCCCTCTAATCCTCGTATGGATTACCTGCGAATTACACTGCAAAAAGCTTATAAATTCCTCAGAATTAGCGTTTTCCGATAATACCACAAAAAGAAACGAGCTGTAAATGTCGCAGTTACACAAATTTGGTACCAGGTGCGAGATTTCCAGCGAATTTAATTAGACGTCAAATCACTTCTCTAGCGGATAATATTGGAGTGGAGAAAATGCCGTGCCAATATATAACTTCTTTATTGTCAGCTATTTTATATGTTTTGCATTGAGCCTCTGCAAGCAGTAACTCACACGTCACACGTAAAATAAAAGGTACCAGCGATAAAGATGCAAGATGAAATAGGAATGGGAATATGCATGAAACTTTAAAATGCTTGAAAAAGTGATTTACTCATAATTTCAATTATGCAGAAAACGATTATAGCAAAAGAAATTCAAAACAAAATTTATTTTCCGTAAAATTAATATTTAGATTGTGCCATAATTTGTAAACACAACCATGTGACTGCAACGGTTTCATGGAGTCAATGATAGCATAAAAGAATATTATTCATTAATCGAACAAGGACGCGCATTCTCTCGCTCATAACTTGTTATTTTTTATGCTAGAGAAAAAATAAGAAACGTGTCGGAAAGCTGAATCGATTCTCTTTAATGTTGTATCTAATTTTTTTTTTTTTTTTCGAAAAAACTGATAATTCTCGGGATATTCGGGAAAATGGAAAACATTTCACATTTTCCTATAAAATGCATATAAATCTTAAAAAAAACATTTTTTCCAGAAACGTTCGTTTCGAAGGGCCGAGATTAATGGAGCGTCTAGGTAATAAATACATGATATTAAGAGGTCATCGTATTTGAGATCGATTTCAGTTAATTATCGATTAACTACGGTGACAAAATGGCGAAATTTTACCGAAAGTAAAAAGTCCCCACTTCCGCTCCCTCTAGTTTCCGTATTTTTGGCGTAGGACAAAACATAAAAAAAGTGTTTTAGCAAATTAAATTTTATGTAAATTCGTTAGAGTAGTTTCTTGGCCTAGTAGTCAAGGTTAAGGAGTTACATAGGTTTTAGCAAAAAATGTCCGATTTTTGCTGTACATCGCCGATATTTCAGTAAATATCTCCAAAACGAAAAAAATACAGGGTGTTCCTTAATGACGTGCTAATATTTCAGGGTGTGATTCCTTGGATCATTTTATGAACATATGTCCGCAACGGCTTAAATTTTTTGCTACGGGTGTTGAATTTTTTTTTAATAGTTATTTTTTAATATTTCAAAAAGTACTTTAGATATTATTTTCAATTTTGGTATGTGTTAATAGGATATAAAACTACATATTAGTTAGAAAAGTTATTTTATCGCTCCACCAGTTGCGTCCCTGCAAATATGCCTCTGATATTCTTCTATGTGGATATTTTTTTCTAATTAGCCTGGTCAATTCTACATTAAAACGGTCTCTTGCGTCAGACGCACTGATTAAAGCAATTAAATTCAAATTGAAACTAATTTATTGTTAACATTGATAATGATAAATTTTGTTTTATAAGAATTGTTGGAAATGGCCACTTTCACTTAATAGGCATGCTTCCGTCCGTCTTCGCATCAAATTGCGCACTCATTCAGATATTCCCGGCGTATTCCGTATTGTGTCACACGAGGCAAATATTCGCTCTTTTAAATCTTCTAAAGTGTTAATGGGAGATTTATATACCAGGGTTTTAAGAGATATTCCAGGTCTAATTATAATTCGAAATTGAATATCTCGCGAGGGAGATCAGCTAGGATTTTCCAGTTTGCATTTTTTTCCCTACAAATATGCCGAAAACATTCTCTGAAACCCGTTTTTGGATCCATTTTAGTCAAACTTTCTGCACCTTGAAGACCACTGTGAGCAGAAGCAGAATTATTTGCAGTTCTAAAGCCTGACTGATATTTTTTCAGTGTATCATTTTGATCAAAATATTGTAACGTGTTTCCACCTCTAGGAAACTACCCCTTGCAAATTCCGTGGGTTCCAAAAATTATAAAAGAGATGTCCACTAACACACTTTATTAATTAACTTACTGGATACTTCACAATTCTATTATTAATTTAAATGCACTTTAATGACTAAAAATAACAATGTTTATCACTTTGTTTTCACTTTGTATTCTTAACCTCACTTTTCGAAACTTCTCTACTTTCTGTACTTTCTGAACTACTCGCTGAAAATGCGCTCGGTCTTTTATACCTAAAAATGACAGATCTCGATTTTTCTGTGATGACGCCACCATTCTCTAGATAATTCCAGATGTCACTTTAGAACTAACTTCTGGTAGGTTCTTTCTCGAGTAGGTGCAAATACATCTGAATTAATTGAATTCATTCTAGGGGTGGCAACACATCACACTGCCCCCTCCTTAAGCCTGAACGTCCCGGTCAGGCAATTCAGCCTCTTTCACATACTTCGCATGTCTATCCAAGTGTACGATCTTCATCTCGGACTTTTTGTTCCGTTGAATCCGATAGACGACATCATTAATTCGGGTAATAACAGTATACGGTCCTTCCCAAGGAGGTTGAAGTTCCGGGGGTTTCCATTCCTTCCGCTGTGGGTTGTACAGCCAAACCAGATCTCCCACCTCGAATCCCCCTGTACTGGCATTCTGATCATAACGAGCCTTCAATCGGTTACTAGTTTTGTTCATCTGCTCTCGGTCATTCTTCGGCTGTTCTCGACTTCCATTTCTGTAGTTGCTCATGGAAAATGGTTCCCCACGGGCAGCACAATTCTTACACTTGCGACACCAAGCCTCCACATCCTGGCGACTATTAACCCAATAGAACTGTTCCCGTGCTCTACTTAATGTCTTGTTTATGCCGAAGTGTCTGCTGGACGTTTCATTATGCGCTTCCTGGAGTACTTCTGGTACACGACACCTGGGAATCACTAGACGCATGGTAACCTGCTTCCCATCTGGGCTTTCCCATGCTCTCCTCAAAAGCCCATCTACGACCGTAAGTGAATCCCATTGCAACCATAAAGCCTTCAGCCCCACTTCTTTGTTGGAAACATCCTTCCATGTTGGACGCGTTCCACCTTCTTTTGCTCTCAACATGGGTCCGATTTCTACATCGCGCAATTGCTCTTGCCTGAGAGTTTCCTTTGGCCAACTGTCTGAAACTGTCGACCTTGACAGTGTTGACTTCAACCATGTTCGGCAATTTTCTCACCTGAGAGTAGCGCTTGCAATCTTCCTTGTCTGGTTTTCTGGATAATGCAGGAGTTTTGACTGCCTGCGTTGTCAACAGCCTGGTTTTCTCGCATTGGTTGTTCACTTTTGACAGAATAAATTGTTCGTTCCCAATCGCTTTCCTACGTCAACAATAAATCCATACTGTTCCATAATGTCCAGTCCCAAAATGAAGTCATCCGTGATGTCAGCCACGATGACCCTGTGGTCGAACCTTAATTGTCCAATCTGCAAACCCAGGTCTACTTCTCCATGAACCGTAGCCCTGTCCCCCGTAGCTGTCCGGACGATCACTTCATTTTGCCTCTTAGTAATCTTTATGCCCGATATAAATCCTGGCCGTACTATTGATGACGTAGTACCTGTGTCGATGGTAAACAAACATTTTCTTCCATTCACATGGCCTTGTAACAATAGACTATTCGAAATTCCTCGAAGCTGGGAAATCTTTATTTCTCTGGGGTCACTGCATTCCCTAGCCAGAACAACCCCCTTGGTACTGTTTTCCTGCTTCTCTTCAAGATTCACAGCATTTACTCGACTCTCCGAATTCTGCTGTCGACAGTCTCGCTTCATGTGTCCTACCTTGCCGCAGTTGTAACATTTAATACCTCCGCTCGGCTTTCCTTTATTTTGTTGTTTTCTCTGCTCCCTAAGGTCATCCACTTTGTTGAATAATTTGGTAAACATTTTCTGCATTTCTGTCAACACAGGGTTCTGGTTCATTTCTGGTTGCGATTCTTCGAGAGTCACAGCTCGCACTCTCGACCTTGGCGTATCCCTGTAAGCTGCTTCTACTTCGAGTGCACGCACCAAAGCTTCGCTACTACTTTTGTGTCTCGTCAGCCTCAAAACTCGTCTGACCTCTTCGTCCCTTATGCAATCTAAAAAGGCCCCCACGGCTAATTGCTCCTGAAATTCTCTAGGTGCACTCGGATACGCCAGGTGTGCCAGTCTCTCTATGGCAGCCTCGAATTCTTGTAAACTTTCTCCAGCTTTTTGTGTCCGTGATTTTAGCTGGGCCTGGTATACTTGGGCGAGATGTTGGTCGCCATATCTCAAATCCAATGCAGCTTCCAAGACTTTGTTTATCCACTGGGATAGTCTGAAGCAACTCTGAGGCCTGGCCCCTCAACGCCAGAACTAATGCCATGGCCTTTCCTCATTATCCCAGTTGTTCGCACACGCTGCTGCCTCAAACTGCCTCTTGTACGTCGTCCAGGAACTTTGGCTGTCAAAAGAAGGAGGTTTTAGTCGCTGTCCTGATGATACCACCTGCTGGCTTCCTCTATCTCTCAACTGTCGTTTAAGCCGGTCTATTTCTCCTTTGACTTCTTCTTCGAACTTGTTTACTTTCTCTTTAACTTCAGTTGACTGACTTCTGTCTCGACTACTCCTACTTTACCTTCGACCTTGTTTATCTCTTCTTTGACTTCACATTTTAGTACTTCATTGGCAGAAATTATAGCGTCCTGTTGTATTTTGATTTGTTCATTTAGAATTTTCCTTAATTCTTCCTGGCGTCTTTCTTGCTCCTGTTTTTCCTCTTGATGTCGTCTTTCTTGTTCTTCTTTCTCCTCTTGCTGTCGTGTCTTCAGGTCTTCCATAAAATTTGTCTCAATTCGTCTTTCTCTTCTTGACGTCTTCTTTCTTCATCCTCTTTTTCTTTCTGACGTCTTGTTTCTTCATCCTCTTTCTCTTTCTGACGTCTTCTTTCTGCATCCTCTTTTTCTTTCTGACGTCTTATTTCCTGATCTTCCATCATTTTCTTTAATTCGTCCCTTTCTTCTTGACGTCTTCTTTCTTCCTCTTGATGTCTTTTCTCCTGTTCTACTTTGTCTTCCTGGCGTCTTCTTTCTTGTTCTTCTTTTTCTTCCTGACGTCGCTTTTCCTCCTCCTGGCGCTGCTGTGCCATCATCCTCGTAAATTCCGCAAGTAGGTCCTTCATTTGTTTCTCCGTAGCCATGCTTCTTGTTGTAATGGGCATACGATTATGTTAAAATAAATTTAACTGCCACGTCAATATCGGTAATGGAACTTTCCAGAAAAATCTCGAAACAGCACGAAAAAGTCTTATCCAGAGTCTTGTCACTATCCAGTTCAGAGAATTTAATTATTACACTAATGTCCTAATTAAAATGTTCTACAATGTCTCAAAAATGCACTTAACACTATTTTCCTGTTCGAAAATAACCCTCGAACAATGTCCAGTAAATTAGTCCTCTGTGTTAGCACTAACCCTCGAGAATACTTCTCGAACACTCCAACACAACTTCAGAGCTCCTCTTGTCATAAAATTCCGCTTCTGGCACCAATTTGTAACGTGTTTCCACCTCTAGGAAACTACCCCTTGCAAATTCCGTGGGTTCCAAAAATTATAACAAGAGATGTCCACTAACACACTTTATTAATTAACTTACTGGATACTTCACAATTCTATTATTAATTTAAATGCACTTTAATGACTAAAAATAACAATGTTTATCACTTTGTTTTCATTTTGTATTCTTAACCTCACTTTTCGAAACTTCTCTACTTTCTATACTTTGTGAACTACTCGCCGAGAATGCGGTCGGTCTTTTATACCTAAAAATGACAGATCTCGATTTTTCTGTGATGACGCCACCATTCTCTAGATAATTCCAGATGTCACTTTAGAACTAACTTCTGGTAGGTTCTTTCTCGAGTAGGTGCAAATACATCTGAATTAATTGAATTCATTCTAGGGGTGGCAACACATCACAATATCTGCGAATACATTATTTTCTCTAAATTTTTTGATGCAGCAGGTAGAACACTGACACAGGTCTCAAGTCACCAAATGATATGAGTTTAGTTGTATGCATTTAACTTTCGATCTAATTTGATGGTAATGTAGATTTCTATATAGTTTTTACTCATTGAAAAGCTTCTACTAGCTCTGCATCTGAAAATATTAATATCATATTTTGAAGTTATGGTATAGTGTTTGTTCATCGTGATTATCTCATGGTTTGTGATTAAAAAAGTGAAAAACGGAAAGTGGATAAAATCTGAGTGATAGAAATTGACTAAAACTAAATGATATAGACCTATATTAAGATAGTCTTTTAAGATTTAACATCCAATCTCTGCTTTACAGATATTGCAACGATAGATAATATATAATAGATAATATATCCCAATCTTGAGGCTAGTTCTTACTAATAGCAAGGAGTTATTTATTTATGAGATTCTATTATTCATCACAAATAAATTCTCACAATGTGCCTACAAAGAAACATTTGCAGTGCTTTTCCGCGATGCATAGACCAAATATGTAAATAATGGCAATACGGAATATTGATACGGAAATATTGCAAAGTCGTGTCATCAAACTCACGGTGCTATACTATTGTGGGGTCCGTGACTACTCATTTATGACAGAATATTGCATTATGTAAATTGATATATACACGCTGAGAAGACATAAAAATGACTTGTGGCTGTGGCATTATTCCAATACAGATACTTCCAATGATATCATCGTGCCTGGTTTTAATTACCGCATTGGTTATTAAAATACGAGTATCTAACAGATAATGCAGTGAAACTATTTTTGGTAACAGAATGTTCCATTCGTTTTTTGCGTTTTTGTTCTCATTTGCGCCATTATACTTGCGAGTACATTCCCAAGGAACAATTTAAGTCATTTGGACTTGAGGAGGTTTTAAGAAAGGTTTGTCAGGGTTAGGAAATAGTCTTGTGCTTTATTGATGTTGTAGTTGAGACCTTTTAGGCTTCAAGTATACTTGCTCTTATATGGTAAGTTTTAAAGCATTCTGTAAGACCTAATTATAAAGCTAATTTGCTTCTAGGATAATATGTATTTGTAATGGGTTTATCATACCTACACAAAACTCTCCATAAAGCTAATTAGTGTTATTAACGTCTTAACTTCCATTTAGATTTAAAGAGGCTTTAAATTATTCTTTATGGATTAAAGAACTTATATCTAGATATATAATGGCATTACTTTGTGTGATCCCGAAAGATTCACAATCTAAGGCGCTTCTTCCCATAAGTTCTTGATTGGCTAGTCGATCTGTTCGCGACCGATTCGGGCACCATCGGTTCAGTTTGATTATCATAATCTCAGTTTGACACTTTTGACAGTATATCCGCCATTAATGTTAATAAGCGTTTTTCCTGTTTTTCGATCAAAATATGGTGAAGAAGTTGTGATATATAACTATGTATTGCCACAAAACTTAGCGTTTTGTGGCAATACATAGTTATTGTACTTAACGCGGCCAGGCTTGTAACTCGTAATTCAGCGCTCGGCGGGGCATTAGTCCGGAGAATAGCTGTTGGTTGCAGTCTGGTTTCTTATTCCTTATATATTTAAGGAAACATATAGAGGAGTTCGACAAAATATTTCACTAGTAAATATTCTGCCCTCTAGAAGCATATCTACCAAATAGTGAAGTGCTGTGCCGTTTGCAGAAAGCAGTTTAGAAAAGAGGAAAATCGATCGTTCCATAGTCGTAACGTGATGAAGTTCAGTTTACAGTTATAAAGTAAATAGCAATTAAATTTTCATATCCTTTCAATACATATTTATCTAACTGTATTATCTTACTGTAATATCGTATGCCTACATCACGTTGTGTAAAGAGCCGGTAATGCAGGAATTGCAATAATTCATTTTAATGAAAATATTTACCATTCTACACATTTTCTACACACACAACGCCACTGTTGCCTATGGGATGTGATGTTCATCTATTCTTTTTAATGGACATATAATGTGGCTATGTTAGGAGCAAACAAGGTATATAGTGAAAAGATAGCCTGTTATGTATCTAGATATAAGTTCTTTAATCGGAGGTTTTCACATATTTGCAATAAATGCATTTTAAATCCGTTTTAAAACTAGACATTATCAATGCCTATTACAAAACTAGACTCTTAAAACATCCTTGACAAATGTTGTGATGAAACCGTTATGAAGAAAAAAAGGCCTCTATAAATCTAAAAGGCAAAGAGTGACCGCAAAATTCGCCTGTTTTTACATAGTAGATAGCGGGCCAAGGGAAAGAGCAAAATAAATCCTATATAGGGCTCAAATTAAACTTTTAGAAATTGTAATGTAAGCATATTTTTTACTTTTTTGAAAAAATGCAAAAATCAAGGGTAGAAAATAGTTTAAAAGGGCAGTATATAATGAATATTTTAAAAAATAAAACAACTGTAGCGTATTTGGAAGAGTTTAGAAAATTGTCCTACAACCCTCCAACCCCTTGTAATAATTAAAATACCAACCCCAGAAAACGAAAAAATTCATAAATCCTACCCGCATGACACAATCGTCATGGGATTTTCATTAGAATTATTGTTATGACTAGTCGAACCCATATCTACAGGGAAATTGAGCTACCACCCTCCTACCCCTTGTAATAATAAGAAAACCACCCCTCGAAAATCGATATGATATAATCCGTAAATAATTCATACGATATAAAATCTGAGTAATAAGTTGCTTTATTTTTTTAAATATTCGTTTATACTGCCTTTTTTAAATTTTAAATATTTTCTACCCTTAAATAGGGGAGATTTTTGCATTGTTTCAAAAAAGTAAAAAATATGCTCATGATTTGCTATATGGATTATGCTATAGGATTTATTTTGCTCTTTCCCTTGGCCCGCTATCAAAAACAGGCGAATTACTAAAAGCATTTCACGACTTACTGATGTGTAATTATCTCTTTTTTGGAAAGGTGGAAGAAAATAAAAAAGAGTCACCATTTGAAAAGGACAAATGTCAACGCGGTTCGTCTTGGAGGCGGTTCTTTTAAATCCCAAACGTTTTATTACAGCTTTTATCAAGTCCATATGATCTTCGCCAAGTGCATTTGCATTTATGTAAGAAAGGGATTATTTGTGATAGTATACAAAAAGACTAAAAGGACTTCATTTAGAGTAAATGTTCTAGGTCATTACCGTTATTAGAATATATAGTTTAATGAGAGGACTGTAAAATGACAATTAGGTTTTTAGTTGGACGGCCATGTTTTTCTTGTTATATAAAAATATTCAAGGTCAATCTCACAATTATAATTATTAATAATTATCACTTTTTCTTTAGCAAATTAAGGTGGAATTACAAGAAACGACTGAAAATTACCGTGGGAACCGAGAAGCAGCCTACTTTTTTAAATTTGCTGATTACGCGTCTATGCAAATTTTGTATGGATATTAAAATCATTATTATTTCTGAGGCGCCCTTGTTTTTGGGGTCTATCTTTTGTAGTTTTAACGATAAACTGACGTTGGTTTTAATTTTCTTGTCATACCTGATGTCTTTTTATTACCTTTTAAATCGGCCTTAGAGAGGTTATAGTGTCACTCTACGCTTTATAAATTTCAAATTCCAGTTTATCTTCAATAAGTCTGATGGTGTGTTTACTTAAATCAGTTTAGAAAAAATAAATGCAATAATAAAATTATTTGGATTCCTTCGTGGACATTCTTATAGGTTCTCAGTTCTAATATGAACTTATAAGAGTTTTGAAAACCAGTTTTAAGGTAGCCTTCTAGGTGTTTTCTAGAAATGCGGGAAGCTAATAAAAAAGCTTCCGACAGCTTTAAAATAGGTTTTAAGAAAGGTTTTAAAACAGCCCGAACAAGGTTTTCGAGAGCGGCACTATGCCTCACTAAGGAGTTTTATGATGGAATTTAAAAAGGCCTTAACAACCTTCATAAGGGTGGGCCCTTTTAGTCTACAAGTCGCTTTATGATGGTATTAAGGATATTGTTACAGCAAAATAGATTTTTCAAGGAATTTTATAAATAGTTTTATATACATTTAAAAAACCAAAATTGTTCCTTGGGATTCTTCAATGGACCACTGTATGGGAATCTTTTACAACTAATATTGTTGAAGCAACTTTTAGTTATCAATATCTGTTCTCAAAGACATGTTGAGTATCATCTGATTTATTAGTTGTTTCATATGTAAATTGAGATACGTGCTCCCTAAATTTAATTGTAACTTAACGTTTGGATTGTCCAACATACTTTATATTAAATCCACAGCCTATTTCGTAAATCCAAGGCCTTTTACTTACTTCCTTCTAAATGTTGCACTTTATGCCACAATGGATGGAGAATCTGTCTTTAAAAATCTAGTTGTAGGTAAACCGGGGTTAATATAAAATTTATACAAATTTTAAATTCTCTGTTTTAGTTTGAAGGTCGAGGCATAAGCAGACTATTCCTGAATCTACGTTACGAGCTATACCAGATGATAAATATTTTTTTCTCTTTTTCTTACAAAACGTAGTGACACTTTTGACTAGAAAATCTCATGCAGGAGTCACTCACTTCTACCTAAAAAAGGTACACTTGATAAAACTTGATAATTCCAACCGTTTTCGAGAAAACTGCCGCATAGATCTCAAGAATTCTTTGAAAACAAACTCAATTTGAAAAGGACAAATTGTGTTTATTAAAAAGTGTGTCTGGTGACGTTTTAGCTCTGTCATTTTGTACAATTTCATTAGTTTGACATTTTGACAGAACTAAGACGTCACCAAAGCACATTT
Organism: Rutpela maculata; assembly: GCA_936432065.2. Lineage (NCBI taxonomy): Eukaryota > Metazoa > Arthropoda > Insecta > Coleoptera > Cerambycidae > Rutpela > Rutpela maculata. The sequence continues at coordinate 386,035,701 of OW386285.2, read as the reverse complement.
TTCAATAAATACAATTTGTCCTTTTCAAATTGAGTTTATTTTCAAAGAATTCTTGAAATCTTTGCGGCAGTTTTCTCGAAAACTGTTGGAATTATCAAGTTCTATCAAGTGTACCTTTTTTACGTAGAAATGACTCCTGCATGAGATTTTCTTGTCAAAAGTGCCACGTTTCGCAAAAAAGTAGAAAAAATATTCATCATCAGCAGCGTTACCACATTTGGTAGATTTTTATTTCTTTTTAGTAGAATTTTAAGAATTTTTTTAAAGTTTGGTAGGTAAAATTTGCTGGTAGATTTCTGATAATAATTATCAGAAATCTGCCAGCAAATTTTACCTACCAAACTTTACAAAAATCCTTAAAATTCTACTAAAAAGAAATAAAAATCTACCAAATGTGGTAACGCTGATCATCAGGTACAGCTCATGAGGCGCCCTCCTTAGGATAGTGTGATGTGGTGCACATATTATTGTTTCCTAGCTTAAAAAATATTTCCTTACCAAATTGGGAGAAGATCGACCAAGAAGTAGTTGAGATGTTGCAAAAAAAAGAAAAAAAAATTACAATTTTAACACCCTGTATCTTTTTCTACAGCAATAATTTACTAAATCATGTTTGGTTATATCCTCATATTTTGATCCAAACAATCTACCCTTGAACTGTGGCCTATTATTAATGGTCCACCCTGTATATCTTCAAAAAATAAATTTTGTGGGCACAGTTTTCGATGTTCTAATACTTTAATAAATAAATCTGTTTGTTTTTACACAAAACTTCCCGCTGTATTTGGCACTTTTCATTTATTAATGATTATGTTGAGTGAACACCCTGTATACATTTTTTAACTAAAAGTCCATCTGGTTTTCTTCCTGGCAGTAGTAACAACTACATTCCAAATATTATTTTCCTCCTTAGTTTGTCGATTTTTTAAAGCGACCACTCTGTATATTTTTCACTAAAATTATATCAGGTTTCCAAACATTTTAACAGCTTTAAGCGGTACACTAACATGTCCGGCTTATATGTGGAACAAACATGAACCGTCCTTATTTTTGATCGATTTCAATAGATTTTTTTTTTGAAATGTAGAAAAGGAAAATCTATATCTTACAACTATCTCTTTATTTAAGCAAGTTTTTTTGTAAATTAAAGTTAGATTTCGATGAAACTAGGTATAAAAACGTTTTAAGGGATGCTGAGGAAGAATATGTAAATAGTTTTCTAAAAAAAAATCGCTAATATGATTTATAGCCCAGTTAGTCCGGTGATTTTAGATTAAAAAAATAACGATTTCTCGGAAAGTTTTGGGACAAGCCAAAAATTAGCCTACCCCCTACAGAATTTCCTCAGGAATCCGAAAAAAATAGTGTTGACCACTCAAAATGGCGGCTTTAATTGTTATTCAACTTTTTGTAAACAAAATGAATTTTGCAACTTACTTGTTTGCTTATATCTTCGCTTCTAAAGAAAAACGTTCGAAAAGAAAAGAAAAACGTTCGAACCGTCAATTTCTTCGTTACGGGTTCCCCTATAAGGAAGGTATATGCAAAGAACGAATTTTTGATTGTTAATAACATTTTATGACAAGAAACTAAAAAAATTGAATTTCTCGATCGTCGAACTTTGAAGTACTGTAGAAACAAATATAAAATGTGCATGTTAACGATATTATGAGAAGTAGTACATATTTTTACCCTTAATGAAATGCACTTTGTCCCGTTGCAAAATATTAATTATTTTTTTTGCAATTAATTTATAAAAAAAAAAAATTCAAACTGTTATACTAAAAGATCATATTAATATTTTACAGTTCTGTTTCGGTAGAAACATTGTATTTGACGTACATTTACATAATCAAACGTCCATCTAGCCACTCTTGAAGCCGAGAAAAAGAGAAATAAAGCTGCCGCCGGGGTAAAACTGTCCAAGTACGCCATTGGCAGTGAAGGGGGAGGGGAATCTGGCGTCTAGCGTGAACGCGAGCGTCAAGGATGCAATTTTTTTTCCATGGCCCATCTAGATATATAGACATGGCACTTTTTGTAAGTGATAACACACACTCTGAGGTATATTCAGTTAAATTTTCAAGTAAGAATATTTTCAAATTTCACAAAAAACGTGAAATCTTCATATCTCGGCTCCAAAGCATCGGAGCAAAAATTTTTTTCTTAAATTCGTGTTTTTTTATGACAATTAAAATACCGTTAGTTGCAATAAATTTTATTCAAAATCCACTGAGATATTTACATTTGTTTAAGTTGCAAAATTGATTTTTTGCGTAAAAAAGTTGCAAATTAAAATTTTTTTGAAATATTCTTTTTGATTATGTAAATGTACGTCAAATACAATGTTTTTACCGAAACAGAACTGTAAAATATTAATATGATCTTTTAGTATAACAGTTTGAATTTTTTTTTATAAATTAATTGCAAAAAAATAATTAATATTTTGCAACGGAACAAAGTGCATTGATTGGACTAGCTCCACAGTGCCACAAAAAAAAAAAAAAAGTGCATTTCATTAAGGGTAAAAATATGTACTATTTCTCATAATATCGTTAACATGTAGATTTTATATTTGTTTCTACAGTACTTCAAATTTCGAGGATCGAAAAATCCAATTTTTTCAGTTTTTTGCCATAAAATGTTATTAACAATCAAAAATTAGTTCTTTTCATATACCTACCTTATAGGGGAACCCATGGCGAAGAAACTGACGGGTCGAACGTTTTTCTATGACCTTTAGAAGCGAAGATATAAGCAAACAAGTAAGTTGCAAAATTCATTATGTTTACAAAAAGCTGAATAACAATTAAAGCCGCCATTTTGAGTGGTCAACACTATTTTTTTCGGATTCCTGAGGAAATTCTGTAGGGGGTAGACTAATTTTTGGCTTGTCCCAAAACTTTCCGAGACATTTTCCTAATATCACCGGACTAAGTTGTCAGAGACTTTGACCTCTCATAAAATGTGAAATAGCTGAAACTCTCACGGGTATTTGGGTGTAGAAAACGATAAAAAAATCTTTGCAGCTCTAAAGTGTATGCTAAGTTCATAATTTCGAGAACAAAATCGAAAAACTAATAGCACCACGTGAAACACCGTGAGGGTAAAAACACAAAGAAAGTAGGTTGCCTGCTTACTGGTAGTCAGCGCCTATAAGCGCCAATAATTAAGTACGCTTTTAAACGTTCCCGTACATAGACAAAGCCGGCTACCAGTAAGCAGGCAACCTGCTTTCTTTGTGTTCTTACCCTTTTAAAAGCGTACTTAATTATTGGCGCTTATAGGCGCTGACTACCAGTAAGCAGGCAACCTGCTTTCTTTGTGTTTTTACCCTGAGACTTTACTAAAACCTGAATTATAAGTTATTTTAAAAAAAAAAAATTTTATTATAAAAAATTATTAAAAATAAGAAATCTAATTCGAAAACTCTACTCGCGCCAAGCCGCTGAATACAAATATTCAAGCGAGGCGTTCGGGGAAAAACTAAAGTATCTTTGCCTAAAATGTATGCAAAAAAAGCATTTTAAAGAGGAGACTCTAAGCTTTCTAAAGAAGCCATTAGTTTCTATTTTTTTTTCTCATAGAAAATTTAACCGGAAGTTATAATTTCTAAAATTCTCACTGATTTTTATAAAATTGAAGATATATATTAATAAAGGCATAAAAAAAATCCTTGTACATTTATCATCATTATACTTTTACTTTTGATGTAAAAATAATCAAAATGATAAACATTGTTCTAGCTTCACAACTAAGCGAGTGCCCTCAATGAGAGTAGTACCATCGGGTACTCAAATGAAAGTTTAAACAAATTTCCATTTTGTAAAAATAATATTTTGTTTATGCATGCCGCTACCGGATGCGATTCAACATCAAGTTTTTTTAATAAGGGCAAAAAGAGCATCTTTAAACTTATAGAGAAGCTTCGAACTCTGAGTTAAAACAAGCTATACAATCCTTTAAAAATGTTAATCAAGATCATAAAACTATTTTTGAAAATGGCTTGAAGTTTCTTTTAATTGTATAAAATACATATTTTATTTTATTATTTTTGTGTTTATTTATTAACAAATTTTTTACTTATTTTAAAAACCTCCTCATTGAATACGCCATTTTAATTTGTACTCCATTTTTATATAATGATCTTAATCAGCAAAAAAAACCATGTTCACATTATCACCTATTTACACTTTTAAAATATATAAATTAAAATATACAGATTAAAAATTTTTGGTAATTGCGTTCTAAATAGCCGCCATATTGGATCCGCCATTTTTATTTTGAAAATCTTATTTTCAATTATTAATCAGCATCCCAAAATAACCCTGGGTACTCATTTTTAAAGAATATTTATATTGTTTTTATCAAACCTTATTTTTTTTTTTTTTTCGATATATAACGTAAAAATCGAATTTATGATTTTAATTTCGAAATTGTGAACTTAGCATATACTTTAGAGCAGCAAAGATTTTTTTATCGTTTTCTACACCCAAAAAATTACCTAAGAGCTTAGTTTCAGCTACATCACATTTTATGAGAGATTTTGGTCTAAATTTGACTGACAACTGGGCTATTAGTGATTCTGCTTCTAAAAAGAGGCCATCTATTTCAATGTAAAAGGAAATAAATGTCACCTAAATGTAAAACAAAATATGTCACCTACAGATCGGCTAAAAAATAAAAAACTTACAAGGTTTTGTTCCACATTTAAGTGAAACGCCCTGTATATTCGGTTTGTTGTCCCAAAATTGTATGTCCTTCTTAAATCTTACGTTGTAGACCAGTGCCTCGTACAGTTAATGGAAAATGCGGCCCTGTGTAATATCAACCACATAGTACAGAACACCTTGTGGGAAAATTTATTGATACAACAGGATATGCAAAACGCCATTAAAAAAATCTTCACGCAGAAGACGTAATGTAAAACATTATTGCGTCTCCTGCATTGCATTCTAATGATTTTACCTAGTAAAATATGTCTTAAGAAATGCGTACTGTGTAACGTCAAAGCATTTTTGGAATGTATGACTAGTGTTTTTAATTATGATCAGCGGTTTATGTAAATTCAAATTATGTTTGGTAGAGCAAGACGAGGCCCTCCTTTTCTATTTTTAGGTATTATATACCTGTTCTGGTTCAAAAATAACTATGTACCTGCTATTATTACCTATAAAGATTGAATGAACTTTATTTTTGAAGTTATGAATGAAATGTTTGTGTTCGATAGTATTTTATCATGGTGGATACAGGAGAACTACTTACCTGGATATTAAGTTTAAATCTTATTAAAAATATTGTTTGCATTTTTTATAATTAAGTTCGTGGTTTGTCACGCAAGAGGGAAAGAAATGTTGCTAATAACAGTTACGTGATGAAAGGAAATTTAGAAAAAAGCATTATAAGCGTTATCAGTTTAAAAAATATATATATAAAACTAGCTTTTTGAAATATTAATTTTGTCATTAATTTTTTTTTTTTTGTGTTTTAAAATGGAAAATGCACGATGATCCATGTGCAATTAAAATAAAAAAATATGAACTCATAATTATAACAGTTTGTAAGTAACTGATGTTGATATGATGAATATACAGTAGTGGCATTGTCAAATATTGAGTCGATGCCAATGTAAGGTAGAAGAGAAGAGAAATGGACAAATAATATGCTGATTTAACCTACGCTGTTGCCACTTTTCTCTTTAGCTACTTTTAGTCGTCGGCGGAACTCTTAACATGCTGAGGTGCCTGGCATCAATGTTAATATATCGCTTTCTTTCACGCACATTATTTTGCTATTTATTTATATTTCACTATCTTATTATAAGGATCGACCCTAGGTTTATAGGTGCCATTGGTGTATAGCAAAGTCTTCTTTATATATTTTTTAATTATTTCGTTCCAATAACCATTTTAGCGACTTATAAACTTCTTAATTATAAAACATTTATCAACGGGTATATATTTATTGGGTATTCCAGTTTCTACCTGGAATACTACTATTCTTTTGAGTACTCGTATTGTATATTTTTTCTTCTACTTTTCAAATTGTCTTTGTTTGTGTTCTTCATATAGAGTTTATATGTATATCAGGGAAATTTGATATTATATACCGGGTGCCACAGGCTAGTGGCTCCCCCCTATATTTCCTTTATTTTTTAACTTATCCATTTGAAATTTGGAGTGCATAAACTACCTGTAAAAATGTATTTTTGGACATAAAAACAATATGAGACCATTTCCGGTTTACCCGGAAATGACCGCAACTTTCGATTTTTTAATGGAACACCCTGTATATTTTTGCATATTTGGATTCAAGACAACATTCTGAGTATACCATGAGATTTTTGCGAATTTGGAGTCGATATTCAGTGATTTGTTCAATTTTGGAGGCTTCGTAAATAGTTATTAATGAAATTAAAGGAAAAATTATATTTTTCCCTTGGTCTTTACCTGCCGTAGAATAAATTTTGGTATTCCAAAGCACTCTAGACGAATGTCTTAAAATGCTTAAAAAAACTGAACATCGACTCAAAAATTCGCGAAAATCTCGTGGTATACTTAGAATGTTGTCTTAAATCCAAATATGTAAAAATATACAGGGTGTTCCATTTAAAAATCGAAAGTTGCGGTCATTTCCGGGTAAACCGGAAATGGTCTTATACCACTTTTTAATTCAAAAAATCCATTTTTATAGGTAGTTTCTGCTCCCCAAATTTCAAATGAATAAGTTAAAAAATAAAGGAAATATAGGAGTGAGCCACTTGCCTGTGGCACCCTGTATAATGATATAAATACGCTCATATTGGCCATACCGCTTTGAAGATATAAATTGGCAATATCTTCTCGAACGTCGGTCCTGTCCAGCTGAACTAAAACCAATCAAATTTATTTATTTTAGTACGTCATTACAAATTTCGATAGAGGTGGGAATTCTTCAATTAACTATGTCTCAAGAATTATTGGGATTAGAGAACTGGTATTCAGACATTCATGTACTCGCTACAATAGATTCAAACGACTGTCAAATTGCCATGAGTGCGAATACTTTATTATTTTTGTTCCACGTTTATAGGTCCATATGACCATAAAAACTATGTTATCAATATTGGCTACTCACTATAAAGAAGCAGGCAATGATATACTGCTTCATGCTGTTGATGCTACAGCTTGCAGAACTTCTCTAGTAGACATATATTCCCTCAAGACTGATGTTACCGTATTGGCCATAAGAATATTTCTACAAGCTTGCCACAACACATGAGTTTCTGGAAATACGGCCTGTCAATTAATCTACAATAAATTAGGAACACAGAAATCACCTAATATTCTTAAATTTAATGCTACAACAGGCAGTTCTTCAACAGGGTTAGGACTCTTATGGAAAATCTGAAGAACCTGGAAAATTCAGGGAATTTTAAAAACCCTAAAAAATCATGGAAATCTCAGGGAATTTTAAATACTTTGCAGAACTCATGGAATTTTGAGTCACGATATGGAAAACAATAAACTATTTACAATTTAGAAATAATTTAAAATAACAGTGGAACTGTTATTTTAAATTATTTCTAAATTGAAACCTTCGTTCGTCCACTTAACGTCGATTTTATACATCAAATTATTTTTTTGTCAAATCGAAAATTAAAGTAAAACATTATATGATTATCTAAATTACCTTTAATGTAATGATAATAATAATTATTTGTCATCGAAGAACATTTTTTTTTATCATGGAAAACCTGGAATATTCAGGGAATTTTTCTAGCTACGTAAAGTCTGAACCCTGTTCAAAGAAAGAAGAGTGTCTTGCTGGAAGATATTTTGTTAACTTCTCGATAACGTACTGTTAGCACTTGCAAAGTTTGTCGAAGCTGGACAAATCACCAGTGACATTATTTTAAAAGTTGAAATATTTGCTTGACAATTGTATACACGACAGAAAAGCAAGTTGAAGGAGAAAATCTACTGCAAATCTTCGAACACTGTCAATCCATAGAATGACAGAGAAAAACCTCATTCCCTTCATTCATTACCTTGTGCTCCAACTAGCACTTACGAATTCGTCAGGTCAGCAATATATGGCATAAAGCTAATTTATTCAATGTAATTAATGTATATTATTAAAATTTATTTGTATTGAGCTGTTGTATTTTAATAGAAATTCTATTTTTTGTGCGATTCAAGTAAATTTGACACCTCCTCCCTCCCACCCCTTTCAGCGTCCTCTCTGACAACCATCTCCTGTTTTCTATTGCTTGTTAAGTAAATTGGGTAATTTGGGGGCCAGGGGCCACCCTGTCTAAACATGAAATTGAAATTTTACGTTTTTCAAGTCGTTAATAATGTATTCTTTTTTTCAGGTATACTGTACCCTCTTTACTAAAGTCATCATTTGGCAAGTATTATAAAAATGTTAATATATCAGTAATCTTCGTCATATATATTTGGTCGTGTTAAAAGTAAAATTATATATGCTGCGATACAGCCATTATTTATAAGTAATATATATTTTTTTAATGTCCCAAAGATATAATCGTATTGAAAAAAATGTTTGAAAATGTGTTTTAACCGCCTTCCATGTCATCTCAATAACTGTCTTAAGTCTAGGAGATCTAGACTTGTTTTAGTTAAGCAGACGGAGCCCTACAGTTTATAGTGGAATCCGAACCACTTCTTGGGAAAAATTTACTATGAAAATTTTTTTCGCTGTGGTGAATGTAGGATTGGACGGGCAGGTCCGGTTTAGCTAAACGATAATTAATAAAACAATGCTAAAACCAGTCTGTGGTGGATTTAAAAATGAACAATAAAATTTAAAAAACCTGTCCACATGGACTTAAAACTAATTCATCTAAAACTTAAAAGCTAGTAGCTGATTGTAGCACTGAATAAATTTGAGTTGTTGACTCGGGTGAAATGCTAATCGAAAAAACCCGTACGAGCACTGCTAACCTGGTGGTCTTCCTAACATGACGCCAGGAAAATGTGGAAAAAGAATAGAAAAAGAATTAAAATTTTTGAATTTCTTTAAAAAGCCAAAAGGGAATTTTTGATGACAAAAAAAGGACAAAAAGAACAAAAACGAGAACAAAACTGAACATAAAGAAAGAGAATAGAAAGGATTAGAAAGTTAGAGTTGATGAAAGATCACAGGTGGGGAAATGTAGGTTGTGTTATAGGAAAGTACGGCTAGAGAAGAGCTTGCCGGAAGATAGGCAATGCCTGATATGGTAGGGGGTGTTTGATGTGGAATGGGGAATTATGCATTCTGATTTGGGTTGTTGCGGGTTAGCGGACTATCGCCCAGTTTGAAGGTGTAGAATTTTTGGGAGATTTCTTGCTTGCTAGAGGGGTGATGTCGTAACATCGTGCGTATAGATCTCTGAGGGAGGACCTGCCGAAATCAGAAATGAGGCGCATAAATGTATGTTGTAGAACTTTGAGTTTTCGCATTGTCGTGGCCGGGATGCTGCACCACACCGGCGCCGCGTATGGGATGGCCGGCGTGATTCACCTTCGTGTACAACAGTTTCTTATTTGTCCTGTTAGTCCACTACCCCTGGTGAGGAGCGGGTACAGACTCCTGGACATGGAGTAGACCTTTCGCTCAGTTTCGTTAATGTGCTTATTGAACGTCAGTTTTCGTCCAAGTTTACCCCCAGATACTTCAGGCACCGTTAGCTAGACGCGCTAACCCACGGAGCTACCGCCACCCAAGTCAAGTACAAACCACTTTTTAACTTTAATTATAGTGTTTTATAGCAATTCGTAATATTTTTTTCGATTTTTCAAGAAATTACAATTTTCCAAAGAACCCATTCCTTTAAGGGACTAAACTGAAAGTCGCGTTATTCAATTTGCCGATTAGAATTGACAAATATAGCACCCAGAGAAGAACATGATTATGTGTTAATCATAATTATATTCATCTGATTCTGGGGATGATTATCTTCAATATTCACGTCAGCATCGAAATTTCATATCTGTACTGGAACTAGATATTATCTGAATAAGTTCCACAGATATTTTTTCTGTTTTTCTACTGACGGTCACATACATTTTCAAAAGTGTATGGATATTCGCATTTTTGCTTGCAAATAATCGCAACTCATAATTGAGTGTAAAGGTGAACACAAAGCGGAAACAATTTTTTTCATTTTTTACTTACGCAAATTTTCCGAATGTGTCGTGATAAATAAAATCAAAACTTTGAAAGGTTTTTAGCTATCATAATGATATTCTTTTTTACAAACTATAGAGTGGTTAACTAGTTATTGCTCGACAGTTGTGTCATTGGAATTTTTTAGTCAAGTTAGATCCAACCCATATGGCATCTATAGTTGCAAAATTTTTGCGGATTTGCATTAAACATGAAGTCAAACATTAGAAATCAAAATATCACACTGGGGTGATTTTTAAAATATTTTTATTATACCTAATTATGATAAATGATAATGGTAAATATATGAATTATTTTACAAAAATTTTTTTTTTTTGTATTAGGGATGAATTCTGACTTCGGATTCAGAGGGTCAAAATACATAATGATACATTGGTCTTCTTCGCCGGACATACCACTTTTTTTGTGGGGCTCGGTAATTAGTGAAGCCAAACGTATTTTTAACAGACTTCAATATCGATAATAATGAGATATCCAACAAACTAGATAAAACTACGTTGTATGCGGTACCTACACTCAAAGAAATAGTATGGGTAAATTCAACAAAAAAAAATGGTTAACTAACAATATCATTAATTTTGTTAAACTAAATTATATTGATGGTATTTTTAAACAAAAGGAGATTGTTATTTTAATTAATAAAAAGTTGTCGTACAACAAAACAAACATTAACTTAAAACATAGATGAATAAGACTATTATTTTTTTCGTCTGACTATTATTTTGTTGAATTCTGTCAAATTAAACTAGATAATAGTATATTTTATTTTTAACTATTGTCGAATTGTAATTGTAAACCCAGTAGCAGTTTGCTCTACTATTATAGTTGACAGATAAACCAATATTATTGTAGAGTTAACCCGCAGTTCTGTTTACATAAACATAACATCGTTCTGCCATCCACTTTGATGAATTAAGACATCGCATCAGCGCTTTTGTTTGCAAATAGTATGGGTTAAATAAATCAATAAAATAGTATATATATTGTTCATTTTGTTGAATTGAAGTATATTTAATAGTATTTTTAAACAAAAGGTGATTGTCACACAACAAAATAAACATTAACTTAAAAAATAGGTGCATAAGACCATAATTTATTCATCTTACTAATAATTTGTTGAATTTTGTCAAATGAAACTAGATAAATAGTAGACTTTATTTTTAAGTATTATCGAATTGTAATTCTAACCCAGTATTAGTTCGCTGTATTATTGTACTTTGTAGACAAACCAATATTATTGTTGTCTTCTAGAAGTTCTAAAAGGGAATTACCATAAAATTTGCTTGCTTACCACGTAGTCTATTACAGAAATTATTCCTAGATGATGCCACATACAAATCACTGACAATAATCAATCATGCATTATCTTATACTCTTATGAATTTATAGAAAATTAATAACATGATTGCAATGTTCAAATTCTCTCAGGGATCATCGATATATTTGGATGGATCTTATAAACGATCTCTAATCTTTGGTTTGAGTGGTCTGATGTCTCAATACTGAGATTTTGGCCAACCAAAAAAACTGCATCATACAATAAAGTGTAGATCAACCTAAAAATTAGTTGGTGAACAAAAACAAAGTCGTTGTACTATTTAATTGTAGACCAAATTGAAAATGGTTAGTGAAAATAAAAAAATGTCATTGTACTATTTAATTTGTTGTTCTACAAGAAGATATGATTATTAAAACTACTATTTGTTTACGAAAACAAAGTTGTTGTATGACTATTCTTTTCTGAATGATTTAACTATGAAACTAGATAAGCGCGATTTCATATGCTCTTTTTGGTTGAATTCACCTATCATTTTCTTTGAGTGTATCCAATATTAGCACAAAAATGACCAATCCAGAACTTTATATTATTTTTGTCTGCGAGCGCCGTGGAGTTTTTACCGTGGTTCCCTCCGAAGCAAAGGTGATCAATACGTATTAAAGTAATGCCTTTCAGCGGCCTTAATATCATTTAAAGTTTTTTTACACGTTTTAAAGAAAAATGTATTGGAAAGTGAACTCGCGAAATCTGTCAAAATGAAACAAACTATGATTGATCGATTACGGCTCCAGTTCAGTATAACATAAGCCATTTTTAATGTTGCCGTATAATCCAGGAACATTAGATAAAATAGTGGAGAAATAGAACACATCTGTAGTAGCTAGAAAAATATGCGAGACACAAAAGAAAATAATAGATGTATTTTTTGTAGGACAAAATAAGGAATAACTGTTCTTTTGTATTATGCATAATAATGCAGAAGTATTTAATAAAATGGTTTAAAAACTTTTAAACAATAGTACTTTTTCTAATTTAAATGTACAGTACTATTTAAAAAAAATATGGCAAGTTCCACAAATTGTTTATACATATACAAAATTATGAAAATGAAAAATGACAATTCGTTTAATAGCACCATGCGAAATTATAAAAACAGCAACTTTTAATTTCTGTATATATTAATTGTTAATATTTTGTAAAAAAAAATATGGGCTTGATTTTATGTTTTAAATGCTGAAAAAACGTTTTTGAAAAATACACTTGAATTGTTTATAACAATTTTTAAATAAACTATTATTTAAAAAAAAAGTAGAATTCCTCGGTGTCCAATTTTCAAAGCAGTATTTTTAAAAAATCGGCCGACTACCTTTCACTCCCCAAAATAAAGGGAAAGTCCAAATTTCCATTTTTGTTTGTTTATTTTCATCGAGAAATATTTACGAAAAATAAAGTTCGCCATTGTGTCGAGCGACTAAAAATACAAATACAAGTTAAAAATGCGTCAATTTTTCACTTTGTATAGAACTACTATAGTACAGCGGTGAGAGCATAAAACATGGGGTTTAGTCCGAGTAAGTGCGGGAGTTTTGAAACTTTGGGAATTTGTAGATGTCGATGCTCTGAATGAAATAAGAAAAAATGCAAAATGTGATCTCAGCCGCCGGCGCCGCCATATTGAAAAAATGGCGCACAAAAACAGTTTCTTTTAAATATCTCGCTTCGGGTGCCTCATGAAAATAAATGAGCATTAAATTTTCTACAAAATATGTCCTATATATTTTTTCGCTAAACTGACTAGTTTCGGTACAGCAGCCGATCGAAGTCAAGCATTCTTGACAAAATTATGATATTTTGCAATTTCTCGATTTCTCTTTTATGAAGGAGTATTTTTGTGTTGAGACAAAATTTGTTTTCATACCTGAAAATCCTCATATAGTTGATTTTACTTATCTGCTGCGCATAGCTCAATGTTCAATAGTCGTTTCCACACCACCTTGAGGTGGAGTATATGGCGCGTTTTTTTTTACGTGGTCGTCCCTAGGGATTGCAATTTACCGGAAGTTTTAATAACCGGTAAATCGGTAAATAAAAATGTAAATAACCGGTTAACCGGTATTTACCGGTAATTTTTAGAATGAATGATTAGGGTGGCGAAAATGGCAATTTTATTTTTCCATGTACAGAATTATCTAAATTTGACAAAAAATTTTTGTCCAGGACTATTAAATAATAATGTACTCATTATGTATGTGTTTCCTCAAGGATAATGCTATCCATTATTCCCTGCAGTGAATAATGATTTCAGTATTCACTAGTGAATAATAAGGACAGTCAGTTGTTTATAAGAAGTCACGGGCAGGTATTTTTTCAATTGGAGTGCAATCTCGCAACTTTTTAGTAGAATTTATGGCTACTTTCTGAAACCTTAAGTACAATTATTCGTTAACTGTCATAGCTACAACTGTGTGAACAATTTTACTGTTATTATTAAATTTATGAAAAGATAACTTTATTTAGCGTTTCAGAAACAGACCCTCTTTTATCATACAATTTCGTTTTTTTTTTGATTGAGCAGACTGTTATGTGTCAAAGAACGGCTTGTCAAATTAAATTTAAACGTCAACGTTATTTACAATAATTTTACATATTACTCAAAAAGAATAATATAAATAATTCATTAATTAATTTATTCAGTAAACAATTTAACAAAAATATCTAATAGTCGTGGACAAAGTATAATATTCTACTCGCATATAATGGCTACTCTGGTGATTTACGACATTCGCCTACGGCTCGTGTCTTAAACTTCACCCTCGTGAATAATAGCCATCATTATATGCTCGTTGAATAACATACTATTATATACGTATATTTAATATAATGAACAAACCAAAGGTTTTTTTATCAAAAGGAAAAAATATAAATGAAATAAATTTAAATAAATAATTATTCTGTAAATAACAAAAATATCAACTTAAATAACAAAAATTATAAACATAAACTCAAATAGGGCATTTACTGAATACCTAATCTAAAAATACAATATTTTTCAAAACGACCTGTTAAAAGGGTTAGTTTTTCTAAGCTATATCTGTTAGTCGTCTGATATTTGTTCACAGAATACCACCAGCTAAAGATGTCCTTCCTCAATCGATATTGGTGTGTCGATAAGTTAATAAGAATTGGTAATAACACACTTCTAAATGTATTCCACGGATATTTGCGGCAGTGAAATATTCAATTTCCTATCGCACGATATTGTCAATGTCTCTCTTACTTGTATTTCTTAGAGCTTGGTGTCTGGGTTTTACTTTTTATAATATTATTTATTTATTGTTAAAAGTACTCAGTGTTGGGACAGTCACTCTGTATTTAGTGAATACTAGTCACTTACATAAATAGAAACGTTGAATACGTGACATATCGTAAGTCAGAATTTACCGAAATAACCGGTAAAAAATTAAAATAACCGGTAATTATCGTCATGTGTTTTTTGTCCAAATAACCGGTTAACCGGTATTGCAATCCCTAGTCGTCCCCTATAGGCCTAATCCATGACTAGCCTGCTTCATGAGGGCGTTTTAGGTGCTCGATGGCGAAGATCCAGGTTCGTTGTAGTCTTCAACAATACTTTCTTCGGAAATTGCTTCCGTTGCGCTGTGGACTGATTCTACGTATTGATTGTTCTCCATGCTTGCGAGAGATGTTTCGACTGGAGAGATAACTTCCTCGTCGTCATGAAGCTCGTCGACTGTTGCTGGTGCATTGTCGCAGCTTTGTCCGTTACAAAATTTGCAAATTACAGAACATTTTAACCGTGCCTTTCTACAACCACATGCTGCACTGCACCCTTTCTTGCATTTACAGGAAAGAGATTTAAGTAGCTTTTCAGAAGCAGGATCTTTCAGCATTGTTACTGGTGTAAGCCCAGCTTTGCTGTTTCCAGCCCTATTCTTCAACATTTTTACAATGCACCGGCAACAATCGAAGTCGAACACAAAAATACTCCTTCATAAAAGTCGCACTAAATCGAGAAATTGCAAAATATCATAATTTTGAGAAGAATGCTTGACTTCCATCGGCTACTGCACCAAAACTATTCAGTTTAAAGAAAAATTATACAGGACGTATTTTGTAGAAAATGTAATGTTCTTTTATTTTCATAAGAAGATTTTTTGTCGTATGAGGCACTCAAAGCGAGATATTTCAAAGAAGCGTTTTTGTGCGCCATTTTTTCAATATGGCGGCGCCGGCGGTTGAGATCACATTTAGCATTTTTTCTTATTTTATTCAGGGCATCGACATCTACAAATTCCCAAAGTTTCAAAACTCCCGCACTTATTCGGACTGTACTACTATAGATTTACTATTTTTTAATTGTGATATAATAGTTAAAATTTCCAGATCACAAACTGGAAATAGAAAAAAGATATATTTGCACTAGGTGCATTATTTAGAAAATCGGAAAACTTTGTATTGTTAACATTATTAAAGTTAGTCATTAAGTTATTTATAGCATCAACAAAGTAGTCTGAGAAATAATCAGCTGTTAAGTCAGAAGTTACATACGTGTTTTTATTTTTTCTGTTTTTGTTGATAATGTCCCATGCTGTTTTTTGTTTGTTATTGGAAGTTAGAATTTGCTTATTTTTTTATTCTAGCATGCCTTATTTTGCTTTTATAATGTTTCTTTAGAGTATTATAATACATCTGAACATCATTATCATTTTTATTTTTGGTAGAACAAGCGATTATATGGACAGCGTCTAATGTTCGTTTTAATTCTTGTAAATTATTGTCAAAAGTAAAGACATTATTTTCTGAACTAGGCTTTTTCATAAGTTTCTCTTTAAAACATTGATTATAAAAGTCTGATAAAACATTAACTAGAAAGTTAGCAGATTCGTTAGGATTTTGACTAGTCCTATATGTTATACTACGACCTCAATTAGACATCTCTGCCAAAATTCAACATTGTTCTAATTCTTCTTCCATTTGCGCCAAAAACGTATCTTAAATTCCCGGATTATTACGGTCGATTCATATTTGGGAAAAAGTTCATATCGAAACGGATGGGCTATAGATAACTCGAGTCATCTGTCTTTGGATTGATTTTATTCGTTGAACTAAGTTGGACTATCCATTTGAGAGAGTGTAGTTGAATGGGTGTCTAGAGTAAAGTTTAATCAGATGTGAAAAATTAGACGAGAGTGGACAATGGCTGGGCACATTCCCGTTTTAAAGTAAATTCTCGCTTGTACTTGTGCACTGGAAATAGGAGATTAGTTATGTTAGCCGACTGTACAAAGGACCTACGTATTTTATTTGTAATGAAGATTCATGATTTAAAAACAATTGTAATGCGGTCTTTAACGGTTCTGAAATCTCGCTAGGAATTATCTTAGTATGTGGTGCTTACACACACAACACATCGCATATTTCTATTACGACAATAATTGTGCCATTCTAATATTGTAAGTCAAGTGTAAACTACAGTTTAAAACGTGTGGCAATGGACCGAAATAGTGTGACGTTTCACTCCCACTCTAACTATTCCATCCTATTTCTAACATCGACCTTATTACCACTGTACATAAGACACTGGTCAAAATTGAATTTGAAATTTCAGAAAATTTGTGAATATTTAACTATTGAATTATCATACAAATGTTTTAACTTTAAAAGCTGCGCCTTCTTGTAATAAAACTGTAATTTTTAAAGTCCTCTTGAAATTTTTTCAGAAATTAATTTTTTATTGCGCACGCGTGTATACGTATGTCGAACATATCTGCATCTTTTTATTTGTTTACCTGGACTAGATGAAATTTAAGGTTATGTATAGTAAGTAATTTTCAAGGATTTTACAGTATTTAAAGCGTTTGCATTCCAAATTTGTACTGGAGCCAATAATAATATATTTCAACGGCATCGTAAGTACCTACGTTTGTGATTGAAATTATAACAAAGTAATTTTTAAATATGTATGTATCAATGTACTTACCTATTTTTAGCATTGGTTCAAAAACACGTATTGCATTTTTCTGCATTTTTTTTAAACATTATCATATTTGACTTTTAACGTAATTAATTGTTTTCAGATATTTTTGAATAACGATAAAAATATAACAGATGCAGAATGTACTTGTCCAAGGGGATTATGGTTATGACATCATATATAGCTGCTCTATCTCTCTTTGCACACTTTAATATTTCTGTAAGGGTACGAACATGCCGAAGGTACTACGCAGATATAGAAGTTCAGGCCGCAGTTTCAGTCGATGCATCGAAGCTATCAATTTGTGCTAAGAGCAGTTCACTCTGCTAGCATCCACGGTATGTGCGGTCACATTTAAATGTATAGGTTTGTTTTACACGTTGATGGCTTCGATACATCTTCTGAAACTGCGGCATGAACTTCTAACTGGGTAGCATCTTTGGCATGTTCGTAGATGAAGCATGTTCATGGAATATGTCGTATTTATTAGACAGTTCAATTCTAAACTATTTTAATCATTTATAGATTTAATAGAAATAAGTTGTGAATAAATGATACAGTATGTAATTTCTTTATTTATTTGTGTTTCTAAGTGAAAATACTTACTTACAAATATTTAAACACGAAGTTATAGGTTGAAAATCTATGATAATAGTATAAAATAATGGAAAGCAATTCAATTTCAAATGAAAATAAATAAAACAGGCTTTGAGGTTAGAATACAAAGAAATAATCAAAGAACTACGTTCCGAATAATTTTCCAGACACTTGTAGAACGCATGCGCAGAAATAGCCATCCAGAAAATATTTTTTTTTATAATTTTCGGTAGAGAAAATTGATTACCACATGTAAAAACTATAATCCAGCTCTATTTTTATATCAGTAGTTAGGTTTCAATAGCTAAATATAAAAAATAACGTACCATTTTTAAGTAATTTATTTTGACCCTTAAAACACATGTACAGAAAAGGCATGCTTCAAAGACTGCATGGAATGCAATTCAAATTAACCGCCTCATACATGACGTCACGACTATTGTGGTCCATTGCCTTTAATATACAGTGTATGCAGAGACAAGTGAACAAGTATAGTAACGACAAAAAAATTTTTGAAAATTTTTATTGTTCAAATAGGCTTAGCATGTCATGAAACGTCGAGATTTTAAGTTTGAGCGAAAAAAAAATTCTGTCTGTCTGTCGGTCTGTCTGTAAATTTTTTTGTGCGCACGATTACTCTGGAACCATTAAAGATATTGACTTGAAATTGGTACACGTATGTACTTTAACAGGATCTGGAACTAGATTATATTTTCATCTTATTCCGTTGAAGGGTTGGGGGTAAATTGGGGGTAAATAGGTAAATCAAGCAGGTAAGAGACCATAAAATTGGTATTTGGTATATATAAAAGAAGTTAAGGCCTAAAAAAATTTTGGCATTAGCCACCCCCCAGACTACCCCCACCCCATTGTTAAAGGGGGTGAAGAAAATAAAATTGTAGTTTAGCGTGTATACAAGAACCTAAGGCCTCAAAAATTTTTTTCTATTTATCCACCCTCACTACCGATGTGACATATCGTTTTATAGGTTTTAGGTAGGCGATTTCAAATATCGTATTATTAAAGTTACTTCGAGTAGTATGGATGCGTAGTAGGTTTCCCCGAGTATTATGGATGCACGTGGCTTTCCTCGAGTACCATCGATGCGCAGTAGGTTACCTCTAGTAGTATGGATGCGCAGTGGGTTACCTCAAGTGGTATGGATGCGCAGTGGGTTTCCTCGAGTAAAATGGATGCGCAGTGGGTTTCTTCAAGAAGTATGAATGCGTAGTGGCTTTCTTCTAGTAAATCGGATGCGCAGTGGGTTGCCTCGAGTAGTATGAATGCGTAGTAAGTTTCTCCGGAGAAAATGCTTGAGGTAGTGGCTTTGCTTCTATCGTGTAGTCCACGGCACAGAATGATTTTTTATATCTTTGTCATGTCATTTTCTGCGTATTACTTCCACATTATTCCGTTGAAGAGTTAAGAGGTAAATTGGGGTAAATGGGGCAAATCAAACAATTAAGAGTGCATGAAATTGGTATTTAGTAAATATAAGAGGAGCTAAGGTCTCAAAAAAAATTTTGACATTAGCCATTCCTATTACCACCCCCACCCCGTTATTAAAGGGGGTGAAAAATATTGTGATTTAGTGTTTGTACAAGAACCAGTCATCAAGAATTCTTTTCACTTCATTCACTCTCACCACCACCCCACCCCTACTACTGATGGGGCATATCATTTCATGGTACATGGTTTCAAATATTATACTATTAAAGTTCCATAAACAATTATTTCCACATAGTGGAGTGCAAATGTAGTGTTTTCGTTGTAAGAGACTTGAATAGGAAGTCTGGATGCGGAAGTAGTGATTCCTTAGGCAGCGGTTATTGCATCTACGTTATTTAAAATAAAATTTAAAAAAATAAACAAAATATTGCCCCAACTAGCTCATGATTTATTTTATACTTTTACCAAAATAATGTACTATTTTAAGGCTTTAGAAATAATAACCCTTATTAAACAATAATAAACTATATTACGAAATATTACGAGCACAAGACTTTATAGGGTGTGAGTGAAAATGAAAATATCGCTTTTACAATAAAGAAACAAATATACACAATATATACTTAACCGTAGTGCACAAGAAGATAAACAAATTATGAAAAATATTAATAAAGGCCGGCCGACCTGAAGGTACTTTTATAAACATTAATTTAATTTACTCATTCAGTAAACAACTAACAAATAACCAATATATTAAGGTTTACATAAAAAAACAATGAACCGAATAACGTTAATATAGTTAAATACAAAATCTGCAGACCCCCTCTGCATATCGACAAAATCTTCACGCAATCTACAGCATTTTGTATCGTTTGAAAATCGATAAAAATTAAATTTCTTTTACTCAAAACAATCGGTAATTAAATCATTATACGAACACTACACCAATAACACCGCTAGGTATAACGTGATTTGTTGAAAAATTATACAACAGGTCTCTGGCCAATGGATAATGAGGGAAAATGTACTTACAGAAGCCGAATCGTAGATATGAAGCACTTTACACCATACTGCAATTAGCAAATCAAATTGAAACAAGTAGACAGCTATTTGTTAATTGGTATTAACTACAGCAAGCACTGTGCTCCAAACATAGAATAAATTCTGCTAAGTTTGCTCACTGAACCATACTTTGCACTACTTTTTTCTAATACTCAAAAATTCTTCTATAAACCTTTTTATTATTCGATAGTGTTATAGTTACTTACGTCCAGAAATCGGCCAAATCTTTTGATGGGCCTCAGTATCAACTATCAATACTAAATCAATTTTAAAGGGCTCTTAATTTTGAAGGTTACACCAGTATCAAAAAAGTGCCCGTGTAGAGGTGACCTTTAATTTTTCAAGGTTTGGTTTTGTTACTATAACAAATTTTTGTACTTTTGTACATTTTCAAAATAGTCATTTGTTTGTGGTTTATAGACTATTGGTTTTACTTTATTGAAACATTTTTAAAAAACGTATTAAATTTTACCAGTTAAGAACCTCTTACAAGCAAAATGAATGGAAATCGATTTATATTTGTAGACTGTCTTTTGAAAAGTAAAGATAATAAATAATAAGGCAGAGAAAAATTCACAAAACGCAAAGATATACACATATATTTTTAACACCGGATTCTGAAAGAGCGAAAAATTTCACATTAGAGTTGTAAGGAGTCTGGTGACTGAAGGCAGGCAATGGTGATCGGGATGACCTTACAGATAGATTTGTAGGTCAAATCGAGGTCATTTTATGATCAACTTCGACGACCGGGGTTTCCATTTGATAAACGAACGTTGTTCTTCAAATAACCTTGAAAAAATCCACCTGCAAGGTCTAATCCAAAGTCACCAAGTGGTGATCTCTTCAGCATTTTCTTCGTATCACGCTATCCTGACGAGATAAGAGGCTGAAAATTTTCGAGAGACGTTTGATCTTTAGATGACCCCTTGGGTCATTTTGACCTCTTTATTTATTTATTTATTTAGAAGAAGAAGAAACAAACAGGTTACAAACCTAATTACATGTTTCTTGAGGGGGGACTACACGCGATACAACCCGCCGAAGCCAACCCGGGCGACGCGCTTCGAAGACCGCACGGGCAACCCAACTTTTACGGCAATCCCTAAAGCACACCGCCCAGGCCGGCCCCAGCCAGCTGCATCGCATGTAGGCCCCTCAAAGGAAGTATTACATAGTATTATTATTATTATTTCATTCAAAAACACAATACAGTGATTCTTAATAAGTACTACACTTAGATTCAGTAATACCTAAATTTGAAAGTGTATATGAAGCTAAGCATTTATTATTAGTTTAATATAATTTATGTACTAAAAAATGGCGGTAAGGTTGTGATATATTTACAAATTATCTACAGGACGGACTGATTTGTTTGAGTTACAGAAATATCGCCTTAATTTCTTTTTTAAATTTGCGCGGAGTTGTGTCGTAGATTCCCGAAGATATCTTGTCTTGAAATTTATTATATATTATGCACATGCTGTTTAGTAAGGAGTAATTTCTAGTTATTTTAAAAACTGTGCTTTTAGGTCGCACTCTTCGGTCAGGAACATATAAATTTAACTTTGATATTAAGTAAGGACTATCTAATTTATTATTTATGATCTTGTAGAGAAACATAAGTATGTGTTGAGTTCGTCTATAATCAAGTTGAGATATTCCGAAGTTTTTACGTATTGGTTCATAATGCACAAAGCCGGGATTGATATTATTTTTCTTATAGAAAATATACTTTATAAACTTGTTTTGTACCGTTTCAATAGTATGTTTTAAGCTTTGTTTTAAGGGGTACCAAATGACCGAACTATATTCTATGCGGCTACAGACAAAGGCATTATATAGATATTTAATGGCTTCTATATTTTTAAAATCATACGTGGTATGCTTTATGAATCCTAACATTTTATGGGCTTGTTTAGAGATTTGATTTATATGATTTTCAAACTTTAAATTTTGCTGGAAAATAATTCCCAGATCTTTAATCTGGGTGCATCTATTTAGTTCTGTTCCGTTCATCCTATAATTATTGAGATAAGGATTTCTCAAAATAGTGTAGGTCAGGACATGGCATTTATTTAGATTAAAATATAATTTATTCCTGAGTGACCAGGCATGGATAATTTCTAAATCGTTTTGTAAAATTTGGGAATCGTTGTCGTTCTTTATTTCTTTAAACATTTTAAAATCGTCAGCAAATAGTAGACTATCTGATGTAATCAAATCGGGTAGGTCATTGATAAAGACTACTAATAGCAATGGACCAAGGTTTGATCCCTGTGGGACACCAGATTTTGCCAAAAAGGTACTCGATCTAACGCCACGGTGTATTACAAATTGGCATCTGCGATAAAGGTAAGATGCAAGTAGCCTTATCAAATGATCACTTAGTCCATAATACAACTCTAATACAAAATTTTTCTCCTTTTCAGAATCCAGGGGCAAACGGGTTCCTATTTAAAAAAACGAAAGTTGTCCTTCAAATGGCCTTGAAGACGCCCAAGGTCAAATTCAAGGTCACCACGTTGTGTCCCCGATGACCTCAACAACTTTTATAGAGGTCATTTTCCTCATATCTCGCTATCTTGACGACGTATTCAGGCGAGGCGTATCCATACTTTTGGGACACTCTGTATATAAGTCTATGGAAATATTTACACTCCATCCTCACCAATTTACTTAAGCGCCTCTGTCGTGATATTGTCGCCTCAGCGGCTTTGCCAGCTTTTAGTTTTAGTATGGCTGCTATTTAGCATTTAGGTTGATTTATTTTAAAATCATCTAAGCGGCGTCACATGTTTTCGCAATACCCTGTATATGAAAATAATTAACAATTGAAGTTTTATATCAGTTGGATGGGAGAAATATTTCGTCAATACTTATTTGGTTGCATCGGCCTTAACCTTCTGAATCCATTCCGTTTTACTGTATCTTATGCAATCAGACTAATTCAATTAGTAAACTCAAGTAGATAGACGCCCTTCAAACTGTTTTAATTAAATTTACTGTATTTGCTCTATGACGTACACGACTGCATTTGAGTTTCTAGATATTTTCTTAGAACATTAGTACATAAATGGTACAAGAGCATCTGGAAGGACTCCCACCATAAAACGTATTCTCACGTGACAGTGAAATTTCACGACTTGATAAACTTTATGTAAAATAAAACCCGATAATGTTCCAACTGAGAAGTTATTGATCAAATACCTTACATTCTCATTATTTAGTATGCCTTTTCACATCACACCTCTATGCATACATAGCCGCAGTACGATGATCAACCGTGTAAAATGTACAGATTACCTACTACATAACTTCCTGCTGTAAATAACATAACTTGACCGTTAATATATTACCCATAACCGGGTCTGTAATCCTTGTGGCATACATACGGAGGGTGCAAGTAAGTGCAGAGCTATGCATAAAAGTGACATTCAAGATCTCGTACTCTTGTTTGTCTTCTTGGAGGCCATTATGGTAATTTTATACTTGCCGCGGAACTGGGGTTACTGGGGACATGCTGTAAGCTGAAGTGCCTCCGATGCATCTAAGTGGATAATAGGCAGCTGTTACAGCTTTATTTTTATTTTTTTTTTACAATATTTTGTTGGGAGGCCCAGCGTAAACGAGTCACATTTTTTTTCTTCTTTTAGTAGAGTAAAATCTGGAAGTAAAGTCGCTTAGTTTTCGAGAAAAAAAAACCGGCGTAGAACCAAACCAGACATAGTGGGATTCTTTAGTAAGATAATCGTGTACACGAAATCATTTTTTACGACATTTTTTGGTGGTCGAGAACTTTTTTATTTCGGAAAAACTCAAAAAAATTGATTTTTAATGAAATATGTTTTTTAACGTCTCCACCGCTATATCTCTGAAAATATTTGTGCTATCAAGCTATTTTTTTTTTAGATTAAAGTAGACACAATAGCGCTTCGAACAACGTCTCACGTGAACCCGATTTGTTTTTTTTTAAGTTGGTAAAATAATAGGAAACTCAAACTTGTTATTTTCAGTAGCGTAATTTTAGGCAATCGAGAAAAAAAATTATTTATGAAAATTTGTATATACATGCTGCGTACAAATTGAAGCCAATAGTTGAAAAAAGTTTTTAGGATAAAAATTTTTCAAGTCTCGTTGATAGTATTGAGTCAGCGATTTTTTTTTAACGGGCCAAAGTCATATTCTTGCGCGCTCGGCTGTAGCAAGCCTGCCGACTGCAACGATCTGACGGTTCCGATCGGAGTGTATGTAGTAGTTTAACTTATATCAATAGGTACAAAACCAGTAGTGATCAAAAGATCTAGGGGATCAATATTATTGTTCAATATTTCATATATTGTCAGTAGTATTGATCATATGTTGTTAATATTAAGAAATTGTACAAAAAATATTAAATAGTCTCCTTTTAATAATAAAAAGACGTAGGTAGATATAAATACCTAATCTATAAATATCAATCAGTGTTACTAACTATCCATCTAATTAGTAAGTTTATTAGACATTTTTAAATGAATGAAAGTAAAAACGTACGCATAAAATGAGTTTTATTGTTGAAATAAATTTTCTATTTGGATAGATAAATATGTAGTATGTAGTTTATGTAGGCCCTACATTAATAGCATTCTAATTCGTGCATATCTGCCTCGAAATCTTTAATAATGTTGTTACAGGAACGACATTTGCACTCGTTGCAACATTTTAGGCCTTCTTTAAAACAAGCTCATTTTCGATTGTCACAATTTTTATCCGAACAATAAATACTTAATGATTTTCGACAACCGCCACTTCTATGCGACTAATCTGACCAACCCTGCATACTACAGTACCTAGAGGTAAAAAATATGCAAAATTTCGAAAAAATGTCATATTGAACGGATTTCGTTCATTTTTGGCAGTATAATAGTAAATGCTTCACAGAAAAGTTTCTATATTGTGCGGAGACTTGCTAATTTATAGGGGGTGGATGCCACCCCCTCAGGGTGTGGCACTTAAAAAATATATATATTTATGGGAGCTGAAGAATCAAATTTTAAGAAGAAAAGGTTCTATGCAATTTTTCACATAAATTGATAGTTTTTAAGTTAAAACGACTTCAAAATTAGCTAAAAAAGGGTATTTCCAAACGGCTTTCGTCAAGTATCTCGAAAAGTATTAATTTATCGAAAAAATGTAGTAGACCAATTACAGAAAGTACAAACTGGGAATTATATTTTTTGTTTATTGATGTAGGATTAATAATTTCGGAGATATTTAAGTTTACATTTGGCATCCAAGTGTTCATAAGATAATTATTTAGAGTGAGAGTTAAATATCGCAGAAACCGTGACACCTACGTCAAGGGTGCTAATAGGTAGAATAATATGTTATTAATTAAGCTTTCAACTGTTTTTTAATTTGTTTCTGTAGCATAAAAAACAAAGAAGTTATGACCGAAGCAATGTGCGTCTACACATTTTTTTAATAACAACGTCGTCATTTTGTTACTGTAATTAGCCAGTAATTAAAAAAAGGAATTTCAAACACTGTTCCTCATTAATATATAGCATGACGTAGATGCTCAAATTTTTTGGTTTGTATACAGCACTTGCTTTAGAAAAAAATACAGTTTAAACTATAAAGGTATTTTCGATGAAACGTATTTTTCTTCCTTTCCCAAATATCTCAATAAATATTAGTTTTATTGAAAAATGGGTAGACACAAAAAATAAAGCTCATAAACTGATAATGAATTTCGCTTGTTAATTTATTTACATAGATTTAATAGTTTCGGAGATATGAAAATTTACAAATGGCGTCCGAACGTTTATAAGACGAAAAATGCAGTTTAAATGTTAAATATTTCAGAAATTGTGACACCTACGTCACGCATGCTAAGAAATGAAATTAAAGACAATTAATTGCGATTTCAAATTATTTTTTACTCGTTCCTGTAGCATAAGAAATAAAGAAGTTATGACGGAAAAATATGCGTATTTATACTTTTTTTTTATATAAAAAGGTCGCCATTTTGTTAATCTAATTAGCCAGTAATTTAGAAAAATTATCTCAAATACAGTTTTTCGTTAAGATGTAGCATTACCTAGATGCTCAAATTTTTTTGCTCATTTAAAGCACTTGCTTTAGAAAAAAGTGCATTTTAAACTTTAAATTTAATTTCGGAACACTACCAAATATAAACTTAAATATCTCCGAAATTATTAATCCTACATCAATAAACAAAAAATATAATTAATTCCCAGTTTGTACTTTATGTAATTGGTCTGTAACATTTTTTCGATAAAGTAATACTTTCGAGAAACTTGACGAAAGCCATTTGTAATACCTTTTTTTAAGCTAAAATCGCAATTTTGAAGTCGTTATAACTTGAAAATTATCAATTTATGTGAAAAATTGCATAGAACCTTTTCTTCTTAAAATTTGATTCTATTTCAGCTCCAATAAACATATATATTTTTTAAGTGCCACCCCCTCAGAGGGGGTGGAATCCACCCCCTATAAATTAGCAAGCCCCCGCACAATATAGAAACTTTTCTGTGGAGCATTTACTATTATACTGCCAAAAATGAACGAAATCCGTTCAATATGACATTATTCCGAATTTAAAACCTCTAGTTACTGCAACTAGCATGCGAGATGTATTAATTGCGTCCCAATTTCGCATTTAGCGCTGATAAAAAAAATTGCTGTTGCCAAACGGTAAACTTTAGGAAAAAATATATTGTTTCAAAAACTTTTGTGATTATTAGGCTTTATTTTCTTCGCTGCATGTATGTAAATATTTTCAAAAATAAAAAAGTTTATCGATTGGTGAAGATTTCAATACATAAAATATATATTTTTAGTTTATCTGATTTTTAGAGAAATGAAAGTGCGAATTGTACCCAAACCGTTTATATTGGTAAAAGCGCTACAGTGTGACCTTTAATTTGATACAAAACAAATTTCGGTACCTTTAATAGTTTTAAAGATATGGCGGTGGAAACAAAAAAAAACAATTTTCTTTAAAAATACATTTTTTTCACTTTTTATTGATTTAAAAAGTTCGAGACCACAAAAAAATGTCGTAAAATATGATTTCATATGCCCGGTGACATACTCAAAGGAACCTAACATGTTTGACCTGGTTCTACGCCAAAAAAAAAAAAACGACACGATAGACTTACGAAATCGCTGCTCTATTTATTGATATACTCCAGTCGAATTAGACATAATAAAAAATTTTGCGTCCTGTGGACTTTTTTTTTGTGGAAGTTGTTTAAGAGGGCATAATAAGCAAGCACAGAAACCTACACCCTGCTACACCATGTGCGTCCCCTATTTTTAGGGATTGAAACTTTGAAATTTTACTTATGTGTCCATATCTTTTTCCCTATTGCCCGTAGGGCTCTTTACCAAGTTACACTTTTTGAAGATTCATCCCTCCTCTACATAATATACATATTACACATTTGCCGTAGGACAAAAGGTTTTGGCTGTAGGAGGCCGGAAAGGTCGCGCTGTCCGAATTTGGGGGTCTTCTGTACAGGACAGACGGCTATTATTTCCAATCTACAATACTACACATACTAATGCCCTCAAGGAGGGATGATGATTTGTGAAAAAATTTTCATCGAATAGCGCGCGGTTTCCATGATACGGGATGTTGAAATTTTGAAAACCCCCTTTTTTAAAAAAAGTGAACCTACTTTTTTTCGTTAATTTTTTTTTCATGTATATACGACCCCAATATAATTTCATTTTAATACATTCATTGGTTTAGGAGCTAGACAGCAAAATATGCCAAAAATGGCCTTTTTGGTATTGTTGCATTAAAAAAACCAAAACCAGTATAATTCTGGTAAATGTTTTTGTTTATCTTAAAAGTCCAATTCATTGCGCATAGAAAATATTATTACGTAATAACGATTTATGCCATGTGTTCTCCAGTCTCCTTTTTCATAATTTTTTTGCGGCCTCAGGGTTCATAGTAGGGCAGAAAGCAATATACACGTGAACAGGTTACATAATGGGGTGTTAAAATGCGATAGGACGTACCGTTTTCGAGTAAAACGCAATTGTTTGCAAAAAATTACTTCAGATCACACTTTTCATCGACTTACTTGTAAATACTCACCGCTGACTACGAAAAAATACAACTATGTGTCGCTTCTTGCTTCTTTTGTTTATGAGGGACATTGCTAATGAAAAAATGAAGGGATACCATAGAGATGAGCATTATACTCTTCTCGGGCAGCAGTTTATTGCACTTTTTATGTAATTGTTGCACATTCTATAGGATACTCTTCGCTATTTTTTAAAAGTAATTCTGTTTTTGTCTTCTCGTAATACCTTCCCATTGACTTTAAATCGATAACTTCTGCAATTAGAGATAATATATGGATGCGTGGAGCAGGCGTTGTAGACTGTTATCATATTTGATCTCTAGAAATCTAATTATTTTTAATAGAAAGAAACTAGTAGTCCTTGCAATCTTATAACACTATTTTTTCTCTATTCTTTGAATATTACTGAATTATTCAAATATTATTTACTATATTTTCAGAAATTACATAAAAATAATAAGAAAGACAACTTGCCTGGGTTGAACCCATGACCCTTAAGGCAAAACTTTTGCCACTACACCACCATTTCTTATTATCGAAATTATTAATGAGTGTAATATATGCTATTGGTAAATTTATTGTGAAAAATGTATATAAGAAAAAATAATAATGATAGGAAATAACATTTCGCAGGATTTCTATTTATTACAAACCATAAAAAATTAAGATTTTTTTTTAATTTTGAATTACTAATAACTTTTTTATTTACCGGTCCATTTTGTTAGAAGAAAAAATGGGGTTCGTCCTCCAGCTAACATTAACTTACTGTCCAAATTTCAATACAATCGGATTTTTCTTTCTTGAGTTATCGTGCTTACAAGAAACGTGACGGATGGATAGACGGACATTTTAAAAGTTGTTCAGAATTCGTTCACTAACACAATGTTACGAAAATTTTTTGTCTGCGAGCTATATTTACGGTTTTAGAAATGTGCTTATCAAATGCAATATACTCTTCGGTTTCGTATTTGCGAAGAGTATAATAAAGTCAATTAACAAATGTTTGAAACTGAATTTTTTTCGCCAGTAGTTTATTACTTAGTTGTTAAAAAACTTATGCTGCCGGCCACCTGACGGAACACGGCTTTGGCAGGAGCAAAAAAAGCCCTGTCAGGCATTGGCCCGGCCCGCTGAGAGCTGGTGCGCCTGCAGGAGTCAGTTTTGTGATAACACGGCCTAAATATAACAAAAAAAACCGCTGCCCAAGGAATCACTACTTCCACATCCGGATTTTCTAAATCCAAGTCACACAACGAAAAAATTTTGTATCTGGAAATAATTGTTTATGGAACTTTAATAATATAATATTTGAAATCCTCTATCCCAAAAACCCATAAAACGATACCCCACATCGGTAGTGGGGTGGGGGTGGTGACAGGGGGTGGGAGTGGTTGGTGGATAAAGTAAAAAAATATTTTGAGGTTTCTGGTTCTTGTACACACACTAAATCACATTTTTTTTTCATCCCATTTAATAATGTGGTGGGGGTGGCTAATGCCAAAATTTTTTTTGAGACCTTAGCTTCTCTTGTCTATGTTAAATATCAATTTTATGAACCCTTACCTGCTTGATTTACCTATTTACTCCAAATTTACCCCAATTTACCCCCAACCCTTCGACGGAACAAAATGAAAATATAGATCTCGTTTAAGTACATATGTGTACCAAATTTCAAGTCAATATCTCAAACGGTTCCAGAGTAAACGTGCGCACAAAAAAGTTGCAGACCGACAGACAGAATTTTTTTTTCGCTCAAACTTGAAATCTCGACGTTTCATGACATTCTAAGCCTATTTGAACAATAAAAATTTTAAAAAAATTTTGTCGTTACTATACTTCCACTGGATGTGGAAGTAATTAAGAAATCAATTTTAAGCAAATCTTTCAAAAAATAGTGCCGCTGGCTCCCGTACTATAATACAGAGATACATCGTTGGCTGGTGGACAAACAAGTCATCCATCCTATAAGGGTTTGTTTTCCACTTTTGGAACCCTGAAAATATTTAAAAAAATTTTATCATACCCTAACAAGTTGTACTCTTTGAACATAAATATTCAACGGATATCGTAAAACCTCAGTCTACTATAAATTAATTCTGGATATCATCAAATCTTAAGTCCAAGTAATTATTTTTATCTTGACTACTAAGACAGTTGATATTTCGAATTCCCAATAGTCTTCTTTTACCTTTTCATTTAGTATTTTGTAAGTCTTAACAAGGTTAAATGCTCGTTCATTTCCAAGCCGATTACTCAATTTATAGGGTATGAAATTGTAATTCGGGAATACATACTTCGACTTATATTTATATAGCCTTCTTGAATGTAGATCGAGCTTGAAAAAATCCATAAATCCTTTTCTCTAAGCTTTCGCCACTGAACAAAATGCCTACTGTAAAACAGAAAGGCTATGAAGAGTATATCTTGACAACAGTTACAGGTGATAGTAAATTACTAATGTATGTTATTCAACTATATAATAAATCAATAGTTTTTTTTGCAAAAATAGCGTGTCAATTTTATTTAGAAAAGCGGGTGCTTCCTACGTATTATAGCCTCTATAGTTTGGTGGTCGAAAGGACTACAACAATCGACCAAAGCCAAACTCTCTGGTCCACAGAGACAAGCATGCCTGGCGATAACTGGTGCAATAAGTACCACACCGACAGCCACTCTGGGAATCCTCCTGGATCTACCTCCTCTCCACATCTATTTGGAGAGAGAGGCCAGGTGGGCAACATACAGACTTCAACAAGCGGCAACTAATGTGCCGCAGGCTAGCATCAAAGAACGCAACAGGCTGTCAGATGACATGGAGTATCATGACATGGGAATGCTTTCAGTAACCAACTATAAACTGCCTTTTGCCTTGTTTCCTGGAAGAGACGAATGGGATCGGAACAAAACCGACCTACAAAGAGCAGACATCTGTTGGTTCATAGACGGCTCCAAAACTATTGGGGGAGTTGGAGCTAAAGCATACAGTCGCAACCCAAAGGTAAGAATTACTTCGAGCCTGGGTAATCATGCGACAGTCCTTCAGGCAAAAGTGTATGCCATTGAACTGTGTACAAGGAGGCTTGAACAGATGCATCCTAGACACAGATCAATAAGAATCTTTTCAGACAGCCAAGCAGCTCTCTAACCCGATTCGACAGATACAACAAATTAACTGTGGTCTGGATACCGTGCCACTCTGGCATGGAGGGCAACGAAATAGCCGACTCCTTAGCCAGGGAAGGTGCGGCAAGCACGGCGAAAACAACCATCTTGGCCTGGACCGAGAGGAAAATCCTCCAGTACTGGCAAGAACCACCGGATTAGTTAATTCAAAGGAGTTTATTACATACCCTCTGAAATCAAGAAAGAACTAGGTTCTCACTTTTTGGCAATTTTGTAATTTTACCTGTTGCCTGTTGTAATATTGCCTCCTCTTTTTAAAATTCCACGAACCGCCACTGATATTACTGTGTCTTTAGAGTTTATTTGTAACTATTAAGTAAGCATTTAGAGACAAATCTGACAATTTAACATTTTAGTTAACATAGTTTCTATTAGTGCAACGACCCAATTCTTGGTACCTCTAACTCTGCCTACCCTGACAAATTCGGTTTTCAAAAAACTACACTTTCGCCGCCAGAAATGTAATCCAGGTGAGAGAGATTCAACTTCTTCAACCCCGTTCGAATCAGAGTCCCAATTATTTCCACTAATTAAAAAAATACATAAACGCAAGCATTACGTGTGTGGTTAATCTTATATGTATTTTTAATATTTAGCGTGTCCCCTAATCACTTTCTGCAGCGCAATTTTGATTTTCATTACATTACGCCGTCGGATTAATCCAATTATTTCTCAAAACAAGGCAATTTAATTCCACCCTCATGTGTACAATTTTAATAAAATCATTGTCTGTTACAAAAATAAATTTTAGGGTTTACCGCAGAAAATGTTTCGCATTCAGGAAACGTTTTGATTGCAAAAAAACTTTACAGCAGGTAGGTAGATATTTTTAAAATATTTTCCTGTTCTGCGTATAGAATGGAAAACATTGTTCTAAAATTCACCCCTTTGTGAATTGCAAGTACATGTACATGGAATATCGTAGTTAGTAAGTTTTCATAAAATCTGATTTCTATAGGATGTCGGAAAAATGGTTATGAATGCTTGCTTATAGTACTATATACGGATTTTAATGAAAGTGGATACTCTTTATTAATCGTTTTTTGTAGCTTAATGACAAAATAAAATACAAACTGGATGTTGACTTAAAATCTCGGAGATATGAAAAGTATATAAAGAATTAATGAACATCAGTTAACGAACAAAGCTTAGTTTGAAATATTCTGATATTTTTGTGTGAATTTCAAATTATATTTTTTTTAACGTGATTGAAACTTCATGCAATTTTTTTTTTAAATCAGTGCAAAACGTATTTTTGAAATTAGTAGTCCAGTGCAATTAGTCATTATAAATGAAAAATGACGGAACCCAGCTATAATGAATGGATTTGAGTGATTTTTTTTTGTTGGATTTCTAATGCCATGAACTAAAAAGTTTACCCATTGAAAATTACCCCAATTTCGAAAATCCATATATTTAAAAAAAAAATTTTTTAGAAATCTCAACGAAAAATACAATTATCGGAATTTTTTAATATTTCTTTTAAGAAAATAATAATTGTTATAGTTTTCGAGGTTGTTTATAAAGAATTTGTAAAGAAAATTAACTTTATAAAATTAATTTGAAAATCGCAGAAGCTCCAAAAGCGAAATAAATGAATAGTACAGTAAGTGAAGCTTTTAAATCCCAGTCCGAAAACGATGTAATGAATTTCCAATTTGTTTTCTTCAACGTGCTTTATAAAGTATGTACATAAGAATCAATATTGTCTTTTCCTGCTTTTTGGCTAGGGGTGGTTCTACCCCTTCTTGTGTCGCAAAAAAAAACAAAATTGCATAATCTAATAGAGAATCAAATTATAATAAAGAAAGGTCATACACTTTTTTGCTAAAATGCATATTTTTCGAGATATTGCGAACTGAAAATTGCAAGTTTCACCCTCTAAAATCAGTATTCCTAGATGTTTTTTTTTAAATTACTCGAAAAATGTGGACTTTAAAAAAATACAAGGGTACAGAATTAAAGCTTTTACTAAAACAAATCGAATGGCATTTTCAAAATGGCCGAAACGTTCAGAAAAAATATACGACGTTATAATCTAAAATTACTCAAAATCTACAACCATGAAATGAACGGTATTAAAATTTTCTTTCGATTTAGACGTATTACAACCATGTATAATGAAAACTAAAAAAATTATAAACAAAAAAGTAGCGCATTTGAAAATTTAGGCTCCGTTTTTTTTAGTTTCATTGCTCTGATATCTTATTAATTCAATTTTTTTTTAAATCCTTCTAGATATTGTTAATGCATATTATTACTAACATGCTCAATTTTTTTAGAATTTTTAAAATAATTATTTTTCATTCTGTACCCATTTTCAATAATTAAAATTTTCATAATTTTTTGGAAAAAATCGGGTTTTTGGAAATTGCTCAGAAAATATTTTTTTTATAAAAAATGGCAAGAGTACGAGCTTATAAAAAACGAATAGTTTGGTATTTTTAAATTTTCCTACGACAAACTGTTCCAGAGATATAAAGGTTTAAAGATGGCGCTAGAGCACATACGCAAGAAAATTATATATTTAAAAATTGAAATATCTCGAGAACTATAAGATTGATAAAAACATGATATAAGAATGAAATGAAACTGAAACTGTTCCAGAGATATCAACAGTTTGAAATAATGTTGAATCTTTTCAGTTTGTACATTTTAAATGTCTGTAGTAAGTAGAGAAACGAGCAATAGTCTATTTTTCGAAGAATACGCAGAAAAAACAGGTTGCATTGCACTTAAGCATATTTAGAGTGCAGATTAAAAATGATATTTAATTAGTTTACTTAATTGTATCAATTTGAATTATTTATAACAATCTGTATTTTTAATAAAATTAAACACATTTTTTTTATATAAATTTAAACCTCATAATCATATTCAGCGACCTCAAAAACAGTATATGGATTTTCGTGAATTTATTTGTAACATTAGAAGAATCATTAATTTTTCAGTATTTTCGTCTCGTAAGTTTTGACCTTACAGTCATGTTCAGCGACCTCAAAAACATAGGTATTCGTAAAATTAGAAGAGTTATTCATTTTTCAGTTTTTAGGGTTGGTTTCCACCCTTAAAAATAAAAAGCAGATAATGCGACAATATAGATTTTGATGTACGTATTTTATAAAACATATTGCAAAAAAAATTAAGGAAATTCCTTTCATCGTTTTCGGGCCAGGAATCTTACCATTTTTACTGCATTAATATCATTGGTGGACCACTTAAGCAGCTAACTCCTTCACATAGTAAACATTCTATAGAACAATTTAAGCCACTTTTTCTACATCCACAAGCAGAGCCACACTCAGTTTTACATGAACAAAAAATCATTTTCAAAAAATGTTCATTATTATTTGTCTTATTTATTTGGCTTTTTGGAGCTTCTGCCATTTTCAAATTAATTTTAAAAAGTTTCATTTTTTTACAAATTCTTTATAAACAACCTCAAAATCTAACAATCATTATTTTCTTAAAAGAAATATTTAAAAATTCCTATAATTGTTACTTTTGTTGAGATTTCTAAATTTTTAAAAGAAAATTTATGGATTTTCGAAATTGCGGTAATTTTCAATGGGTAAACTTTTTAGTTCATTGCATTAGAATCCAACAAAAAAAACATTCCAATCCATTCACTATAGCGGGTTCCGAGGTGTAAACCTAATTGCATTGGACTATAGATATTTTTGCACTGACTTCAAATTGATATTAGGTAATAAGGTACAGTTCCTTTCTATTTAAAAAAAAAACTGTATTGATGATCCGGCAAATTACAGGCCTATTTCTATCGTGCCATTATTTGCCAAAATCTTTGAGGTAGTTCTCAAATCTCAAATCACAAATTATTTTGAAAATTGTAATCTTTTCAATAGTTGTCAATATGGCTTCAGGTCAAAATTGTCAACGACGTTAGCAATTAATTCGTTGATAAATGTAATAAATAAAGGTTTCGAGGCCAGAATTTGTGTATGTG
Source organism: Rutpela maculata (assembly GCA_936432065.2). Taxonomy (NCBI): domain Eukaryota; kingdom Metazoa; phylum Arthropoda; class Insecta; order Coleoptera; family Cerambycidae; genus Rutpela; species Rutpela maculata. The sequence continues at coordinate 385,999,888 of OW386285.2, read as the reverse complement.
CAATTTTTAGCTTTCGACTGTGTGCCTCACAATATTTTGGTGAACATGAAACAACTAAAATTTTACAACTTTTCTGAGAGTATTTGACTGATCGTCATCAATTTGTTCATTTTAGTAATGTTAACTCTGGTACCAGTGATATTAAATTTGGTGTCCCTCAGGGCTCAGTTTTGGGACCGGTTTTATTTCTTATTTATATTAATGATTTGCCAAACAGTAGTCCCTCAACAAACTTCACTCTCTTTGCTGATGACACAACATTGGCTCATTCTCATAAAGATTGTAACATTTTATTATCAGAAGCTCAAAACAGTTTGTCTGTGGTTCACAACTGGTTTTTAAACAATAAGTTAGTTGAATGATGATAAAACAGAGACTATGATTTTTTCTTTAAGACAGCACTCTGTACAAATGACCTCTCATTGCGTTAAATTTTTGGGCACTATCTTGGACAGTAAGTTAACATGGGAGGAACACACGTCCTACATCTGCAAGAATATATCACGCAATATTTTCTTATTGCGCAATTTAGAAAATTGTTTGTCACAGTCAACGGTTCTAATGGTATCATTCAATCTTCCCTCACTTATGCCATTTTAATATGGGGCCACTCGGCACATACCTCAACAGTTTTTTCACTGCAAAAAAAGGCTGTCAGAATCGTTGCTGGGCTACCATATAGAGATGATTGTAGGGATGCTTTTATAAGCCTTAAGATACTGACTTTACCCTGTAATTATATACTGCAGTGCCTTGTCCATGTTAAAAATAACCTTAATAAATTACATAACATGTGAAAGTGTACATACGTACTCAACTCGTAATAGGGGCAATATATATTTGGATTTTTTCCTACTTTCAAAAACCAGAAATGGCACCTGCTATTATGCAGTAAAATTTTTCAATGTGTTACCGATTGCTGTACAAACACTTGACTGTACTCGCTTTAAAAATGTAATTAAACGTTTCCTCCTTGAAAATGCATTCTATGATTTTAACGAATTCTTGTCAACTGATTTTTCTCGTTTAATTTTATAAACTTGATATATGTGTGAAAATGATTGTTATTCTATGTGTTTTATTGTTATTTACTCTACTTTGTTATTTATTTGTTTTATTTATTGTGTATTTTTTTTCTATTTAAGACAACCACTTTTTGTTGGTTTTTACTGCCATATTTTTTGACGTGTCAAAACATAATTACTTCCACATCCAGTGGAAGTATAGTAACGACAAAAAAATTTTAAAAAATTTGTATTGTTCAAATAGGCTTAGAATGTCACGAAACGTCGAGATTTGAAGTTTGAGCGAAAAAAAATTTCTGTCTGTCGGTCTGTCTGTAACTTTTTTTGTGCGCACGATTACTCTGGAACCGTTTGAGATATTGACTTGAAATTTGGTACACATATGTACTTTAACGAGATCTAGAACTAGATTATATTTTCATCTTGTTCCGTCGAAGGGTTGGGGGGAAAATTGGGGTAAATTTGGGGAAAATAGGTAAATCAAGCAGGTAAGAGTCCATAAAATTGGTATTTAGTATATACAAGAGAAGCTGAGGTCTCAAAAAAAATTTTGGCATTAGCCACCCCCATTACCACCCCCACCCCATTATTAAAGGGGATGAAAAAAAATTGTGATTTGGGGTGTGTACAAGAACCAAAAACTTCGAAATGTTTTTTTACTTCATCCACCCCCACTACCATCCCCTATCACCACCCCCACCCCGCTACCGATGTGTGGTATCTTTTTATGGGTTTTTGGGGTAGAGGATTTCAAATATTATATTATTAATGTTCCATAAACAATTATTTCCACATACAAAATTTTTTCGTTGTGAGTGACTTGGATAAAAAAATCTGGATGTGGAAGTAGTGATTCCTTGGGCAGCGGTTTTTATGTATATATGACCAGTAAAGATCTATCTATATATCTATTTCCACCAATAGATAGACAGGTATTTGTATAACTGAGTGAAGCTACGTCTAGTATAAGGTGAGCAAAAATTGGAAACAAAATTTTCTTAGTAGGGAATATTCGAGAATATGGCGATGTCGCCATAATTTAATTCTGAAACAAAAAATCGAAATTCCCTCGGAATTGCATTAAAATTAGTAATTAGGTGTTTTAGTCGCTAATAACGAATCTGATCTCAAAAGTTACGAATTTAAGATATGGCTGCAATATTTTTGCAAACTTACAGATTTACGTGAAATTTGAATTTGATACGTAGGAATTTCAGGATTCTCTGATAACGAGCTTCAGGCCTGTTGAGAGGGGGGGGGGGCTCGTTTAGGGGGGGCGTTGAAAATTTGTATTATAGTTTTTTAGCGTAGGTATTTTAAAAAAAATTTTAGGTAGACAGATTTTTGGCAAAAAATGTGAATTTCCGCGCACTGTGCGGGGTGACGGTGAAATTTTTTAAGGCGGTTCAATTCTTTTTCAAATTTTTTTTTTACTTTTATTTTTTAATAATTCATAAAAAAAAATGTAACAAATAGTTTGTTACACAATGAAGTATCCTCTAGTTATGGCTATAGATAATAACACTAATGGATATATATGAATATCAGCTCCTTCGCTACTACATGAGCCAATTTTTGTCATTTCTGGTCATCAGTAAAAAAAAATTATACATAATTATATTTTATTTACTAGGTGAAAACGCCCACTTAACCATGTCTGCTCATTAAAAAAATTACAGGAAGGCACTTCTAACGATTTTAGCATTATTTTAATATTTTAACTTCAGATCTTTTAAATTATAAATAAGTTTCCTTTATTTTTTATTCGACGTAGGAGCTTTGAGTGTACCGGGTTTTTTTATTTAGTCGAAGTGTGACATCCGTCCTTTTGAATTATAAATAGACATAAATTATTACCCTCCAGACAGGGGTGCTACCATGTTTTTCGGTTTCGACCCACTTTGTTCATAGAATGCTATGAAATAATACAAAGATTTAATATTATTAATATTTTATAATTTTTCAGGAAACTGTCTTGTTTTTTATGTCAGTGTCGGTTTATGAAGTTGTAATATTGGGGATACAGAAATTTACCTACATAAATTATGTGCCAGATGAAGATAAATTTTTGAGTATTAATAAGAAATCTCAGAATATTGTGATATTTTGTTCTAAACTCTATGCACAAACAATTTGATATGCGTTGCGGACAAAGTTATTCCAATAATGCAGAACAGATTGCCGCATAGGGTGGAAAAAAATCATGATTTTGTTGATTTTTTTTAATTAATTTTTTTTGACAAACTATAGATGTCATGAAAACTTCATTATAAATGGTACTAAGGAATATGGAAATATCGAAAACAAAATCAATTCCTACTAGGCAGAACAACATGTATAATAAATGTAACGTGAGTGAGTACAGTGGAAATACATACCACAATAATATTCAGAATATTAATTTCTATTCATTTGTTTCATTAAAGAGGTCATCTTCGCTGCCTTGTCCATCCCCAATTTATTTCTCAAGTCGCTGTGGACCAAGCCAAATGTCGAAAATATCCTTTCTACCGAGGCTGAAGATGCAACAGCGGTTAGTTGCATAACCTCTTGTTTTTTATTAATTTTTCAGGATTGTAGACTTCAAAATGACAAATCCACCATGCAGAATCATTTTGCAGTCCTTCTGCTGCGGGTTTGGACATTAACGAGCCAACAAACGGCTGACATTTGGAAAGAAACTTCAAAACGACGTCTTTCTTCTGGAGTTAACATTATTTGTCCCACTTTCTTCTAGCTGTCGGGGTTGGGACTATTATTCATATATTTTGAACTAATCATAAATGTTAATAAATGGTACGAGGTAACAGCTGTTTCGTAACGTTCTTTGATTTTGATTTGCAATTTTTCAAATTACAATATTGCGAGCTTTTTCATCATTTTTTCCCAGTAAAATACTGCATTTGATCATGTGCAATTTTCCCTCTGCAGCTTATCCAAACAAACGGCCACTGCTTTTAGTCTTTCTATAAGCGATTCACAATTTATTTTCAAATTGAGATCAGTCACTCGCCTTCTAATATCGGCATCAATGTTATCTTGTTCATTTTCATCCTCGCATATGGCTAATAAAATATTCCAATTTTTTTGTATATGATTCCAGTCACAAATACAATTCCAGCGAACTTCTGTTGGTAATGTCAAGGCAGACCCATTTCTACAAGAAAACTTAGCTCTTGCATGATGATCATTTCGAAAATATTTTATGACCTGGATGACTTGATTAGTAATATTTTCCATGTTGAGAGATTTGAGCCAATAATTGACCCTAATGTGCACCACAACAATAAGTGATTATATCCATTTCCAAATCTTTCGAAATCATTGTTCGACATTTTTTCATATTAGCAGCGTTGTCGCTAACGATGTTCCTTATCTTCCACCAAATATCTGCGTCGGTACTATACCAAGTCAAATAGCGATTAATAGAATGCTCGATATTAGTGGCTTCTGATGATTCTGAGATGCAGGCGGACGAACCGTTGCATCGCCACTTAAAGGGAGTCTGCCGACGACTTAACTCGTTGGGACCAATTTAGGCGGTATGCTTTGTTTGTCAGGCCGACCGGTAGGTACCGACAAACTTCAAAGCATACCACCTACGATCCAGCGGCAGGGAGCCAGCCTTGTCGGCATGCTTTGAACTCATTCGTAAAAGTGAACTGGTCCGCTGGAATTACAATTATCTTCAAAGCGTACCGACAATGTCGGGCCCCTGCCGTTGGATCGTGGTCTCAACAAGTTAGGTAAACCCCTTTATTTATTTTCCACTGATTACACTTTAAAGCACACGTTTTTTATGATTTGTAGAAAATATAAACTATTTCACTTATTTACGATTTTCTTGATTTAAATCAACATTTTGGAATTGATTTAAATCACTATTTAAATCACTTATTTAAATCATATCCACCCTGTTGCCGCGTATGTCTATCTAGCTTCTTTCTCTACTGCTACGAGACAAAACTGTAGAATATAGAATAAACAACAAAATAAGTAAGTAATATATGTTTCAACCAAGTTCGGCAATTTTCAAACAGTCGTAAATTGTCCGACTTCTGAATGTATTCATGATTATTTTATTGACAAATTATAATTTTATTTAAGCATATATTTTGTTATATTTATTATGTTGGGCCAACGTTATCGTTGTAAGTATACAAAAATTTTAATTTATAGTGTAGTTTTTAAGTTCAACAAAAGTATTTCAATTTGTTTGTGAACCTCTGCCATTTCTAACTCGTCCACTTCAATATTAGTTCCTACAGCGAAGTGACCTTTGGACTGCTCCGGTTAAATCAGTTCACTATAGTGTTCCGCTCGAGGTTAGAATAAATGCGAGTATTGTATGGTCGGATTGTGTTTCTTCTATTCTGGTATGGCCGGTAGATATGCTTATAATTAATTTCATGCCGTTTAAAAAAACTAGTAGTGGGGAGCGATCAGCCAAACGAGAAACCTTATAAAACATGAGGTCTAAAGTCCAAAGTTTTGAAAAATATATAATTTTTTTTTTAATAAAACTGGTTAAGAACTTCTGGTCAGATAGTACCTATTATAATATTGACTAGGTCACTAACGATTGTCCAACTAAACTAAGTTCAAAATCTTTTGCGACTTTCTTTTAATGACGCTTATGCGACATTGGCCGGCACGGCATGCTTTAGCTGAACTTTTTGTACCAATTAAGAAAATGTAAACTCACAACGACACGGTTCTCAAACTTTTCGTAAGTCACAGTTCAAATTTTTAACCTAGGTCAGTTTTTCAAAGTGCCCCTGGAAAAAAGTTAATTTTACTTCCACATCCAGTGGAAGTATAGTAGCGACAAAAAATTTTTAAAAAATTTTTATTGTTCAAATAGGCTTAGAATGTCACGAAACGTCGAGTCTGTCGGTCTGTAACTTTTTTGTACGCACGTTTACTCTGGAACCGTTTGAGATATTGACTTGAAATTTGGTACACGTATGTACTTTAACGGGATCTAGAATTAGATTATATTTTCATCTTGTTCCGTCGAAGGGTTGGGGGGTAAATTGGGGTAAATTTGGGGAAAATAGGTAAATCAAGCAGGTAAGAGTCCATAAAACTGGTATTTAGTATATACAAGAGAAGCTAAGGTCTCAAAAAAAATTTTGGCATTAGCCACCCCCACCTCATTATTAAAGGGGATGAAAAAAACTTGTGATTTAGTGTGTGTACAAGAACCAGAAACCTCAAAATGTTTTTTTTTCTTCATCCACCCCCACTACCATCCCCTATCACCACCCCCACCCCGCTACCGATGTGGGGTATCGTTTTATAGGTTTTTGGGGTAGAGGATTTCAAATATTATATTATTAAAGTTCCATAAACTATTATTTCCACGTACAAAATATTTTCGTTGTGAGTGAGTTGAATAAAAATCTGATTGTGGAAGTAGTGATTCCTTGGGCAGCGGTTTTTTTATTTTGTCTGGTCGTTTCCTATTACCAGATTTTTTTTAAATGGCATGGAGTTAATTATACTGTATACCTGTATACCTGTATCAAGCGATGTCGTCACTGCAAATAAGGTGACGTCATAAATTACCATCTCAAAATTAATATTAAGGGCTGACATTTGGGAAAATCGTAAGCGATATTGATAACAATCCAAGCAAAAGAAATGAGCACAATCTGTGCGGGTTCAAATTCACCCATCTTATCCGACTATGGCCTTTCTGTTAAAGTCGCTTGTATTTCCGGTTTAGAACTTCGGATCTTCGAATCTTTGATGTTTTTTTTGTCGTTACAATTGATCCTACCGCGCATACTGTGTCAATGGAAAGCTATCAACTTGGTCATTTTTTACATTAATTTTGTGGCTATTCGGTCTAATGTTTAGTAGTGTAAATGTCTTACCTACATAGAATTTTCCACATTCACATGATTCAATCTGCCCGATTTTTTGACGTTGACTACACTTTTGTCTTACATATTCAGATTTTTTCAATATCTTCATTTTCAAATTTGACAAAATAATTTTGCGCTACAAATATATTACAAATAATATTTTAAGAAATTTATATAGTAACGAAAAAGATACAGGCCGGTATAAAATATTGCCTCCGAATAAAGAATTTTGCAAGAAAATTTAGTTTTATTTTCTAGACGCAGACGGTCCAGCACAATTACAGCGTTTGATAAAAGAGATGGATTTCATGTAAAGTGATAATTATTCTCAACAAAGTTCGTGCTAAAACGAACTAGAGCAAAAAAATCATTCTCGTAACTTGTCATAAGTGATTTATTTTACAGTTTATATAAATTACTAAAAGTGCAATAAATTTCCAGGAGTTGTTAATGTCGTATTAAAACTCACGGAATTGACTGCCTTCAGAATTTAAACCATTAATGATAGTTATCCGTTAAAATAAGCACTTTAGTTTCATAATGTTGTACTACTAGTAAAATAGCTGCGTGTAAGGTTGTAAATATGCAAATTTTGCCTAATTAGTACCTAGAAAAATTTGTTATCGTAGCCTCAAAACGTGTCCCATTTTTTCTCTGTCTATATTAGAATTTATAACGGCAACACTCATTTCGCCATTAATGAAAGGGTGGTGTACTAATGGATTTTTAACCCCATTATAAGAATATTATGCACAGAGTTATCTTTATTGCAATCTCTAAAACATTACAAATTTTATATAAATTACTGGGGTTTCTTATTTTTATTTCAATTAAAGTTTTCTAATAATCAAGTTAACGGTTAGCTGAACCAATTTACATAATGCGGCAAATCTTTTTGTTTTATATATGGGGATATTTGCATTTATGGCAGTTCTTACTTTGAAGTATTTTACTTTTATGACATTTTTACTTTATGGTTGTAGAGATTGAGGTTTTTATTTTTATAAGGTACGTGCATTAAACATAGTAAAAATGTTATATAAATGCTCATCAGGCGACCATCGATAATTCTGATAATCATAACACGTTTTTACAGGGGTTGATAACTTTATGTTATAAATTAGGAAAAGCAGCAATGAATATAGTGAGACGTTTACTTCTCCATGCAATGTTATAGACTAAGAGAAACAAACGAAGTTTTATTACTTCCACATCCAGTGGAAGTATAGTAACGACAAAAAAAATGTTAAAAATTTTTATTTTTCAAATAGGCTTAGAATGTCATGAAGCGTCGAGATTTTAAGTTTGAGCGAAAAAAATTTTCTGTCTGTCGGTCGGTCTGTCTGCCTATAACTTTTTTTTGTGCGCACGTTTAAGATATTGACTTGAAATTTGGTACACATATGTACTTTAACGAGATCTAGAACTAGATTATATTTTCATCTTGTTTCGTCGAAGGGTTGGGAGATAAATTTGGGGTAAATACATGAATTAAGCAGGTAAGAGTCCATAAAATTGGTATTTAGTATATACGAGAGAAGCTAAGGTCTCAAAAAATTTTTGGCATTAGCCATCCCCCATTACCACCCCCACCCTATTATTAAAGGGGATGAGAAAAAATTTGATTTAGTGTGTATACAAAAACCAGAAACCTCAAAATATTTTTTTTACTTCAGCCACTCCCACTACCACTCCCACCCCGCTACCGATGTGGGGTATCGTTTTATGGGTTTTTGGGGTAGAGGATTTCAAATATTATATTATGAAAGTTCCATAAACAATTAATTCCAAATATAAATTTTTTTCGTTGTGAGTGACTTGAATAGTAAATCTGGATGTGGAAGTAGTGATTCTTGGGCAGCGGTTTTTTTAGATAAAGCATATACAATTTTTTCCGGATTTTGGAAAGGTAAAGACAGGGCCTAATTAGGGATTGAGGCCGCCCTAGGCTAATATGCAGATGCAGAAGCGTCCCTAATCAGGATCTAAATTTTTTCAAAATGATAGCAACGCGTAGTGGTTTATGGTTTATTAGTTATAGTCTAGGTGCCCGCGCACATAAATGCAATTTATACATATCCTCGTAAACTTCTTGTACGGCATAATGAGCAAGATGCATGAATTTTAAAGATGCATTGATTTATTATTTTTTCATTATACATATTATATAAGCCGAGTATATAATAAAAGGAAACTATAAAAAAAGTTATTTTGTAGAAAAAAATCATTTTAAAATTCAAATTTTATCGGAACAAAACCACGTGACTATAAACGGTACTGATGTCATCTGGCACAGATTTCTAAATTCACCGGTGGAGCGCATCAGTAAGAAATAACATTATATGATTGGCTAATTTGAAAAACACAGCCAAATTTAGAAAAGTACGGAGACAAGTGACAAGTTTGATAGCTTTGACAGTTTACATCTGCTAGTGCTGAAATATTAAATTGTGTGTTAATTAAATGTTAAATTTTAGTCTGCTGACCTTTAAATATCGATTTGTTTATTTTTGTAAAAATTATTAGTGTATTAATTTATCTAAGTGGTAAAAATGACGAACAGCGACTTTGTGCAAGCTCAAAATGACAATTTGCCGAAAATCGACGTGTTAATGATGAGCAATTTTTTGGTAATAATACCGATTATATCAGTGCAGAAATTGGAGGTGGATAAGCGACAAGGATGCATCATTCATTGTTCGTAACAATAAATTTGTTTACGCTCACTTTTATCCTTTTACTGCAGTTAGATTTAGATACCTAACCTCAGAATATGTAAACATAATGCATTATTTTAATATTTTTATCAACATTAACTATTGTTTTTCGTCTCAGATTATATAACTTTTTTATATTAAATAGTTTGCCACCACTAAGTACATAGATTAAATATCTGTTGAAAATAATACTAATAAACATTGCCAATGCTAAATGCCGGATGACGTCACACGCAAATGGCGGGAAACTTGCTTCGTTTGAACGTGTCTAAATTCTCAGCGAAACTAAATTATTTTTTTATCATTTAATTCCGATAAAAAAAAAATAAAAAATACATAGAAAATAACGCTTTTTAGTGATCTATTATTCGGTGATGTCAAAGAAATTTATGCATTTTGCTCATTGCGCCTAGTCTATCACTTTTTTTCTCTGCGCGAATTTTCGTAAACGCGGCGTTCCTCCTCAGCATGAAAAAGACGATTTCCACACGTCGGACTGGAAAATCGGCAAATATATGTTGACCGAAAATTCGAAAATTGGATTCTACATATTTTTATTAAGCAATCTTGAAAAAATCAGCTGGTTATCAATAAATGTTTTAAAGTTATGTTATTTTATGTTTAGGGTAGTAGACACTCTTAACGTTCCAAAATTTTTGTCGGATAGTTTGTAGAAATATATAGAATATATATGTAGAATCCAATTCTCAAATTGTCCGACAAAATATATTTGCCAATTTTCCAGTCCGACGCGTAGAAATTGTATTTTTCATGCCGAGGAGGGACGCCGCGTTTACGAAAATTTTCGCAGAGGAAAAAAGTGATAGACTAGGCGCAATTATGCCGTACAAGAAGTTATACGAGGATATGTATACACCTAGACTATTACTGAATAACAATAAATAAAAAAATTGGAATTATAAATTTTTCGATGGTGAAACTATTGTTTTGTGTTGTAATGTGCTTCAAAAATGAGCTTCCCAGATTGTTCTTCCGAAGAACAAACGTCAGATGTGCCCTTTGATATTGAGGAAAAAACAGAGAATGTGATATCCGAAATTGCCCCAGGTAAATCTGCAGTAATAAATAATTATCTTTTCTTGAATTTAAAAATTGTTAATGTCATTAACACACTTATTGGGATAACAAGACTCTATCTAAGATGAGTGCGATATGGTATAACTTATGCCGCGGTGATAGATAATAGTATATTATTCAATGAGCGTGTAATGATAGCTATTACTCAGAGGATGACGTTTCCCAGCAAACATTTTTGTTAAAATTAGCTCTAATTCGACTTGGTAAAAGAGGAATTTACTTGTTAAGGTAATTATGACGTAAAATTGACTGGAAAAATACACTTCCGATAAAAATTTACCAATTGGTCTTACTATAGATTTAAGTTTACGTAAATAATACCAATTAATCTACCTCATAGACAGTTTTCCTTAAAAGTAAATTTAACGAAAGCAGCGAGTGAAAAACTACTAAAAAAATCTACCAAAAATGACCTGAAGGATAAATTTCCAATAGGGTCGAAATAAGTAATATAATTAGGTAGTATTTACCTTTTTAGCGACTAAAAATATTCCTAATAGTCGAATATCTTACTAGGTAGATTTTGTTGTAAATCCTACGTAATGTATACCAAAATAGCAACCTATTTGGTCACTTTTATTATACGCCTTTGAAGTAATATTAGGTCGACAAAGTCGATAAATTCTACTTAGCTTATCTACCTGATTTCAACCATTAAGTCAATTATCTTTTGTAGTTGCATTTTCAAACTTTAAAGTTAAATTAGCACAAGACGCCATATTTTCTTAGTCCAGGTGAAGTATGATTCCAAATTAGAATTTTAAAAATGAGTATGTATGGAAACAAACTGACGAAAATGTAAAAAAAATACATAATTATACCTGTAAACTCATATTTAACAAGTTTGACGTACTTTCAGCTCAAATTATTACTATAATTTTTTTATTTGGCAATAGAAATTTCCTTATAGATGAATATTTTGGAGGCGCATTTACGAAGTACAGCTGCCATTATACACATAAAAATTTTCGTCGCATTGATTTCAACAAGCGAGAACTGCAATTACTTTACTTATAAATTGGACTTATTTTAGTTACCGACATTCATCTTGTATCCTTATTGTAAGTCAGGTATCTCTTCAAATTTGTAGGTGGTTGACAACAATATTTCGACTACTTATAGAGAAAAATACCAAATAAGTATAAAAATCTTATTTTTTTCCTCTTGGTGTCATTTTCCAATTTCACATACTTCTGTAAATTCTACCTAAAGCTAGTCAACTCACTGTCGAATTGACGTCGAATTTAAGTAAAATTCATCTAAACAGGTATTAGTAACCAAATATATTGTGCGACTACAAGTACGATTTATGTCTAATTTTACCTGTCTTAGTCGATATAACCTAATTTCGACGTCGTCTTATTCTCCACTTAGGTCGATTCCACGTAGCGTCAACCTAAATTCTACCAAAACATGGTTAATTCTAATTTTGCGATTAAATTTATTATACATAATTTAGGTAGTTTTGACGTCAAATAATACCTAAATGTTTGCTGGGTTACGGCACAAGCCGAAGACGAGTGTCATAATTCATTCGAGTGGGTAATAGCTATTACACGCAAGTAGAATACTATACTTTTTCTACGACTACTCAACAGGAAGTTGCACTTTAAGGTAAAAATGCGAAGACGCACATTGTATCGGTCATAACTTCTTTATTTTTTAAGCAGGGGAAACATTTTGAAAAAGACTTTTAGCTTAATCGATAATCTTTAATTTGGTTTCTTAACATTTTCGACGCAAGTGCCATAGTTTGTGAGATATTTAACTTTTAAAGAGGTATTTTGACTTAAAAATGTTTGACGCCATTTTTAAACCTCTGAAAAAACAAAAAGTAACGGAGATTTCAAAAACAGTAAATTGTTTCTCAGTTTATGATTCTTACCTTGGAGATTTTTATTTTTTGCCAGGAGTAATACTTTTCGATTTATTCGACAAAAACCCCTGATGAGGCGTCTGTTTTCGCAATCTACAAAGAAAGCGAGACACGAAATCTTTGAACGTAAAGATTTTTTTTAATATATAGTTGAAGGGCCATTCTATATCATTAGGGAAAGAGGAAGAATTGCATGTAATGCACATCGTGAATCGCACCGGCGAAATCGATAATTTGAGCCTACAGGAGCGTACGAAAAGTGACATTTGACGTATTATGACAGATTTAATTGAGTTATGACACACGCGATGTTTTTAAACTTTAAATCGTCTCTTGTGATTGCTCCACGGGAACTGTTGAATAATGAATATGATCTCTTGTGATTGGTTAAGTCTCTTCATTGGCGTAATTTCAGCATTTTTATTGGGTAGGCAAGGATTTTTCATCGATAGATGGAAGCAAAGCGTTCTTAAACGATAAACCCAAATGACCGAGGGAAAGCGAGTGCTGCAAAAAGTTAAACCATAGACAGGGCCCCTTACTCCAAGCAAAAAAAACCCTGTTAGGGACACTCAACCATCCAAGCATCTGACAAGTTTTTCAGGTAATATGAGCCTACCATACTTTTCCTGCAGTGGATTTGGCGTGGTTTTTTAGTTATTAACAATTAAAGACCAGAAATCGTATATTTTTGCACATTTTTGCCTACCAGTAAAAAATAAAGTATTCAACAATTCGGAGAAACTATCTTGTAGGGAATTAAAAAACCTTTAAAATGGCTTTTTGAAAATGTCGATATGATTATTTGTTGCTTAGAAAATAGCAAAGAACGGTCTATATTCGCATAATATTCAATTAACAATAAATATTGCAAAAATCAACCTACGACTTTGTTACTACGTAAAAAATTGGGTCTTGTAGTACTTAATATATGGTAAAAATTTCAAATCAATTCATTGAATAGTTTTTGCAAAATTGTAATTGTTTATCCCAGAGATGTTTTTTTTGCAATAACATTATACGCACAATTAATGAAAATACAATGGTTCTACGGGTATCTCATGAAAGGGAAAGAGTTGTTTTATCGTATGTAATATCACTAGTGCTTAAAATTTTATCGAAAATTTTTTCGAAAGCGTGTTGCCTGGTAATATAAAGAGTGCAAATTGGCAGTTTATTATCTGATTAAATCCCGACCGCTTTAGCGGGAGGGATTTAATCTTTGATAATAAACTGCCAATTTGCACGAGTTATATTAACTAGGGGCGACTTAGCTTGAGAAAAAATTTTTAGATAAAATTTAAAGCACGAGTGGTATTTGAGGAGAATATTTCACGAATAAATAATTCATTAAGTACATCTTCAATATTATGTTTTCTCATTAACTGCCTTCAGACGTTTTCTTGTCACTTTTTGGAGTTTACTGACCTTTATTTTCAATTTCATCATTAATTTGATATACAGAAATATTTCCAAACCGACTCATATTGTCAAAACAGCAAATCTGAAACAAACGCTGTAGAAACAACGGAGATTCGCTATATTTTAAAATAATCTAGTGACGTTTCCATGGCAACTAGTAAATAAAACGAGTTGAAACCTTAGATATTCTAATTTATAGACTGGCTTAACACCTTTCAGGCGTTTCTGAGGTGCAATACGACGAGGAACGATAGAGAGAGCACTACTTTAGTACCGATGTCTCGCCCAAATAAAATATACACCCATGGTTCCGAGATTGACATAGAGAGCGCCATCTAGCGCTACAAGTTATATTCCATAATAAATAAATGTTCATCGACTCATATTTACGTATTTAATCCTTACTTTTAACTTACGAAGTTTATGAATTATGTTGAGGTTTGCTTTGTTAAGCAAAGAGAATTTTAAATACAACAAATTATAATGTTTGATGCACAGCTTTGATTCAACGAGTTACTTTTTGGTAGATTACCATATGTAAGTACTATACATTTTTAGTTTGTTCCAGAGCGAATGTGTACTTGACATTTATAATAAATGATTTGCTTACCTTTGTAACTACGTTATTGAGCTATTGAAAGCTGTGCTTGACTTGTTCCTGTATTATGAGCTATATTAAGTACAATTTTTGTGTGTAATTGTTACCTGATTGAACACTAGGAAAACTGAAATAGTTACAGATAGGCAAAAGTTACAGCCTATATATTTCAGACAAGATTCGCTTTGGAATTGAGGTGTGTTTTTGTTTGCTACTACATAATACAATATTACAATTTACAAGGTAAGTACGTTAACAATTAATAATAAGCTAGAGAAGATATTTATAGATAAAACTTAAAAGCTCGAGTTGCCCTATTTGCCAAAAATATTTCTCGACAAAAACGTCAAAAAATTTTCGCATATTTGCCGCTGCAGCGACCTAAAAAATTAGAGCGATAAATTTTGCATGTTGGTCCTGTCAAAAGCCGATCTAGCTTGAATTACCACTAATAATGACGTTTGATTGGTGCAATGTTTTGAAAAAACGGGCTCTCATTGGCTATAGCGTTAATGAGTGAAATAATCGAAATAAATTATTAGATCTAAAAAAAAATGTTTTCATTATTGCAAAACCTCATTCCAAAAACCCTAGAATTTTTAACTTATAAACAAATAGAATAACTTCGTTGCTATTGCTCGTAGAAAAATGCCTTTTTCATACTCGAAAAACTGGCATTTTTATGGTGAATTTAAAAAAAAAGTCCCAGGTCAATATGGGCCCTAGCTAGCCGTTTTTTTTTAATTCACAGCTACTTTGTTTATAACAATTAAGAAACGTAACTGGCGCCATTTTAAAGATAAAGAGCGCAAGTTTTTGTGTGAAAAAATTGGAAACGATTGCACTTCAACAGGGTCATGGATGAAGCTTCAAATATGTAGCTTGAACGAAGACGGCTCGAGACGAGAGAGGGGGAACCTTCAAATCCGCGCACTCAATAGTGGAAATAACTGATATCGCAAGCTATATCTCTGGAACCTGTTGACGGATTTTGATGTTTCTTAAAAAATAAATATCTTGTATTTCTGCTTACATCATTGTTATAAAATATTTTGGGTATTCAGCAGATAACTTTATAACAATGATGTAAGCAGAAATACAAGATATTTATTTTTTAAAAACTACACGAGCTATGGGGCTCTAAAAAAGATTGATTCTTTTTTATTTTTGATATGTGTCAACTAAATAAATATTTCCTGTCATTTTTTACAAGAAAATATTTTCCAATTTTTTTTTTTATAGTAATTATGTTTTTGAATTGAACATATATCTCTGCTGATGAGTTCTAAAGAGAATGAAAAAGGTTGCGCAATTTTTACAGAGTTTTGGTCAATCAAACATTGATTGAAATATTTTATTTATTATGACATGTAAGTGAAATTTTATTCATATATTTCATTGTGCTTTTCAGTAGTTCTTGGCTTTGAAATGTAACTAATGTTTGTTTGTGATGTAGTATCCTCTAGGTAGGGCTAGAGATGCTTGAAAGATTTCCTCGCAAGGGTGGATTTCTGATAATATATTGGCATGATCAGACTTAGATCTTCAATATATAGAAAGAATGGTTATTTTCTTGTTTATCGTATTGAATGGAGTATCCTCTAGGTAGGGCTAGAGATGCTTGAAAGATTTCCTCTTAAGGGTGGATTTCTGACAATATATTGGCATGATCAGACGTAGATCTTCAATATATAGAAAGAATGGTTATTTTCTTGTTTTTCATATTGAATGTTAGACATAGTAAATGTATAAAGAAATTGACAAGTTTGTTTGTAAGAGGACTACTCGTTGATATTCTAGCTTGATCAGATTTAGATCAATAATATATGAAAGGAACGAATGATTTCTTTGAAAGTTATCTGCTGAATACCCAAAATATTTTATAACATTGATGTTTCTTGTTTAAACATTTTTTCAAACATTTTTAAAAAAAATTTTTGTGATTGTTATCGGGAAACATAGAAAGTACTTAATACACTTCAACAAACAAAATGTTATTATAAACGATTAATTTTTGTCATCAATTTTATATTCACCCCCCTCCCCCCCCCCTCCTATGACTCTCTTGACTAATGAATAGGAACTCTTGTGATTGGTCCTGGCCTATTGATTAATGAATTATTACACGTGGCCGTTGCTAATGAGACCTATTACGTGTTCAAAAACGTATCTATAATAAATGAATTATTCAATAGTTGTAGAAAAAAATTATTAATCCCTTCAGAAATACATAGAAGACTAAAATATGCAGCATTTACATTCGAAATCGCCGTATCTCGAATCACTCCTGCAAGTTGAGGAAAGTCAACTGGACATGTTACATCTATGTTCGTTGATTGGACCGATCTGTAATAAGTCTGCTTTGATCATCTCATCTTTTGCATGTTCGTGTGACTCATGATCTGTGTTTCCAAAAATACATAAATAGATTTAATACCGTCGCTAGGGTAGCGAAAATCATGTTTCAAGTCAAGATTTTTTAAAAATTAGTTCACTTAACGCAAACCATTAGTTGTCATTGCTGCTGAATGAACAAATGTTGAACAGGGCGAAATTTAAAATCTACCCTTTCTTATTTAAAATACATATTATTTATCTGGTTACAAGAATATCATTATTGCCTGGCTGATAAATGTTGTGGTTTCGTTCAACTTGTACCGATTTAGTTTTGGGCTTGTCGAAATGGTTAAATTCAATGCAAATATTAAAAATAAATAGTACTTGTTCCAGTTAATAAATATTTAAATTCGTTTCGATTTTATGAATATTATAAGCGTTTACGTATTGGCAATATTATAAATGTATCTAATTTTTTAACTGGAATATAATTGTAGCGAATTATATTTAAATTATTTACAGTATTGATTATGTTATTGCCTACGGTAGAGGCGTCCCCCTAGGGTAATATTTGTTAACAAAAAGCAAAGAACTACAGTAACAATGTAAAATGGACGAATGAAATGCTGACTTGGATTACGAAATTTTTTCTGGTAAAAGAGTGTGTGTGTGTCCGTTGTCTTATTAAAACAGTATACTTGTTTTAGAGCATATTATAATTTAGAATTATAATATATGTAAAATGAACTCAACATTTCAGGGTACAGTAATAACTTTAATAGACAGATATTAAGAAATCGTACTTTCTGTTTGACAGAAATACGCGGTTTTTTAATATCGCCCATTTTCCCACCACACTCGCTAAATCTATCTTGTCCTCAATGTCTTTTTTGTGCCCTAATATTAATAGCGAATTTAATCGGTCATCGTTCATTGTAGACCACAGACAAAATTTAAAAGTATCTGCTGTCTGCTGAATAGTCGTCGGGTACACCAAAGAAAGCTGCACGTTTTGATTGGGATGTGCCACTTTCTGTGGTCATAGTTGATGTCAAAAGGTAACTTTTGAGATAGGGAGTCACTTGAAAATCAATGCAGGTCACCAAAATGGCTGCCATTAAAGATGGCCGCCATTAGCCATACTATTTTTTTTTTATCTCATCCGACCCCCTCATCCATCCCCAAGCAGTTGGCTCCTGCTGCTGATCTCCATATAGCCATTGCTGAATCTGCAAACAATAATAATTCGTCCTTTGTAGTTTAAAAAAATGTGACATAATCTTGTCTAAGCACAATACAAAACAAGTTAATGTAAACAAGCATATATTGATACAAACCTGCAAATTAACTCTAAGGGAGTGTTGGCGAGCAGCCCCTCTGGTGGGTGGAAGTGCTGCAAAATCAGGCTTTGACTTTGTCGAGGCTTTAACAAAGGCCTGGTGTCGTACCCGGTTCAGGTCTGCTCCTTGTTGGGCCTGGTACAATGAAAAAACAAAGCTGCTCTCCTACATCAGCTACCATGTCCTGTGTTGCTGAGGGATCACAGAAGACTTTGTAGATGTTTGTGACCTGCTCCTCGGTCTTCCCTTGCTCTTGTTGTGAATAGCGGAGGTAGTATCACAACCGCTAAACGAATGGAGCCATTTGCGAAGACCATTCTGTTGCTCCATTCGTTCAGTCGTTGTGATACTACCTCCGCTATTCACAACAAGAGCAAGGGAGATGTGGTGAAAGCATTTTTGAAGGCCGAGGAGAAGGTCACAAAAGCTGCAAAGTCTTCTGTGATCCCTCAGCAAAACAGGACATGGTAGCTGATGCAGCAGAGCAGCTTTTTTTTGGCATTGTACCAGGCCCCACAAGGAGCAGATCTGAACCGGGTACGACACCAGGCCTTTGTTAAAGCCTCGACAAAGCCAAAGCCTGATTTTGCAGCACTTCCACCCACCAGAGGGGCTGCTCGCCAACACTCCCTTAGAGTTCATTTGCAGATTTATATCACTATATGCTTGTTTACATTAACTTGTTTTGTATTGTGCTTAGACAAGATTGTGTCACATTTTTTTAAACTACAAAGGACGAATTATTGTTTGCAGATTCAGCAATGGCTATAAGGAGATCAGCAGCAGGAGCCAACTGCTTGGGGATGGATGAGGGGGTCGGATGGCTTCCTTACCCCCGTCACAAGCACGGACTCAGTTGCGCCAGAATCCGTCCTAAATAACATATTTTGCGCGTGCACAATTGGTTGCGGGGGCCGTTGCGGGTGCCGCAAAGCAAGCATACCCTGCTCGCTTGTGTGCAGCAATTGCCGCGCTTCGTGTACCAACGTCCCTCCAATCGTCAGTATCAACGGCGACGACGACGATGATGATGATCTTGTCGATGAACTCGACCAATTACTTAATATAGCCTTGTAATATAAAATTTTCTACTTGTTAAGCATTACCTCCCACAATACACAGTTTTTCCAGCTATTCGCATTTTCAAACTCACATACGCCCTTAACTACTGCTCCTAGCGAAAAAATGAATAAGATCTTTAAAATGACCTTTTCGCTAGGATGCTTAGTTTTCGGGATAATAACGAAAAACCTACAAACCGACCCTTTCCACCCCCCTCCCTAACGCACGAGGCCCACGGCTGGGGACTTTTGGTATGTTACTCCTAACAACTTAAAATAATAATCCGTTGGGCACTATTTATTTCCGAATTAATGTGTTCGTTTCCTGGCCTATCTGGGCTATTATATATTAGATGTTAGACAAGTAAAAATCCCTACTCTTCTAAAGAGAAGAGGTTCGGCAAAATTTCCAGATTTAACGTAGCTCCTCTCCTGACGTCGGTATTGGCCTTAATAGCGGAAATAGGCCGACGATAAATAAATAAATAAACCTTTATCATTGTTTATTCATTAATTTGAAAATGTGTAATCTGCATTTATGTGTAATCTGCATTTACTATGTCCTTTCAAAGGCAATGAAATAATTATTAGCTGATTTTTTCATGAGACAAAGCATATTAATAGAACGAGGTCATATTAAATTTTAAAACTTAGTTTTCATTTCTGTGAGCTGTACAGAAACGTATGTCGTATGTTGTTACATTATTAACGTAATTCCTTCCACAAAAGGTCTAACTTTGGTTTATTCTAACTTGAACAATATAGTAACTACTAAAGTAGCAGGTGATTAAACATAAACGAGTTAAACGAATTAGAAGTAATACAATACGTTGCTCAAAGTTTCACAGAATTTCAGAATGATTCACTATTTATTAATTTTTAAGTTAATTATGATGGTAATTAATTATAAGTGTTGCTTTCAAACAGCTCGCGTACGACATTCTACTCAGGTATTCTAGTATTTCTCATGACCCTCTTTGTTGGAGCAAAACAGGTAACGAGTATCTTTTTAAGGCTAAATTATGTAATGACAAGTGAATACTCGCTTAATACAACTGCTAATTTTACTGCTTTTTGTTGCTCGACAGGAATATTTATTGCTGCTGCCAAGTGTATTTGTACAGGTTTTTTTTGCACGCCTATGTAGGTTTACTTATATAATTGCCTAAGATTGGATTTGTATGTACTCTTTGATTAAATGATTATACGTAAAACATTACGTACTTAAATGAGCTAAAAACACTCCAGGTACAGAAATATTCAGAGAAATATTAACAGAAATGCAAGTTTATATTACATAATAATAAAAATAATAATAACATCTGAGCACACAACGAAATGAACACATAACTCCACAAATAAAAATTAAAACTAACAACAAACTATAATATGCAAAGGTACTTATAACTAATTAATATTTAACACTGAAACTTGCGTTCTTGCGCGTGCACAAGCACTAAAAAATTTTGATTGCTGGTACGGGAAAACTCAATGAAAAACCCGTTCGAAGCAATTCCACCCTGGCGGTCTTCCTGTCAGGGAAATGTGGTGAAATGAAAGTTACAGTTTAAGGGAGTTGGGATTTTTATAATTTATTGGTCTGAATGGAATTTAGAGCCAAAAGGGACAAAAGAACAAAAAGACAAAAAAAGAACAAATACAACATATAGAGAAAGAATAGAGGGGATTGGAGGTTATAAAGATCAAGGGAAATAAGAGGTTATCGAATAGGCTAGAGGAGAGGTTGCTGGAAAATAGGCAACGCCTGGTATGGTAGGGGATGTCTTATATCGAAAAGTATTGCATTATGCGTCTGATTCAGGTTATGTTGCGGGTTAACGGACTATCGCCCAGTTTGAATTCGTAGAATTTTTGAAAAATTCCTTGGACGTAGCCCGCTAGCCACACAATAATACGCCTTAGCCGATTGAGCTACCGTGTCGGTAAAGTGTGTTTATATAACTTTGTCGTACTCTGCATATGAATGTTGCGCTTTTAAGATGTTTGATGTTGTCAACACTGTTATACGATTTAGTTGACATGTATTAGAACGAAAGTTGAAATATTGCAATTTTATACTTAAGTATTCCTAGATGTAATTTGTACGTTATGTACATTAGAACGAAACGTCAATTTTGATTTGAGATATGAGGGTATACCTGTGTGAAACAAACGATGAATGAAATTAATTAGATGAAGTTCTCAAATTAAATGCATAGATAGCCAACAAAGTAATTTAGCAGTAAGTAACACTATCAAATTTTTTTAACCCAGATACGAATCTACAACATGAATTTTATTTTTTTTTGTATGCGGTTTCAGATTATATAGTTCACACACTAGTACAGTACCTAGAGGTAAAAAATATGCAAAACTTCGGAATAATGTCATATTGAACGGATTTCGTTCATTTTTGGCAGTATAATAGTAAATGCTTCACAGAAAAGTTTCTATATTGTGCGGGGGCTTGCTAATTTATACCCTCTCAGGGGGTGGCTTTCAACTGTTTTTTAATTTGTTTCTGTAGCATAAAAAACAAAGAAATTATGACCGAAGCAATGTGCATCTTCACATTTTTTTAATAACAAAGTCGCCATTTTGTTACTGTAATTAGCCAGTAATTAAAAAAAAGGAATGTCAAACACTTTCTCATTAATATATAGCATGACGTAGATGCTCAAATTTTTTGCTTTGTATACAGCACTTGCTTTAGAAAAAAATACAGTTTAAACTATAAAGGTATTTTCAATAAAACGTAATTTTTTTTTCCTTTTCCAAATATCTCAATAAATATTAGTTTTATTGAAAAATGGGTAGAGACCAAAAATAAAGCTCACAAACTGATATGAATTTCACTTGTTTATTTATTTACATAGATTTAATAGTTTCGAAGATATAAAAGTTTACAAATGGCGTCCGAACGTTTATAAGACGAAAAATGCAGTTTAAATCTATCTATCTTACCATCTCAGAAATTGTGACACCTACGTCACGCATGCTAAGAAATGAAATTAAAGACAAATTATTTTTTTACTCGTTCCTGTAGCATAAGAAATAAAGAAGTTATGACAGAAACATATGCGTATTTATATTTTTTTATATAAAAAGGTCGCCATTTTGTTACTCTAATTAGCCAGTAATTTAAAAAAAATATCTCAAATACAGTTTTTCGTTAAGATGTAACATTACCTAGATGCTTAAATGTTCTTGCTCATTTAAAGCACTTGCTTTAGAAAAAAATGAATTTTAAACTTTAAAGGTAATTTCGAAACACTTGGATACCAAATATATTTAAGTTTACTTAAATATCTCCGAAATTATTAATCCTACATCAATAAACAAAAAATATAATTAATTCCCAGTTTGTACTTTCTGTAATTGGTCTGTAACATTTTTTCGATAAAGTGATACTTTTCAAGATACTTGACGAAAACCGTTTGGAAATACCTTTTTTTTTAAGCTAAAATCGCAATTTTGAAGTCGTTATAACTTAAAAACTATCAATTTATGTGAAAAATTGCATAGAACCCTGTCTTCTTAAAATTTGGTTCTATTTCAGCTCCACTGAGCGGGGGTGGCATCCACCCCCTATAAATTAGCAAGCCCTCGCACAATATAGAAACTTTTCTGTGAAGCATTTACTATTATACTGCCAAAAATGAACGAAATCCGTTCAATATGACATTATTCCGAAGTTAAAACCTCTAGTTACTGTACGGATAATTAAAAACTAAGAACAGAAGTGACTCAACTTTCCACTTTGATTAGCATATAACAATTACAGAACATAATATGACAGGAATGATTTCGTTCTAATGTGAAGACTAAAGTTGACTTATAATGTTTCTGTGATACGTGACCTTCGGAATAAAATAAAAAACGTCTTTCATGGATTCATTTTAAGTAGTGTGTTCTACAAAATTCACTTGTTTTAACTAAATCAGTGTTTATTAAATTATTAACCAACTGTGCGTTACTGTGGGAGAAATTACCAGGTGTTATATGTTGTCATGTCTTTAATTTAGTATAAAGATCCGAGGTTAGAAAAGAACTAGCAAGGGGCCAAGAATAGATCCATGCGGCACGCCTGAAGTAAAATTTATATTTTTTCAGGCAATATTATGCACAATAACTTCTTGACTTCTGTCTAAAAGATATAAATTATATAAGTTTAAAGAAATTTGATCAAATCCTACATATTTTAATTTCGCACATTTCGCAAATTTTAACTGTTACATCTGTTTAATAACATTTTTAGGCATGCAGTTTATTCAAATGCTTCATTTTGTTTATTTATTTATTGATCTAAGTTTCATAGTATCGCTAGGTAATAAACGTATAACTATTTTATGTTATAAGTGAGAGTTACTATTTCTAGACTAACGAAAACGTTAGTCTAGAATATATAAATGGTACATGTTAAGATTTTTACCAGTGTATTGCCCTATACTAAAAGGGTTTTTTTAAATAAAACATTTATACTCCTTCCAACCTGTGTCAAATTCTCACATATATAACAACGTCCGTGATTGATTTAAAAAGACGAATTAAAATAATAGTTATATAGTTATAAGTTTCATTTCAATACCTTTTAGTAGAAAGCTCAGCTGAAAATGTTCAATGTTCATCCTGTAGGACTTTAAACACTAAAAGCTGACAACTGAAGAAATCGATAACATTTATATAGGTAAACTTCAAAAAAAAATTGTCCTGTGCGAAAGGGCGTTATTCAGAATTTTCGAGTTAAGTAGTGCATCACCTAGCCGAAGTACATATCTCTCTTTGGTAAAAATTGTATAATATTCTCTAAGGTTGTAAAAAAATAAACTATTTTCAAAAAAGCATTGTGCTTTATGGGAAACGCAAACTTTAAATGCCTGTATCTCCGTTCGACCTTCGCTAAAAATTAATTCATTTGCCGTTTTTTTTATATTACACACTCAATTACTCGAACACTAAGCCTCAAATAAAGAAAAAATATTCTTTATTAAATGAAGGCCTATGCTTTCTGAACACGACGGTATTTTTTAAAATATTTTTAGTGAAATAATAACTGAGTTATGAATTTAAAACTAATGCTTTTTTGAAAATAGTTAATTTTTTTACAGCCTTACAGCTATAGAGAATATTATACAATTTTTACCAAAGAGAGATATGTACTTCGGCTAGGTGATGCACTACATAACTCGAAAAATTTGAATAACGCCCTTTTGCACAGGACAATCTTTGGACAACTTTTTTTGGAAGTTTATATATGCTATCGATTTATCCAGTTGTCAGCTTTTAGTATTTAAAGCCCTACAGATTCATTTTTTAAGGCACTTTCGGACGCATGAGCTCTCCCTCTACTATACAACTTACATGTTTAAATACAATTATTTCCTTATTTTATCTCGTGTATCGTCGCCTCCTCAATTTATGCCCTGTATAAGTTCAACGGGTCAAGAGAGAGAATGTTAACTTTTCCCTAGAGCATACTCTGGGCACAATAACGAATGTTAGGTATGGCGGATATGATCATTGATCAATAAATACTTTTTACGTACCTATAACCAATAATAAGTTTTTAACGATAACTGTTAAAAGTCTTATACAACATGCTATCATTTTTGCATATCTAAAATACTGTTACATTGTTCATTTATAGACGTTGACCTCAGGATATACATACCTCTGTTGTATAGCAGCTATCCAACGAAAGTTAAATACGGTATTATGTAAGCTTCCTTAAACATTTTCACAGTCGAATATTATTCATTGTTTGCGTTTGCGAATTATAGTTCATTATGATAATTTCTATATCAAATATAATTTTGAATCAACGAGACAGGATTCCAGTTATGTAAATATATTTTGACTTCATTTTGTCGTTTTGGTAAACCGTTTAGCTGTAACATTGTACAACATATATGTGTGCTGTGACTGAACATATATTCACCATCTTATGGTGTTATATTATAATGCCATCAATCATAGTATCATGGGTTATGAACTTGAACTCATTATTCCACTACAAAATGTTATTTCAAAATTTGTGTCTAGAAAAAACTCATATTGAGCAAATATTATATTATAGACTAGTTCACAAGTTCAAAGTGGTGTTAATTCTTGATAAAGCTCGTAAAAATATGAGTGAGGAGGGCTCATTTGATTCGGAATAACGTCTAGAAAAATGTGCAAAAATTTCAAACCCGCACATAAACAATTGCAAAAGTTATAAACAAATGAAGAGTGAAAAAAAAACGAGTTTAGTTTTTTGCAAATAACTCGAAAACTATTAATATTTAAGAAATTTTAAAGAAAGATTCTTAAAGAGGAGGAAATTTCCAATAAAAAAGTCCAGACTCCCGAGACTCTATCTCCATTATTAATAATTTTAATTTAATGTTGAAAACAGAGCTCCGCGCAGCGAATACTAAGCCGTTACGATGCTCTGAAACCGTCTGTAACAAGTGAAAATATTATGTCATTAAATATTAATTTAAAAATTTTTAAAAATTATGGTATTATTTAGACACTTAAAGGAACAATATCCCGTTGGAAAAAAAGTTTTCACCGATTTTTCATAAAATGAGCCTATTGTTAATTAACAATTTTTTTTACAGTTTGCGTTTTATTTCAAGTCGGATAATTGTTAAACAAAAGCCTCTAAAATTATTTCGCGTCGTGGAGACCTCATGTCAACTATACTTTATGGGATTATGACATTGCGATGTATTAATTTTTAAATAATTATTAACTAATAGACTATAACAGTTAAAAACATCGCAATGTCATAATCTCATAAAGTATAGTTATTATAAGGTCTCCATGAAGCGAAATATTTTTTTTTATTTAACAATTATCCGACTTGAAATATAAACGCAAACTCTAAAAAAAATTGTTAATTAACAATAGGCTCATTTTATGAAAAGTCGGTTAAAAATATTTTTTCCAACGAGATATGGGTTATTTTTAAAATAGGAGCAATTTGGGTAACACAAAAAGGTTTTGAAAAATTTTGAAAAACGAATATTTGTTAACTTATCGGCCATAGAGTAGGATGTGATGATTTGTAGAGCTCAACATTTTATTTTCAGTTTTTTCAAAAATTCATATCCACGCCAATGACCCAAATGACACGCTACTGATTAACTGACGTATATTGTTTTAAGTGTTTATATTCATAGTAAAAACATATTTAAGTACTAATACAAAAGTAAACAACATATCATTTCAATACAGTAAACACATTTTGTCAACTTCTTCAGAATTTGGCACTTGCTTGGGCATATAGAAAATGTATACTTCTAAAATAAATATTAAATATTGGAAAATATCATTGGCGTGGACGTGGACAAGAATCCATGCTACTGCCGATAAAAAATGTCCACGCTAATGACGAAATAACCTTCAAATTTTGTTTTGACATTAAATGGATTTATGTGGATAAATGAAACTATGCATGGCTTATGTACTCAGTACAGGTTATCAAAAAAGTCCAATATTATTTTTATACATTTTATTACACGCTAATTATGCTGAATAAACATACCCACACAAATCGCCTAATATATTTTCACTTCAAACTTCACATTAACTGGTTACGCTAAAACTAATAACTTCTTGAAAATAGTTTATTTATACTATTCAATGCCAATATTACCAACTGCTAAATTTGAGGTAGGCGGGAATTTTTGAATATTTTATTTTAATCCACGCTAC
Organism: Rutpela maculata; assembly: GCA_936432065.2. Taxonomy (NCBI): domain Eukaryota; kingdom Metazoa; phylum Arthropoda; class Insecta; order Coleoptera; family Cerambycidae; genus Rutpela; species Rutpela maculata. The sequence goes on along the minus strand of OW386285.2, from coordinate 385,972,837 downwards.
TGATTTTAAATCCAGGGACAAAATTGATGATTTTTTTTTTAGTTTGGTTTAAATATTTTAATATGAATCTGGCTCTTAATATGTCACAATAAGTGTTTTCTACAATTGATCATCACTGGATTACCCAGATCAAGATCAAGTTGCAAAATAGTGCCATGCAGGTGGAAACCTGTTGGGGGACATCCACGCTGATGACATTTTTCATACAAAAGGAGAAAAATTTATAATATAGAAAATTCTTTCATCATTCTATTATGTATGAATGAATAGTACCAAAATTCCTCTAAACACACACAAATAAAAAACTAATAAAAGCCACGTGGTTTGGCATTGCAACTTAGGGACATGAAATTGCTCCTATTGTGAGAATAACCCATATTGTTCCTTTAAGTGTCTAAATAATACCATAATTTTAAAAAAATTTTAAATTAATATTTAATAACATAAAAAAATATTTTTACTTGTAACGGCCGGTTTCAGAGCATCGCAACGGCTTAGTGATAGCCCTATTCCCTATTTCCAACATTAAGTTAAAATTATTAATAATAGAGATAGTTTCGGGAGTACGGACTTTTTTATTGGAAATTTCTTCCTCTTCAAGAATTTTTCTATAAAATTTCTTAAATATTAATAGTTTTCGAGTTATTTGCAAAAAACGAAACTCGTTATTTTTTCAATCTTCATTTGTTTATAACTTTTGCAATTGTTTATGTGCATGTTTGAAACACTTGCACATTTTTCTAGACGCCGAATCCAATGAGCCCTCACTCATATTTTTACGAGCTTTATCAAGAATTAACACAGCTTTGAACTTCTGAACTAATCTATCAATATGATTTTTAAACTTCAACAGCAGAGCAGGTTCGTTATTACAGAAATCTCCGTATATCAAATTTCATGTCAATCTCCAAAAATGTTGTAATTATGGCAACTATATTGGATTCGCCATTTTGAGTTATTCATTTTTGATATCAGATTCGGTATCGTCTACGCCTAAAATACGTGACACTACTAATATTAGCAATTTCGACGAAATTTTACACGGCGCCTTCCCCAAATTGGCAACTAAAAAAATCTTGCGTAATTTTTACTCACTTTATCCTAGATAGCTTGATAGACTTGTGGTAATACCGCTGAGCCATACCTTGCAGGTTAAGAAATATTTCATATAAATCGCCTAAGCCAAATCCATGGTAATGATTGAACGTATGTATAAAATAAAAACGAATTTTAAAATGTTTTGAAGTCTGTTAAAAACGTATTGTTTTCATTGTTCTGCTACATTATAAAGACTATCTTCACCCATATTTAATTTAAATATCAAAAATCGAAAATCCTATGCATCAAATGTAAATTGCATACCTTAGTTTAATTACATTCCAGTTTTACTTCTTTTATTTACACACGTTGAACACCGGATGTCTTGGTAATATTAAGTTCTTCGGACCAGCGTCTTGTAACCTTGAAAGGTCAAGCACATCGGTGTGGACACGCATAGCACACAACGACTTCTTGCTTGTGGACGGTGACATCGCTCATACTCGTCATCGTAAATCATTTCGTGAATAATTTTACGATGAGAGTAAATAGTTTTTGTGAAGAATTGAATAATGGTATGCAGTAACAACGCAGTTAATATTGAATTTTCGCATAATACCGTTCTATGTACTCACAAGATGGGAATGTATGGGTAACTGGAAGTCTAGATCATAGTTTGCACTCTTTCTATCAAAAATAAAATCAGTCAAATTTTGTTTTTGCTGAAACAACGTTATACGTGACAACTTCTTGTTATTTATACTGAATGTTAATAATATACTGCTTATTATATCATACTGTTGGTTATTCAACGTTTTTGCACAGCAATAAATAAATGCTTTTTTCGACTTCCAACTAAAGCTTTTGCCACTCTTGGCGTTTACCACATAGCTTCAGCGTACCATTCAATTATTGGAATCTTCGATCCCTTACTCATGTGATTATGCCCTTTTTATGCACATGTAAAGCACTGTTTATTATGGCGACATCCAATCTTGATATTTACGTGGTTTCTACATTCCGACTCGCCAGAGTAAATTAATTGAGGCTAATTTATGACAGGAAGCTAAAAGATATAATTTGTTTGGTCTCTTTAGACACAAAGTTTGTTGCGAATCGTCGCAAGAATCTTGGCCAAAGTAGATCGAGGATAGGGCAAGATTGTCATATTGTCTTTATTTCTAAACGTAAAAAGTTATCGTGTATGTACATTGTACAATGCGATGATGAATTATTTGTATGTGGCTGACAGTTCGTCAGCATTTATCGAATTTGAGACTCGCTCTTCAAATTGCGAACCCTGTAAGCGCTGGGCTTAACGGGCCCCGCTTTCTTTTTCTCAAAAATAAAAATTGACTAGCGTGAGAAAATAAAAAAAATTCGAAAATGAAAGTTGATGAAGGGAGAAATCGAAAAAAAAAAAATGTTTCCCGTGGGCTACCACAGACGGGCCCCTAAACTCTGTACCCAGGGAGCTGAATAGGTCATGATGCAGGGAGGAAGAAGAAGTTTTACAAATTTTGCACAACGTTGTGGAACAAGATCATTTTTTTAAATAACTATAATTTCAATGCAAAACGTTACTTATATACATTTTGATTGTGCATAATTCTTGTACATTTTATTTGCTCAATTGTCCCACATAAAATCAGCTAAAATAATCAAAAGTTTTCAAAAGTATTTACTTGATTGATTGATTTTCAAATTCCTGCCTTGGGGTTAGCCTTTTAGGGCGAACTGAAGGCAACTTTGGTCGATCTACTCCACAATGGCTGAGAGCTAAGTAGCTCCGAAACAGATCTTATAACAAAACAAGCTAGTCATGAAAACAGCTACCAAGAAAAGACTGTTACCTAAAGATCTACACACGTTAGTTAAGAGTCATGTCTATAAAAGATGAATTCACTGGCAACAATATAAAAATAGAAGTGGGACATTTTACTTTCAACTTCATGACAACATAGCACGTACGTCGTACACGGTGGTATCAAAAGTTGGATGTTAGTAAAAAAAAATGATTGCTACTATCAGTAGAATAAAACTCAGCCTTGGCAGATTTCTCTCACACTTCTATAAAATATTACAAACACGTTGCTCTTGTGGGGCAGAAATGGGGACCTAAACTACATTCTGTTTGGTTGTCCATTGACACTCAATAATTCAATTATGTTAATATCAAAAGTCTAATTTAAAAAAAAATCCTTAGGGCTAATCATTGCGAGATTTACAGTTTATTATACGTTTTTTTTTAAGAAAACAGGTTGTAATATTTAATATGAACATCTAATCATTATTATTCACATATTTTTAAATTATTATTGTTGTTGTTTAATTCTGATCATCATGATTATTGCTATGAGGGTTTCACTCATTCTCTCTTCATTTATATTATGCTGTGGGTGGTTGTGTATGTGTACGTATGTGCATGCTCAAAAAATGAGAAAAAACTACTTTATTTTGTGTTTAGTATCGGCCCCTGAAGTATTGCCCCATAATTACGAATCTCCCTGTATACTAACGACTGAAGAAATTTGTTTTCTTTCAAATTTGTTAAAAAATCGTTCTATAGAATAAATTTTATTTTTAATTTAAAAAATCTGGTTATCTCTGTTACTTCAGTTCTACACCTGTTTGCCTTGCTTCTATTCACTTTTTAGCATCTTATTGATCAATCAATTGCCATTCTACGAAAAGACCCTTACAAATTTGTTATTACCTTCAAGCACATCTTGATTTAAAACACGTTACTGTAGCATGTCACGCAATTGCTCTACTGGATTAAAATCAGAATACTGAACTGGCATTGCTAGAGCTGCAGTGAAAATCCCGCACATCTCTCAGTAATGTGTAGAAATATTGAAATGCAATGCAATATGATATATACTTCAAGGAAAATACACTCTAGAAGCGTTTGTAATATTATAAACATCAGTTGGAAGAGAAAAATGTAATTTATTCTTTCCATGTTAGCTGGTTTTCAGCAATAGTTCCAAGAAATTTTAAGTGTGGTTCAAGTTGAATATATTAATTCTCAAAAGTGAAGTTAAAATTGTAGGGTTTTTAAAATTTGTTATGAAATTGAATCATGACTGTTTTTTCACCATTTGTTACCAATCGGTGTTTATGACATCAGTCATGGGACTAAAATAAAGGAGTTCTAGCTTTGCTCTCTACTTCTGGATCATGATGTGAGATGACATCTGATGTATCATCAGCGTACAAAAAAAACTTTACATTTGCTTAGGTGGTTGGAAAGGTCGGTAACATACAGCAGGAAGATTAATGGTCCAAGAACGCTCCCTTGCGGGATACCAGTGTTAATATTAAAGTGTTTTGATTTCTCATCATCTTGTTTGACATAAAACTCTCTGTTAGATAAGAATGATGAAAAACACGTATTAATGTCCCATGGTTGTTAAGTTTATATAATACGAAATCTATATGATATGTGTCCTTGATCAAATAATATTCATAGCAATATCATTAATGTCAATTTTATCACTAATTTGTTGAATAAATTCAGTAGTGGCAATTTCAGTTGAATGAGACTTCCTGAAACCGTGCTGACAATTAGTCAGCAGTTTATAAGTTTTTAAATATTCATGTATTTTCTGAGAAATAACCTCATCTTATCTTAGATATTACACTAAGTAACGCAATAATTTTCAATGTTTGATGAGCAGCCGATCTTTGGTATTGGAATCAATACAGCTAATTTTAGTGTATCTGGAAATTCTCCATGTAACAGGAATAATTTTATTAAGTCTGTGATAGGTTCGGATAGAATGTATCAACTTTTTTTATTAATTTGAAACTTCATCATCTCCAATGGATCTTTTTTATTGAAGTTAGTGGTTACTTTTTGAAAATCTTGCTTTGTTTTAGGAGTGAAAAACATTTGAGGTTACATTCTTAAATGTTGTATAATCTATTTCTAACAGTGGTTGAAAAAAGTTTCCAAAAAGCTCGTGCCATTTTTGTTTTATACGATACTAACTTATTGTTGTGTACTAGTGTGTGTACTTCACAGAGTGTGTGATATTTTCTGATTGTTGTAACTTATTGATGTAATAGCTTCTTTTCTCATTTTTTTTATCTCAAGTTCGACGCGTCTTTAAAAGTTTGTAGTGTAATATGTTGCACCCCTTAAAATTTAAGGTTATGTTACTAAAAACTGGGCAGACTTCAACAGATCGAATGTCTGAATGAATGTAGTGTATTTGCACCTACTCGAAAAAGAACCTACCAGAAGATTCCAAAGTGACATCTGGAATTCTCTAGAGAATGGTGGCGTCATCACAGAACAATCGAGATCTGTCATTTTTAGGTATAAAAGACCAACCGCATTCTCGGCGAGTAGTTCAGAAAGTTCAGAAAGTATAGAAAGTGAGGTTAAGAGTTCAAAAAGAAACAAAGTGATAAACATTGTGATTTTAGTCAGTAAAGTGTATTTAAATTAACAATAGTATTGTGAAGTATCCAGTAAATATTTAATAAAGTGTGTTAGTGGACAATCTCTTGTTATAATTTTTGGAACCCACGGATTTTGCAAGGGGTAGTTTCCTAAGGGTGGAAACACGTTACAATTGGTGTCAGAAGCGGAATTTTATGACAAGAGGAGCTCTGAAGTTGTGCTGGAGTGTTCGAGAAGGATTCTCGAGGGTTAGTGCTAACACAGGACTAATTTACTGGACATTGTTCGAGGGTTGTTTTCGAACAGAAAAATAGTGTTTAAGTGCATTTTTGAGACATTGTAGAACATTTTATTAGGACATTAGTATGATAATTAAATCCTTTGAACTGAGAAGTGATAGAGACACTGAAAAAGACTCATTTAGTGCGTGAAAATTTCTAGAACTTTTCTATTTGGACATTAGTGGAGATTATTAAATTCTCTGAACTGGATAGTGACAAAAGACTCTGGATAAGACTTTTTCGTGCTATTTCGAGATTTGTCTAGAAAGTTCCATTACCGATATTGACGTGACAGTTAAATTTATTTTATTTTAATTTCATCGTATGCCCGTAACAACAAGAAGTATGGCATCCGATAAACAAATACAGGACTTATTCGAACAATTCCAAAAAATGATGGCGCAGCAACGGCAGGAAGACAAAGAAGAACAGGAGAAAAAACGTCAGGATGAAGAAAGAAGACGCCAGGAAGAAAAGGAAGAGCAAGAAAAACAACGTCAGGATGAAGAAAGAAGACGTCAGAAAGAAAAAGAAGAACAAGAAAGAAGACGTCAAGAAGAAAAAGATGAATTGAAGAAAATGATGGAGGACCTGAAGATACGACAGCAAGAGGAGAAAGAAGAGCAAGAAAGACGACGTCAAGAGGAGAAAGAGGAACAAGAAAGACGACGTCAAGAGGAGAAAGAGGAACAAGAAAGACGCCAAGAAGAATTAAGGAAAATTCTGAATGAACAAATGAAAATACAGCAGGACGCTATCATTTCTGCCAACGAAGGATTAAAGAGTGAAGTCAAAGAAGAGATAAACAAGGTAGAAGAAAAAGTAGGTGTAGTTGAGACCGAAGTCAGTCAGATCAAAGGAAAGATGAGTGAGTTCGAAGGAGAAGTGGAGCGACTTAAACGACAGTTGAGAGATAGAGGAAGCCAGCAGGTGGTATCATCAGGTCACCAGTTAAAACCTCCCTCCTTTGACGGCCAAAGCTCATGGACAACGTACAAGAGGCAGTTTGAGGCAGCAGCGTGTGCGAACAACTGGGATAACGAGGAAAAGGCCATGGCATTAGTTCTGGCGTTAAGGGGCCAGGCCTCAGAATTACTTCAGACTATCCCGGTGGAGAAACAAAGGGACTTTAAAGTCTTGGAAGCTGCATTAGACTTGAGGTATGGCGATCAACACCTTGCCCAATTATACCAGACTCAGCTGAAATCCCGGATGCAAAAAGCTGGGGAAAGTTTACAAGAATTTGAAGCTGCGATAGAGAGACTGGCACACCTGGCGTATCCGAGTGCACCTAAAGAATTCCAGGAACAATTAGCCGTGGGGGCCTTTTTAGATGGTATAAGGGACGAAGAGGTCAGGCGAGTTCTGAGGCTGACGAGACACCAAAGTAGTAGCGAAGCTTTGGTGCGTGCACTCGAAGTAGAAGCCGCTTACAGGGATACTCCAAGGTCGAGAGTGCGAACTGTGACTCTCGAAGAATCGCAACCAGAAATGAACCAGAACCCCTTGCTGACTGAGATGCAGAAAATATTCACCAAATTATGCGATAAATTGGATGGCCTCGGAAAGCAAGAAAAACAACAAAATAAAGGAAAGCCGAGCGGAGGTATTAAATGTTTCAACTGCGGCAAGGTAGGACACATGAAGCGAGACTGTCGACGGCAGAATTTGGAGAGTCGAGTAAATGCTGTGAATGTTGAAGAGAAGCAGGAAAACAGTACCAGGGGGGTTGTTCTGGCTAGGGAATGCAGTGCCCCCAGAGAAATTAAGATTTCCCAGCTTCGAAGAATCGCAAGCAGTCTGTTGTTGCATGGATATGTGAACGGAAGAAAATGTTTGTTTACCATCGACACAGGTACTACGTCATCAATAGTACGGCCAGGATTTATATCGGGCATAAAGATTACCAAGAGGCAAAATGAAGAAGTGATTGTCCGGACAGCTACGGGGGACAGGGCTACGGTTCATGGAGAAGTAGACCTAGGTTTGCAGATTGGGCATTTGAGGTTCGACCACAGGGTCATCGTGGCTGACATTACGGATGACTTCATTTTGGGACTGGACATTATGGAACAGTATGGATTTATTGTTGACGTAGGGAAGCGAATGTTAAGGATTGGGAACGAACAAATTAGTTTGTCAAAAGTGAACGACCAATGCGAGAAAACCAGGCTGTTGACAACGCAGGCAGTCAAAACTCCTGCATTATACAGAAAAACAGACAAGGAAGATTGCAAGGTGAGAAAATTGCCGAACATGGTTGAAGTGAACACTGTCAAGGTCGATCTTCCAGACAGTTGGTCAAAGAAAATTCTGAGGCAAGAGCAATTGCGCGATGTAGAAATCGGACCCATGTTGCGAGCAAAAGAAGAGGGAACGCGTCCAGCATGGAAGGATGTTTCCAACAAAGAAGTGGGACTGAAGGCTTTATGGTCACAATGGGATTCACTTATGGTCGTAGATGGGCTTTTGAGGAGAGCATGGGAAAGCCCAGATGGGAAGCAGGTTGCCATGCGTCTAGTGATTCCCAGGTGTCGTGTACCAGAAGTACTCCAGGAAGCGCATAATGAAACGTCCAGCAGACACTTCGGCATAAACAAGACATTGAGTAGAGCACGGGAACAGTTCTATTGGGTCAATAGTCGCCAGGATGTGGAGGCCTGGTGTCACAAGTGTAAAAATTGTGCTGCCCGTGGAGAACCATTTTCGATGAGCAACTACAGAAATGGAAGTCGAGAACAGCCAAAGAATGATCGAGAGCAGATGAACAGAACTAGTAACCGCTTAAAGGCTCGTTATGATCAGAATGCCAGTACAGGGGGATTCAAGGTGGGGGATCTGGTTTGGCTGTACAACCCACAGCGGAAGGAATGGAGATCCCCGAAATTTCAACCTCCTTGGGATGGACCGTATGCTGTTATTACCCGAATTAATGATGTCGTCTATCGTATTCAACGAAACAAAAAGTCCAAGATGAAGATCGTACACTTGGATAAACTGGCGAAGTATGTGAAAGAGGCTGAATTGCCTGACCGGGACGTTCAGGCTTAAGGAGGGGGCAGTGTAATATGTTGCACCCCTTAAAATTTAAGGTTATGTTACTAAAAAGTAGGCAGACTTCAACAGATCGAATGTCTGAATGAATGTAGTGTATTTGCACCTACTCGAAAAAGAACCTACCAGAAGATTCCAAAGTGACATCTGGAATTCTCTAGAGAATGGTGGCGTCATCACAGAACAATCGAGATCTGTCATTTTTAGGTATAAAAGACCAACCGCATTCTCGGCGAGTAGTTCAGAAAGTATAGAAAGTGAGGTTAAGAGTTCAAAAAGAAACAAAGTGATAAACATTGTGATTTTAGTCAGTAAAGTGTATTTAAATTAACAATAGTATTGTGAAGTATCCAGTAAATATTTAATAAAGTGTGTTAGTGGACAATCTCTTGTTATAATTTTTGGAACCCACGGATTTTGCAAGGGGTAGTTTCCTAAGGGTGGAAACACGTTACAGTAGTTTGCATTTAATTCCTCAGAATTGAATAATTTTCTTATGTATCTCATATCTTTCAAGTTTTAAGGGATTCTATAATTATTTCTGTACTGGAATTTCTCTTATTATTGACATTAGAATTTTCTGGTAATTTTACTGAAGCAAATTCCTGTTTGTTGCAGCATTTTCCTACTAGAACAACTTTTATGAAATATTGCACCATAGTTGATACATATCACTTTTGTATTCCATTTTCTGATTTATATTTAATTTTTAATATTAAAAGCTCGTTTTTATGTTTTTTAATTTTACATTTACGAGTTGCTCTTTTCCTGATGTAATGTTAGAGTATTAGGTTTTGTTTTTATAAATACAAGTAAAGTTTCGTTTTTATGGATTTTTTTACGGCTATAGATTAAAATAACTGCCTTGAGCACTATACTTAAAATCGATTTAATGTTTTTCTATTAATTATTGATGGATGCTTTTTATATAAATTCATATAAAAAATTACTCCTTTGTATTGTAATGTACAAATATTATTCATAGGTGCTATTAATATTAAAAATTCACGTCTATTAAAGTTTTATTATAACCAAGGCTAATGTGGTCGTTATTATTAACGGTTTTCAGAGCCATTGCTTATTCATTCCAATGCGATGTTTATCAGCTTTCACCGTCTTCTATTTCTCATAATTTATTTATCATTATTCTTACATGAATCATAAAAATTCCTTGATGAATGTATACCTTGAGATCATCCTTTACGAATGAGAAAAGAAAAGAAATTACATTACGTAGGCAGGTACCATTTTTTACAGTAAAATGCGTCCATAAAGTAACGCTAGCACGTCGCTGTGGTTTTCTTTCGTTTCATTCGGACGGTTTGAAGAAAAATTTATTACGAAATGGTGCACGATTGTTATTTTAAAGGAATCTCTAAAATAATAGAAGTTCTTATAATAGTGTCGCAGTGCTAGACGCTATGCCTTTTCCTTAATAAAATACAGAAAAACAACTATTGGAATAAGCATGAAATCAAAATCTGATATAATCCAAACCTTATTTTTGAATTAATATATTAATAGTAGTTTATGTAACAGAAGGTTCGAATAGGTCGGGTGAACGGACGCGAAATACCGGGTAAAAACACGTTAAATTTGATAAAGCCTAAGTGAATTGTAGCTCACAAAATTCCGCGTAAGTCGGTATGTCGTAACAAAAAAACGAAGATGAAATAGAATTAATATTTGAAAATAACTAATACAGAGCCATTTAATAGTAATGCTTCTGCAAATGAACAACACGTGCAACCATAAAATAGGTTCGACCAGTGTAATTCACCCCTCGGCTCAAGTGGCTCCAACATGTGGCAAATAATGAAGTTCATATAATACAAGAAATGTTTGAGTAATAGTTTAAAATAGGTCTAGATATGGTGGATCCCAATACCGAAGTCTGTCGACATTGTATACCTGCAAAAATCCGAGCAAAAACAAGGACCAGAAGTTTTTTCACATGTGTTAATAAACACACATTCTCTTGTCTTGGAAGTGCGAATTCAAATGAATTTGATCCCATTAACATTTTATGACAGCACTACAAGGACTATCATTTGACACAATTTCATGAATGTACATCGATAGCCTAGATACTTTTTCTGCCGTCCTCCTTTCCATACAATAATAAAGATCTGTTTGAAGTGCACTTGGTGACACATTTACATAACTCAAGACTTGAGCTTTACCGCTACCCTAGACATCGACTGTCATTTACTGAAAAAAGCTCACTAAATAATGCATAGACAAAAGACATCATTTGCAGACATCTACTTTGGTCTTGTTATAGTCTGAACTTCCAAAAAGAATGAGGCGGATAGTTCAACAAATTATATTATTTAAATCAAGCCCTGATTTGAAAATTGAAAAATTGCTTGCTCAAATAAGCTTAGAATGTCATGAAAACGTCGATATTTCAAATTTGAGCGAAAAAAATTTCTGTCTGTCTATAACAGTTGTGCCTACGATTACTCTAGAAACGTTGTTACAGGGCCTGGGCCCACTTATAAAAGGGGGCCCCAAAGGCTGCTAAACCTCGAACGCAGGGTAGGGTAGTCACCCTGTGCCCAAAACAAAATTTTAATATTTTACGTGCAGTACCCCCTCTGCAATACGCTAGTAAGGAGGGAGTCTCACACGGCCGACTAGTCAGGTCCTTGGGGGTGGCTTCGATAATTGGGGTGGTCAGATATGAAAGACAACGTTGTTCTAATTAAACATTTAATAAAATATCAGGGTACGTAGTACAAAATATTTGACAATTATCACCGATAACTCAGTACGGAGTACAAGTATCACAATATACCCTAATAAGTGAACTAATAAGTGGGGCCCACACGCTTAACCTAATATACACAAAATATCTTACAAAATAATAAATCCTTGATAAATGTACAAAAGGTCATATGCCAGAAGCGTGACAAAAAAAACTACAAGTGACCCAAGGTACGGTAAAACATAAAATTACTTAAAATTATTGACATCTGTTTGTAAAATAAGGCAAAACTATTCAGTTAGTGAAGTAACGATACACAAAATATACCAAATATTACTGAAATCTAAAATGTTACTGAGATTTACGTTACGAGCAAAATATTACCAATATTCCTTGAAAATGTATTTTACTGTCCCGTGGACGTTGAGTTGATGTACCGGATCCCTCGTTAAGAGAATATGATTCCGCTTACCTTTGGTAGTGTCTGAATACCTTTTCCCGTCCTACCAGGGTAGCGTAATTCAGGTGATAACAGCCGCAGGTGGTAGACCATCTACGTGGAGTCTACGGTAACGTGCCGAGATCCCCTGTACCATACATACACAAGATGTCAGTCAATAATCCAGCATCTAGACAACAAAATCTGGACTAGAAATTGAAACCAGAGTCAGGCTGGAAGTCCCTCGTAAAGTGTAGAATGTGACATAAAAGCTCAAGTAGAATACGAGTAACAGATCCAAGTAAAATCATAAGGTATCAATCCAAATAGCCATAAACTAACAAATAGATCCCAATACTTGTAATATACTCAACAAGGAAACAACTAACAAACGAACAACAAACAAACAGCCCTGCAATAAAATAAATAACCTAAATTACAAATCTATTTCAACTTTAAGTGGGTTTTCAGAGACGTACTTCAGATGTGATGTGGGCTGAAAGAGGTCTTTGGCACTCCAAAATCTTGCATTCAGACGACGCCACGTGCTTTGAAAATTGACTTTATCCGGAAATCCGTAGCTGCATTTCCCCAAAACGATACTCAAAACCAAATGAAAATACAACTAATCTTGTCGTGATGAATACTAAATCCCATAAATGGAGCAAAACTTACAATATTGCTAAAACTCGTATTCAGACGACTCAATCTTCTAGCAGCAAATGGAAAAATGACCAAGAAAAGGTCCTCTATCAAAATGTCAAGTTCTTGCCTTCCGTCTCGGTACGTTCAGAATTTCCACTTCACGGCGTACCTCACAACTAGAATAGATTTTCCTAACTTCGTTTATATCCACAAATATTATCATAATACACTCTGAAAGCCGTCCCCTCATAAATCTACCCACCAAAAGAAGGTTTAATCAACAATACTGGCCATACTACCTGTATCAAAGCATATTAAATGACCGACGCAAACCATTTGGTAGTGCTATTATGCAACCAGTTATACTCAATTAATATCTATTGGCGAGAGACGGTATCAATAGGCTCAAATGCACAATAAAATTTGGGAAAATAACGAAAATTAGTACATAAAATTCTGGCCGTTATTAAATGTGAAAATCGACCGTAACAACGTTTATGAAATTTGGTACACCCATGTTTTATAGCGAGATCTGAACTACATTATATTTTGATTTCATTCCGTTGAAAAATTTACCCCCAGGTAAATGGGTAAAGCAAGCAAGCAAGAGGTCATCACATTGAGATATAGAGTATGTACGAGAAGCCAAGGTCTCACTCATTACCACCCACTACACATTACCTCTTACCACCCCTACCCCATTATTAAAGGGTAAAACAATAAAATTGTGATTTAGTGTGTACAAGAACCAAAGGCCTCAAAATTTGTTTTGACATCAGCCACCCCCACTACCACCCCACCCTATTATGAAAAGAGGTAAAAAAAAATAAAATTGTGAGTGTTTCTACTAGAACCAAAGGCCTCAAAATTTTTTTGGCATCAGCCACCCCCACAGGATATTTGGATGTGGAAGTAGTGATTTCTTAGGCAGCGGTTTTTTTTTCTAATACTTCCTCCTTTAAAAATGAAATTCAAGCAACCAACAAAAACAATAGAACCACCCCAGCATATAACTAGAAAATAGCCTCTACGCCTGTGACTTTTACGTTGAATGAATCTGTTCTTTTTTCAAAGTATATTGATACAAAATAAAAATCATTTATCCAACACTTTCATATAAAGTGATCTTTATTGATGAGATTTTGAGGTATAAAGTGGCCCATAAGTCACTAGTGAGATAATGTAGTGAGGTAAAGTGATTTAGTCACTAAAGAGTCATTTTAATATAAAGAAAAGTCCAAGCAATTTATCTATTGTCTTTATTATACGGAAAATTAACAAAACAAAGAATCCATGCACTGACATTTATTTATTTATATTTATGTTAACATTGATTGTCATCATATTCGATTTTTCACAAAAAGAACTGCTCTCCTGTACACAATTTTTCTCTATACTAGTAACGACGTCTGGTCGGTACACGACGTTAATACCTTATGTACACGGATTATCTGAAAAGCTACGCCGTATAGGCAATAGATTTGATATTAGGACGATATTTCAAACGGGCAATACATTGAGATCTATTTTAACAAAAACAAAACCGCTAAATCATGAGCAAAATTCAAAAAACTGCATTTATAGTATTCCGTGTGAGTGTAATAAACATTATGTGGGTGAGTCATCCAGACCATTCAGTGTTAGATTGGGTGAGCACAAGGGTTACATTAGAAAAAATGAGATTCAGAAATCGAAGATTTGCGAACACGCTTGGGAAAACGGACATAGAATAAACTGGGACTCGGCAAAAATTTTAACAAAAGAGACAGATAGCAAGAAAAGAAAAATTAAAGAAGCGGCTATAATCGTAGCCTACGTAAATGATTTCATCAGGCCTACGCATTGGATTTCAATGGCGGCCGTCGGAGTCCTAGCATTCCGGTGCATTCTGAAACCCTTAACGCTTTCTTGAATATTTCTAACAAAATTATATGAACTAATACAACAAAGATATGCTTAAAAATGATTTACGTTATATAATTAATAATAAAATATATTATAAAAACATAAATAGTTTTCTAAAAATAAATAAATAATATGTAAATGATTAAGAATCAGTATTATTGTACTATTAAATAAAATATATCTATAAAACTAAAATACACACTTGATACCTTATTGATTAAACACTTAAACACTTCCAATAATAGTTAAAAACAAAACAAAAAATAATTATTTCTTTAATCTCTAACAGCAATAAATTGTGGATAACAAAAATTTAAAATGCCTCTCTAATAATAAGTTACAACAGTTATTGTAATAAATATTAAAAGATCGGTACATACACGGGTATGTAGAACATATTTATTTTAAATTTAATTCCTATCACAGAGATTGCAACTTTTCAACTTTTCTTTTACTTCCACATCCAGTGGAAGTATAGTAACGACAAAAAAATTTTAAAAAATTTTTATTGTTCAAATAGGCTTAGAATATCATGAAACGTCGAGATTCTAAGTTTGAGCGAAAAAAATTTCTGTCTGTCGGTCTGTCTGTAACTTTTTTTGTGCGCAAGTTTACTCTGGAACCATTTAAGATATTGACTTGAAATTTGGTACACATAAGATGTACTTTAACGAAATCTGGTACTAGATTATATTTTCATCTTGTTCCGTCGAAGGGTTAAAAATTGGGGTAAATTTGGGATAAATAGGTAAATCAAGCAGGTAAGAGTCCATAAAATTGGTATTTAGGATATACAAGAGAAGCTAAGGTTTCAAAAAAATTTTTGGCAATAGCCACCCCCATTACCACCCTCACCCCATTATTAAAGGGGATGAAAAAAATTGTGATTTAGTACTACCACCCCCTATCACCATCCCCACCCCTCTACCGATGTGGGTTATCGTTTTATGGGTTTTTGGGGTAGAGGATTTCAAATATTATATTATTAAAGTTCCATAAACAATTATTTCCACATACAATGTTTTTTCGTTGTGAGTGACTTGGACAAAAAATTTAAATGTGGAAGTAATGATTCCTTGGGCAGCGGTTTCTTTATCAGACTTTATTTTAATCTCTTCATTGCTAGTCATTTTTTTTTCTTATTACACCTCATTTTTTTCCTCACTGATACGATTATTTTTCACTTTAGAATAATTGTTCAACAATATATTAGAAAAGTATATCAAGTCTCTCACAACGAAAAAATTTTGTACGTGGAAATAATTGTTTATGGAACTTTAATTAATATTTGAAATCATCTACCTCCAAAAACCCATAAAACGATATCCCACATCGGTAGTGTGGTGGGGGTAGTGAAGGGGGGGTGGTATTGGGGATGGATGAAGTAAAAAAATATTTTGAGGTCTTTGGTTCTTGTACACACATTAAATAACAATTTCTTTTCACCTCCTTTTATAATGGGGTGGAGGGGGTGTGGCTAATGGCAATTTTTTTTTGAGACATTAGCTTCTCTTATATATACTAAATATAAATTTTTTTGGACTCTTACCTGCTTGATTTACCTCTTTACCCCCATGGACTCAAATTTACCCTTCAACGGAATAAGATGAAAATATAATCTAGTTCCAGATCTCGTTAAAATACATACGTGTACCAAATTTTCAGTCAATATCTTAAACGATTGCAGAGTAATTGTACGCACAAAGAAAGTGACAGACAGACAGAATTTTTTTGCTCAAACTTAAAATCTCGACGTTTCATGACATTCTAAATCTAAATGAACAATAATTTTTTTTTTTTATTTTTTTGTCGTTACAAGACTTGCACTGGATGTGGAAGTAATTGCTTACTAAAGTGATTAACGCAGATTACTGAATTTTTTTTCGAGATAAAATGTTTTCGGTGAATGCTGTGAGACCATTTTTTGCCAGGTTCTTGTCCGACGGAAAACGAAACAGTAGTATATCGTTGTTTATTGTAATTTGATTTGCACTGGCACACAACATCGACGCCATCGACGGGGCATTCTTTTAATTGACATTCATTAATTAAGGGCGTTTTCATAATGTTCACAGTATAAAGATACAGTAATAAATCAATATCTAATTTCAGTATTAGGAGGCTGAATCATTTATTTGTAGTATTTCTCACGATCTATTTTGTGAATTATTACTGTGTTAGGCACATTAAATATTTAAGTAATTCCCTTTTCATTCGACTCCAGTACAAATTGAAATCCAATTAGTTGGCACTAGTCCATACTCAACTTAATACTAAACAAATTATACGAAGAAATAAAATATTAATCTTGCAAAAGAGCGCTAAATCCACCCGTAGCCGCAGTAACTTTGTAAAGTCGTAGGACTCCTTTCGTGACGTCACACGCGGACTCGAGTGCAATGCGGTGGCCTGATAAAATCATTTACGTAGGCCACGCTATAATACTATTGAATGAGGATAAATGCGTGTCGAATTGTTCTGTATTGTTTAGAAGAATACATGTGGCAGAGCATCCCAAAAAGAATAGAGAAAAATAACTCCTCTTTTTTCATCCAATTTTCAAACTGTAGATATTCTTTAAAATAGGTTACTTTAGACTTTTCTGGAATTGAATTGGCTGTAGCTTCTTTGGCTTCTTGCAAAATATCGGTCGGAATTTCCATATTATATCTTTCACAATTTTCCATTTTGATGCTAATTACACAATGTTTATTAAACAAACCCCTGGTTACAAACAAAATGGATAACAACCACACCTTTCTCGGCACATCCATTCAGAATCTACTTAGCAATAAGCTATTTGTATTTTATATTTTTAGAGAAACGCTGTTGACTTTGACATTGACAACTGACAAAAAATCGATGACATGACATTTTAATAATTTTATGTTTGTCACTGAAAAAGTATTTATATGAAAGTGCTAGATAAAATGTTGTATTGAACACGTGAGTTATTACATATAAGTCACTTAAGAAAATTTAAACTTAAAACTTAACTTCTCTTGCGCGACTTATATGTAACATAACTCACTAGCCTAATAAATAACTATTATGAACTGTTTATGTTCATTAAAACACGACATTAAGATTGTTTATGTTATGGCCATAGATACTTCTACTGCACAGAACTGTTGATATTTTTATTTTAAACAATCTTAATTTTGTTAAATGGTTCAATTAGCATTAGTAACCATGTTGTACACAAATCTGTGCAAAGCTGTGGTAGTAATTATGATAATGAACAAACTGAATCTTAAGTGCACCGGCCTGACCAAATGCTATTAAACAATGCCGGAGAAGGTTGTAGTGATAGTAATGTAAATAATTCTAAAAAAGACGAACGTAATAAGGATAGTTCCAATTTGGATAATGACCTGCCAAATGCGATAACTAACTCTCTTAAAGATTATCTTAATAAATCGCCTACATTTAAATGATAGAAAATGAGTTGGTGAAATGAGGGTCATAAATATGCCACAGCAAATAGATATATTTCAGGTCGATAATTTTTTACGTCCAAATAAAATAAGAAAAATTGATTTTAAATTTACGGATGTATGTGATGTTATTTTAAATTATGTTTATTTTTTTGAAACATGTCTTTGGATTCTACTAAGTACAAAGCTTTCATGAAAGAACTTATTCATTTACAGTTATGTTGTATACAAATGTATTTGAGTATGGTTATATCATTGTGATCGGCCATATTTGGAGTATCATTAGTTTAAAAAATGACGATATACAACAGTTTTATGAGTAGGAAATCACTGTTGTGAAATTGCAGAGATGGGTCCAGGAAACTTTCCATATTTGATAAGCCTGTAAAAGTCATGTAAATAATATAATTGCATTGCTTCTCTAACCCACTGCAAATTTTCTTCGTTTCGTATGGTTCTTTTGCATCCAACCACACCTCACAAATTGTCCAAAACGAATCCCGTTTCTCAGCAGATTCGTTATACAATTTCACAGAGATGGGTCGAGGAAACTTTCCACATTTGATAAAAGTCTGTAAAAGTCATGTAAATAATATAATTGTATGTACTTATTTGGTTTCAAAATGTAGCTTGCATCATCACGAATCAAATTTCACCACAAAATAGCCTATCAGTATACCAGTATACCCAATGGAAGGTTAGAAGGAAAACTTCCTGGAAACTTTCCGTTTTGTAAACTCCTCTGTGAAATTGTATAACGAATCTGCTGAGAAACGGAATTCGCTTTGGACAATTTGTGAGGTGTGGTTGGATGCAAAAGAACCATACGAAACGAAGAAAATTTGCAGTGGGTTAGAGAAGCAATGCAAAGAGGCGTAAGACACACCATTTCACAGTCTCTGCGCATAATTGTTGGTTCTACGCTTAACATACTGTGAAAAAAAATTAAAAATGTTTCCATGTAAGATTTAGAATCATCAACAATTGAATCAACAGGCTCAAAGAAAAACATTTTGCTCGTAGTTTATCTATTTTTCTCGAAGAAAATCCAGGTACTTTAAGCACCATTTGGTCCACAGGTGAAGCGCATTTTTACCTCAGTGGAGAACACAAAATCCGAATCTTCACGAGGACGCTATCACTCACTGCATTCAAGGAAATGCACAGCTGGTGGTGTGTTCTTTTTTTTTAGAGTAGAATGCAAATGCAACTCGTTATGCTATGCTCTTAGGAAAGGAATTTCTCCCTATTATTCAAGAACTCTCTGATAATTCTGATGAGTTGTTTTTTTTGCAAGACGGTTCCAGACCACGTTACATACTATCAATAATATTTTGGGCATGTTACACCATCGTTTAAGCTGCCCAGCTCAATTAGGTACTGAGTGGTTTTGATTACCTTAATCCTCTGATATGAATGCTTTTTAAGAGGTTATCCTAAAAATAAAGTATTCAAGAATAGATAACACAAGAACTTAAACATAAAATAAGTCGTGTTACGGAAAATATGGATGAAAATATAATGCAACAAACAATTGTGTTACATCTACATCAAGTTACCTTTTTTTTTACTTTACAAGTTATTCAGAAAATATAATATATAATGTATAATATATATGTATATTTGAAGAAGCTATAAAACGATATTCCACATCGGTAGTGAGGGTGGAGGTGGTGGTAGTAGTGGGGATGAAAGATGTAAAAAGAATTAGGCTTTTGGTTCTTGTACACACTAAATCATAATTTTATTTTTAATATTGGAGGGGGGGGGGGGGGTAGTGCCAAACTTTTTTTTTTGAGACCTTAGCTTCTCGTATATGTACCAAATATCAATTTTATGGACTCTTACTTGCTTGATTTACCTATTTATTCCCCGATCCTTCAACAGAATAAAATCAAAATATAATCTAGTTCCAGATCATGTTAAAATACATACGTGTACCAAATTTCAAGTCATAAACCGTCCCAGAGTAACCGTGGGCACAAAAAAGTTACGACAGACAGACCAACAGACAGACTTAAAATCCCGACGTTTCATGGCATTCTAGGCCTATTCGAACAAAAAAAAATTTCAATTTCAATTAAATTTTTTTTACCGTTACCATGACTTGGTATTTTTTATGTTTTGCAGTTGGATAGAAGTCTTGTGAAATTTCATTATTTATTTTCATTATTTATTTATATATTTTACTAATTTGCATTTCATAATATAAAATCCTATCGTAGAGATATTCAACTAGACACATTATAGAAATTTGCGTTCATTAGAACGAGTTGTGGTCAGTGGTTCCACTTTTGACTAAACAAATGATGTACTTACTTTTTTTTACTTATTTTATGACGAGTGTTTCACCAACTTAGTTGCCATAATAGAATTAAAAATATTTAGTTATAAAATAGAGAATGTTATTTACAAAAAACTGCTTACAGTATTCTATAAAATGAGCAACGATTATATAAAAAATTCAATAAATCGGCCGACAGTATAATGTTTACTTTAGCTATATATTTAGCTAATATACATTTCATAATAATATAATATCCAACTGTCGAGATACAATTTTCACCTAGACATATTATGCTATGGAAATGTGTGCTTATTGAAGTACTGAATGATCGTGTAATAGTTATACTTTTGACTCGACGCGTTATTATATGTATTATATTGATTGACATGTACTTATAAAGTGCTAAATAAATACTTTGAGTGGATAGTGGTTTTGATTGGAAACAGAGGGTCGTGGGTTCGATTCTCAAATAGGTTGGGTGTAGATTTGTTTTTTTTACTTTAAACTGATGAATATTTAATTAACTAAGTTGCATCATAAAATTAACTAGGTAACATTATTTGCAAAAAACTGCGAAGAGTACCATATAGAATGAGCAATAATTAAACAAAATATCCTAAATATCCTAAAAATAGTCAAATATTAATTAATCATAATAATACTTAATTACAAACACGGCTTACAGTAAGGTCCTTACGGAGTAGACAGATAGAATTCGATGATTATTTTTTGCTTTTAGTACAGTATTTATAAAAGCGTGTTTTTTGTTTTTTAAAATATTAATTTATTTTTTTACTTTTTAGTCTTATATATAAGGAGAGAATTTTGGCACTTTCGACATTTCTGTAAAGAATTCGACTAAATGTTTGTAATCTGCGACCTCGAAAATCCCCAGATATCGATTTTCATACGAATCAGACCATAAATTACAAAACTTATCCGTCATTTTGACGCCACCATTTTGAATTCTTAAGTTTGGACCGGATAATTGTAATCTGTAACCTGGATAAGCCACAGATGCCGATTTTCAGTCGAATCCGACAATAATTCATGAAACCTGTCCGCCATGTTGACGCCGCCATTTTGAGTTTTTAAATTTTTTGTTTGTTTTCTATATCAAGCCCTTTCTTTTGATACGCGTATCAAGGGGGTTGTAAAGAAAATGATAATCCGCCATCTTGGGGCGGCGGCCATTTTGAACATATTATAATATTGAGTATCCTATATTGTATTGTCATCAGAGCTACACACAATTGCCAAATTTCATGATGATACAACAATTAGAAGTGGGTGAAATTCAGTTCCTTAGACCTTATTACTTACATACATGTTAGTTACCTAATAAAAGTGTGTTAAAATATAAAAATGTGTAAGAAGCAGAAATTGAAGAACCACACACTGCTGAAGAAGCGACTTGTGGGTGCCTGGCGCGTTAGTTACATTTTTAAATGCATTAATTACGATACCTACATTTTTGGATATTTTTTTTAGGGATTTGTATAATTAATTACTTCCACATCCAGTGGAAGTATAGTAACGACAAAAAAATTTTTAAAAATTTTTATTGTCCAAATAGGCTTAGAATGTCATGAAACGTCGAGATTTTAAGTTTGAGCAAAAAAAAAATTTCTGTCTGTCGGTCTGTAACTTTTTTTTGTGCGCACGTTTACTCTGGAACCGTTGAAGATATTGACTTGAAATTTGGTACACGTATGTATTTTAACGTGATCTGGAACTAAATTATATTTTCATCTTGTTCCATCGAAGGGTTGGGGGTAAATTGGGGTAAATTTGGGGTAAATAGGTAAATTAAGCAGGTAAGAGTCCAGAAAATTGGTATTTAGTATATTAAAGAGAAGCTAAGGTCTCAAAAAAATTTTTGGCATTAGCCACCCCCATTACCACCCCCACCCCTTATTAAAGGGGATGAAAAAAAAATGTGATTTAGTGTGTGTACAAGAACCAGAAACTTCAAAATATTTTTTTACTTCATCCACCCCCACTACCACCCCCTATCACCACCCCCACCTCACTACCGATGTGGGGTTCGTTTTATAGGTTTTTGGGGTAGAGGATTTTAAATATTATATTATTAAAGTTCCATAAGCAATTATTTCCACGTACAAAATTTGGATGTGGAAGTAATGATTCCTTGGGCAGCGGTTTTTTTAATACTTTTGATTTTATACCGACGCGCGACGTTCAGGCAAAACAAGAAATGTTTATTTCCCGATCAAAGAAAACAAGACGTCTTAAAGGGGTTCATGCAAAATTCTACATGTCCATACTTTTTGTGTTTATAACTTTGGAACAAATTATTATAGAAAAATCTGACGAGGATTGTGAGCAATATGAATTAATGACGGTCTTCTTATAATTATTCAAATATACTTTATGTGGACCTGTGGTTTTGAATAAACTCCTCAATTTTAATGTTTTTTAACCAAAACTTTTCTATAGTACAAATAATCATAATTTTATGACATTTTTTCTTTGTTTCAGGTACGTAGGCACAGATTATACAGAGGATTACGAAGACAGGTAAAAACAGAAAGAATGATAATAATGTAAAGACGGGATGTTGGAAAGCCAGTTCTTCCCCTTCGTATATCCCTGTTTAATATGATAGGGTATTTAAGAAATAAGTATCACGTCAAAAAAAGAGTAATAAAGATCTTATAAATGGTTGTACCCTAGTTCCACTCCTATTTAATTAGGGCTATTAGTTAATTCACAATAAATTCGTTAACACTTAATTTACTGTTGAGATAAATGAGCTGTCGTAAACTTCTTTACAAATCATTATAAAAATTTATTAAATCTTTTCAGTTGGGATAAAAATGCATTTCATTGTTCAGTTACTTAACATCGACAAAAAAAAATTGCTTATTATTTATTTCTGATTTAAAATAAAAAGACCATTTATTATATATATCACCTACATCTTGTATTGTTTTTTCCAGAACGACAAACGAATTGATTGTCTTTCACTAAAGGAATCTACTCAGGATCCAACTCCCTGGAGTCAACCTTGCCGATATGCTTTGAAGATTGGTGGAATTCCAGCAAATTATCTCACTTTTACGAGTTGACACGGCAATCTTCAAAGCGCACCGACAAGGTTGGCCTCAGCGAGTTGGATTGTATGTAGAGTTCTTACACGCATATTATCTTTAAATTTTGGTACTGAAACAGCTCATACACCCCCCTCTTATTATATAACTCTCTCTCTTTTGATTGAGACATAAAGTTATAAAAAGGTGGAAGTTTGCGAGACCGTCTAATTTTTATTAACAGTAGGATCCAAATTTACGATGTGATAGTAATGTTATTGATTCAGATTTAGAATCCCAGTTGGGAGATCAACTGACCTCGGTGTTTCGTTGATTTTTTATATTGCTAGTTACAATTGCAACTTACCAGAGACCAGCTGATCCCAATTAAACATTTGATAAATTTTATTTATATAGATGAAGTGACGAGCAATAAAAGATCGTGTGTTTGCCTTTCGAAAATCTACGAAAACAACTGGCAACAAAGGAAGCTATGTTCTTATCGTATGTAAGTAATAAATCTTAGTCGCTGACAACTACAAGGATGGCACTTAAGAACCCTTTAATACAGATTTATGCAAAAGTTAAAGAACTGCCGAATCAAAAGTCAATTGGTCGTGGGTGTCATAAATAACGTTTGCATAACTAAAACGAATAGTACTCAGATCATTGTAATAACATTTTAAAACCCAAAAAAACTTTCTAATAATTAAGCAAATAGGGATTAAATAGTGAGTTAATTTTGAATATGATTAGTTTTAATAATAATAGTATAATTTCAAATAAATTAGCTAATCAATATAGTAATTGTTACAATAGTGTTTTTAACCGAAGATATAAAGTCGTTTGCTTTTGGTAATGTAATTGGTTTGCATTGCCATGTATTTGAATAAATTTAGAAAAGGTGATTAAACCAGTTTTTATTAATGAAAAATGAAACTGCAATGGCAATGTTTTACTAATATTTAAGTAACTTTACCTAGTATTTGATACACAGCTAGATTACCCCTTTCCCCTTCCTCTATTTCGGTTAAGACAAAACACTTCGCGTTCCAAGTGGTCCAAAAATAACCAGTTGGCCGTCTAGCGGGCTACTGATCACCAAAAGATCACATTACTACAATAAGTCTAGTCATGGCTAAAATATAAAAAGTGTAACCACAAGTGATAAAGAACTTTATGGTTAAATAACCATATCCTTTAAATCCAGTGATAAAGAAACTCATATCGTGTCTTAGAGAATTTTGATAGCGTATGCACTGTAGCAGGGTACGTGACAAGGTGGGCAACGTAGCCAATTTTCAAATACTGATTTGCTGTCCATCCGTGAGCGGTTGAGCGATTTGGTAACGTGATCTTTTGGTGATTAGTAGCCGGACGCGGCGTTCATCTAGATCTTTATGGTCCACCACTGAGTGTTCGGTTATTGTCAATAACCGAGCAACTTATCTTAACCTGCCATGGCATATTGAGCTTCTACAGTTGGCAACTTTTTAATCTTGGTTCCTGCGCCAAAAGACTACTGTAGCTAATTTAAATAGAATTAAATTTGCTAAAACTCTTTTTTTATTTTTTGAATTCCGACAAAAATGAAGGAATTAGAGTGGGCGGACTTTGGAACTTTTTTTTTCTTGAAAATTTCTCCATTTTGTCACCGTAATTAATCGTTAATTAACTGAAATCGATCTCATGTACGATGTTCACTTAATATCATGTACCACTTTGATGCTCCGTTAATCTCGGTCCTTCGAAACAAGAGAAACATTGTTTTTTTAAAATTTACATACACTTTATAGGAAAACGTGTGATTTCCTACATTTCCTCGAATATCTCGATAATTATTGTTTTTTTTTTTCGAAACATTTGTAGACAGCTTATTTAAAGAGAATTGATTGAGCTTTCCGACCCTTTTTTTTTATTTTTTTTCTAACATAAAAAGCAAAAGACTTATAACCGAATATGCGGACGTCTCAAAGACAACCACCGCGCCGCCCAGTCTATTAATTAGGGTGAAGACGTACCGCTCGGCTAAAGTTCGCCATCTGTGGGGCACCACGCGAGACTAATTTTCTCAATCTGATGTCACAGTGCTTTTCGTGAGGAGCGGCGAGGATTTCAACTTTAATTATTTATTGCAAAGTAAGTACTGCGATTTAAGAGCTGATATTCGGTATGGCGTGTTTTTATACATAAACACATACTTTAATGAAATTTTAAAAAAAATGGGCAAGTTCCCCTTTAATACGTTTCAGAAATAAAGTGTTAATTTTCTGTTTTATTATAACTGGTCGTAGAAAAAATAGTGTATGCAACTCACATTTAATGGCTATTAAGACACTCGCATTCATGTGACATTCACCTACTAACGGCTCATGTCATAATTCTCATGCTCGTGTCTTAATAGCCATCATTAAATGGTCGTTGCATAATATACTATTAGGAGTAGCTTCCCAGTTTCAGATCTGTATCGTAAAACAACTATTAATGATCCAAAATATAATTCTTTCATTAAAAAGTCATTACATTAGGTACCGCACTTCAAAACGATAAGTATGCTATTCCTCTAAATTGTCTCTCAGTTAACTCGTCAGTTTTTGTATAATGAAGACTTAATTTTCATCAACCCAGTCAACTTTCTTATCCTTCCACAAACGACCACAACATTTATCTTAATATAAATTTTATGAATCCCTCGGCACTTCGTGGATAGTATTAAAAAGTTCTCGAACTATAATTATACAGTAAATTCCCGATGTTCTAAGTCCTTTTTAATCAGCAAACTTCAGTGGTAGCAGAGTAAAGTAGCTAAGCCTTTACCTATTATTAAGAAATATATTTAATGAAAAATTTAATTGAACTTAATACGAGGATGAGATTATCTTTTGTGCAGTTCTAAAAATATCTTTATATATCAGTTGAGACCTTGTCAGTTATATTACGGGCAATTTTAGCTACGAAGGAAAATAAAATAGTGAGAATTAAGTTCAACGATGTAATATAAGGAGAACTATTTATTCTGACCGAGTTGTCTTATACAGTGAGTTCATAAATGACTGCACAAGTTTGTTTTTAGCTAGAATTATTGGAGTATTTAGAAAATCAAATAAGCAAGATGTCACCAGATACCAGTGCCCTCCAATATTGTTAATTATAATTATAAATCTCGACAATTTACACATTTTGTGTGTATAAAATTTAAGTCCATCATTTATTTATTGACATTAATAACCTTACAAATGTCATTTTGATGGTAATACAGCCACACAAAAAAAAATTCTTTCAGATCTGGGATCAGATTATTCTATAGTATTTTGACCCGCTGAATCCAAATCTGCTATCAGATTTGAGCCAGCTCGTCTCAGTTTTGCATAAAATGCAAAAAACCTTGGGCTGGTAGCACTTATTTTCACGATTTCTTGCATTTTCTGCAAAACTGAAACGTGCTGGCTCAAATCTGATTTCAGATTTGAATTCAGCGAGTCAAAATACTATAGGATATGAAAGCCTAATCCCCATATCAGAAAAAAAAATGTGTGGCTGTGCACAGCCAAAAAAATGTTTTTTTTTTTATCTGCGGATCAGACTTTTATATCCTATAGTATTTTGACCTGTTGATTTGAGCCAGCACGTCTCAGTTTTGAAGAAAATGCAAAAAACCTTGGCTTGTAGCGCTTATTTTCAGGGTTTTTGCATTTTTTGCAAAACTGCGACGTGCTGGCTCAAATCTAATGGCAGATTTCGATTCAGCGGGTCAAAATATTATAGGATATGACAGTCTGATCCCCAGATCTGAAAGAATTTTTTTTGTGGCTGTGTATCAATGCAGTCTTACCAAAAATGATTAGACATTTAACAAATATTCAAAAACTCCGTATTGTTTCTAGAATTGTTTCATAAAAAGGCTAGCTGCTGAATATAATGTAAGTAGCATCATAAAAAAAGTTAAAAAGCACTCGGAAACTGACCAAACAGTAGCCCGTAAAGTTGGTTCTGGTAGGACTAGATGAAGGTCTTAAATTGCCTATGAGAAAACCCTTTTTAGACTGCATAAATGTCATTTCAGAGACAAATTGCCCTGCTTCATTATCTACTGATTGTGGGAGGATAATATGACAAAGCCAATTAAAGAATTGTTCAGCGGCTAAAAAATACAAACTCACAGAAGGAAAGAAACGAGTAGGATTATTTTTGTACTCACCATATGTTGAATTATGAAAAGAGTAGTCTTTTCCGATGAAAAGGTTTTTAAATCGTGAAATGATATGGACATGTTCATTCCTATAAATACGAAATATATACTTTAGATCCGTAAATATCGAAAAGGTTTGGTGGCTTTGGTCGATTCAAATTTAGTTAAAATTGGATGAGTAATAACTAAGCTACGAATGTGTTACCGTGAAAAATGGGACACACTGTATATAAATAATATGTTCTTGATTCGAAACATTGAAGAAAATACATATTCTTAAATCAAACTGTAACATATTTTTAAATCAAGCCTTTGGCACTACCTGAAATTAGAATAGCTGCATTTATTACAAAGTTTTTGTTGTGCATTTTTATTAAAAAAAAAAAGGTTGATTTTTAGAGAAATCATAATAGGCATTTTTTTACCGAAAAAATTAATGCAATATTATTGTTCAGCATGCTTTAGAACTCCTATATAAAAAATTTAGCCACGTTTTGATTTATCGTTTTCGAATAACGGCCCCCTTAAAATTACATTTTTCAAATATTAAATAATTGATAACTTAGAAATGAATTGTTTTTCTAAATTTGGTCTACGAAATTTGATGAAAAGTGAATATAAATAGAAAATGAGAAATCACTTTTTTCCTAAAAACAATTTGTTTCCCCGTTATTAATTATTTAATACTTGAAAAATATTATTTTAGGTGGGCCGTATTTCTAAAACTGTAAATCAAAATATCATTCAATTTTGGATATAGAGGTTCTAAAGTATGCTCGTGAATAATATTGCATTAGTTTTTCAGTAAAAAAATTATGCCTAATATGACTTCTCGAAAAACCTTTCCCTTCTAAATAAAAATGCGCGCCAACGACTGAAATATGTAATGGAACAATAATTAGATGTTAATCGACTTACCTTAAGAAAATTGATTCCTCAACTTAGTGGATATACAAGATGCTTTCACCATAAATACAACAGTAGTTATCTGAGAATTATCTACAGTGTGACCCATTTAAAAGCGGGGCACTTCTCTAAAATTTTTATTTATTGTGAGATTTGAATCAAATTTTACTCAGGTATAGAACAAATTAGGATCTAATTACGACCAGAAAAACATTTGCCTCCTACAAATGCAAAGCCACCAGCGGTACCAAAGTATGCGGAAAAAATCAAAAAATCATATTAGGCATTTTTTATTGGAAAATTTTGTTAATGAAACTTGGTCGAAATTGTCCAAAAACCTTAAGTCTAAAATTTAATATAAATTAAAAAATATTAAAATTTTCATTAAAATAATGTCCAAGTCCGAAAATATAATTTTCATGGGATTTTTTGTTTATAAAACTATACTATGATAATTCTGTTTGAAATTAAAAACAAGTAGTTGTCAAGTAATTTGCAATTTTTTTTTAAATAATGATTTTTTAAATTTTTATAATTTCAATTTTTTTATTTTGATTAAATTTTGGACTTAAGGTTTTTGGACAATTCCGAACAAGTTTCATTAACAAAATTTTGCGATAAAAAATGCCTAATATGATTTTTTGATTTTTTCCGCATATTTTGGTACCGCAGGTGGCTTTGCATTTGTAAAAGGTGAATGTTTTTCTGGTCATAATTAGATCCTAATTTGTTCTATACTTGAGTAAAATTTGATTCAAATCGCACAGTAAATAAACATTTTAGAGAGGTGCCCCGCTTTTAAACGGGTCACTCTGTATATAAAATGGCTTCTTAAAGTGTTTTCAGTTTAAATCAGAAAAAATAAAAAACATAATGTAGTTTTAAGATTTTTATTATGAATAAAAGTAAACACACATAAGAGTAAATGTACAACAAATTCAAAAAATGGGAATTGCACAATTTAAAAATAACAGTACATAGGTCCTATTCTATTTTTACCAAAAAAAGTAAAATGTATTTTTTATAAGTATAACATAACAACACATTCACATTATATAAAATAAATAACGAATTCATAAAACTCAATATAAACGCTAAATAGCAAAAATATTTTTTACTATTGAGAAGTAAATAAATATAAATTTAATGTACAGACATTTGGTAACACATTTTAAATATAATAAATAATTCTGCTCTTACGTGCAGATTTGGTTAACATAATATGGAATATTTTTTATTATTGTTTTATAAAAAGTTTTGCTTTTAAAAGAAATCAATTTTAATGCTATTCAATTTTTGGCAACAAAACAGAAAAATCAAATTTCAAAAATTCAAATAGTTTGTATATAATTTAATTATTTTGAAATAGCCAAATTATAAAGGACGCCCAAATACACGTAAAGAACAAAGTAATTTTTAGTATATCTTATGTACGGTTTTAAAATAAAGTAAGCATTGAAAAATTAGTAGAAAACCGCTGCCCAAGGAATCACTACTTCCACATCCAGATTTTCTATCCATGTCTCTCACAACGAAAACATTTTGAATGTGGAAATAATTGTTTATGGAACTTTAATAATATAATATTTGAAATTCTCTACCCCAAAAACCCATAAAACGATACCCCACATTGGTAGTAGGGTGGGGGTAGTGGGGGGTGGATGAAGTAAAAAAATATTTTGAGGTTTTTGGTTCTTGTACACAGTATACACACTAAATCACAATCTTTTCTTATCCCCTTTAATAATGGTAATGGGGGTGGCTAATGCCAAAAAGTTCCAGATCTCATTAAAATACATAGATGTACCAAATTTCAAGTGAATATCTTAAATGGTTCCAGAGTAAACGTGCGCACAAAAAAGCAAAAAAGTTACAGACAGACAGGCAGGGAGGCAGGCAGGCAGGCAGGTAGACAGACAGACAGAATTTTTTTTACTCAAACTTAAAATCTCGACGTTTCATGACATATTCTAAGCCTATTTGAACAATAATTTTTTTTTAAATTTGTCGTTACTATACTTCCTCTGGACGTGGAGTAAAACAGAAAAAATAAACATTTTTGCAACTATTTTTGGCAGCATCCATGGCAGGAACAAAAAAAAATTCCTAGCTTTTACACTTGTGTTTATTTATTCAAAAATATCTAATTAAAAAATTTTTAAAGCTGAATTTTATATTTTTTGCGGAGCTAATTTTTAAAGCTTTTAGTTTTTAATTATTTTTAAGTACCTTTGTGTACTGCGTTACACAATACCTTTAATTTTAAGACTTGCAATCCAAAGGTGTTCGAATACCTCGGTGTTTTTTTTTCTTTCATTTTTTTTCACATTTTTTTTTCACAACAAAGTTGGTATCACAAAATTTAGAATGTCCAAAAACTAACATTATTTACAAGAAAACTGCGAAGAGTATCCTATAGAATGTGTAACAATTATATAAAAAGCTCAATAAATCGGCGAAGAGTATAATGCTTCCACTAGTTTTATTGTTAAATTTAGGCTGTATTGTCACAAAATCGACTCCTGCAGGCGCACCAGCGGTCCAATGCCTGACAGGACTTTTTTGCTCCTACTAAAGCCATGTTCCGTCGAATGCCCGGTAGCATAAGTTGTTTAACAATTTCAAAGAACAAACTACTGGCAAAAAAAATCAGCTTTACACATTTATGTCAATTGACTTTATTTTAATTACATATTTATGTTAATTAGGAGCACGCAGGTCCACATTAAAGGTGGCAGGAAATCATTTTCCATCATACTGTTACGTCAAGAAAGAACACAAAAAATCTCAGCTTTAAACACCTATAGCATTGATCGAAAAAAAGATAAATAAATGGATCTACTAAAAGTGTCGCTTCCTCCCGTACTATACAACTATGCCAGATATTTGATTTCCCAGTACATAATAGTCGTGCTCCAGTTTAATAATTTTATAACTAATGGTAAAAATTAAAAGTACATTTGAACGTATTAAAAGTTTTAAAGCTTGCAATATATTTCTGTTTCATTTTATATTTTATTGACGTTATATAAAATTTTTATTTTTACAAATAATGAACGGAACTGGTAACCGAGCGATCAGCCTTGTATAAACGTGATTTTTAAGGCCTTTAATTAAAATTTTATACACAGTCATTTTAATCGGCTGCGTTAAATAGATTTATCTTCACGGAATGTTTGTTTTGGTAACGTCTTAATGCAAGATAACATTACAAACCGGAACCAAACTTTCTGTTTACACAGGGAAAAAAGTTAAACCCTAACACATGTGGTGTCGTTAATTTAAATGAACTGCTAATACCATTCCAGAAGCTAAATATACTCATACACATACGTACATGAGTGTGAGTTTTTCAAGGTTTAAGTGTTAAAAAAAAATGTTGACAATAATTTATTCGCCACTATTTTTTTGTAATGTTCAGCAGTCCTTGTTTACATCGTCTGTGAATGAAAATTAATTTAATCATTTTCAAAGATATGCATCATACTCTCATAGAATAAAAATGCACACCTGTATATTTCTTTACCCAATAGATAATGATAATGATAATTTCCAGAAAAAATCATCTGAAATTTTTCATTTGATAATTATGAAGAGAACAAATTTTTCTTTGAGAGAAAATATTCACCATAGTAAAAATGGACAAATAACAAAATCAAACATATTTTTAAGCGATTTCTATATCGATGTCAGGTAATAAGGCCCAATTTACCGGGCGACTGGGCCAAATTTTATTTCATAACTTTTATTAACTTTCTTTAAAGGCACCTTTTTTTATATACGGGGTGTCCGGAAAGTAAAGGGGTCAATAACAAGATGGATCGACTCAGCACTCAGAACTAGGAAAATTCAGTCCACGCTAGGATCCACAACAGAGGAGGTGTCCGTGACCAGAGGATGCCCTCGGGGGGGGGGGGGGGGGGGGGGTCTTATCTCCTCTCCTGTGGTGCCTGGTTGCGGACGAGCTCCTATCTCGACTGGAACAGCGGGGAATATATGCGCAAAGTTATGCAGACGATATCGCCATCCTGGTAACAGGAAAATACGAGGGCACTGCAGCGGAAAAGATGCAGCGAGCCCTCGTTATGGTAGACGAATGGTGTACCCAGGAAGGTCTTTCGCTGAGTCCAGGGAAGACCACTGTGGTCGCCTTCACAAGAAAGAGGAAACTCAACCTGAGAAGATTATATCTCCGGGGAAACGAATTGCAGGTGAGCAATGAAGTCAAATACTTGGGACTGATTCTAGACACCAAATTAAACTTCAATGCTCATCTAGATAGAGTGATTACCAAAGCTACGCGGGCCTTATGGGCCAGCAGAAGAATGGTAGGTAAAAATTGGGGACTACAACCAAGAATGGTGCACTGGCTGTACCAAATGGTTGTAGTACCAATAATAACCTATGCCTCCCTGATCTGGTGGCATAAAGCCGGAAAAGGGGAGGCAATGAGAAAACTGCGGAAAGTACAAAGACTAGCAATGTCAACAACGCCTACCGCAGCCATGGAAGCGCTACTTTGCCTGCCCCCACTACAATTAGTAGTGGAGAGTGAGGCACTGTTGGCGGCGTACAGGCTGAAAATAAACGGACATGGGACCATTCCAAGAATAGGATACCACACCGAAATATTCCAACAAATAAGAAAAAATCGACTACTAGATATGCAGTCAGATAAAATCAGCACAAGCCACAACTTCACAAAGACCTTCAGGGTATACATACCCGATAGGGAAGAGGAAGGAACAAGGCAACTGCGAAGACATCCAAATGATACCATATGATATACTGACGGATCGAAAACGTCAAGAAGTACTGGAGCAGGTGTTACGGGGGACCAACCAGGGACAGACATCAGTCGGAACCTGGGCAGTACCGCAACGGTGTTCCAAGCAGAAGTCACAGCCATAGAAATCTGTGCACAAGAAATGATCCGGAGGTCATATACTGACAAAAGAATCCACATCATCACTGAAAGTCAAGCAGCTATCAAAGCTCTGAATGCAGTAGAGATACGTTCCAAAACGGTAAAAGACTGCCTTGAATCCCTGGCGAAACTGGCGGAACACAACAGTATACAACTGGAGTGGACGCGAGGACACCAGGGCAATGAAGGCAACGAAAAAGCAGATAAGCTGGCCAAAGAAGGCGCAAAAACAGCCTTGATGGGACCGGAGCCATCCTGCGGGATATCATACAATACCGTAAGAGGAATGGTAAAGGAACTATTGAGTCAGCAACATATCTTGTATTGGACTGGCGCGCCGGGAATGAGACAGTCACGTATGTTCATCGCTGGCGGGCCATCCAAGACAAAGACTAACGAATTGCTAAAGCTGAGCAGAAAACAGGTGAGGTGTGCAGTGGGAATTCTAACAGGACACTGCATACTGAACAGACACCTAACCAACATAGGTGTGAAGGATAATCCAGAATGCAGGATGTGTGGTGAGGATGAAGAAACTCCTCACCACATACTATGTGAATGCCCAGCCTTAGTGGCTGGGAGGTTCTCACACTTCGGGGGACTAACCGTAACCCCGGAAGAAATAGCCAGAGCTCCCATTGACCGTATACTCTCCTTTTGGAGAGGAACGGGATTAATGGGATAACGAGACTATGGGGTACAATAAGCTTAAGCTTCAGTACGGCGGGGCTTCGCACCGCAACCCATAAGGAAAAAAAAGGGGGTCCAGCTTAACTGTAGCTTTCTGAGGTCAAATGGAGCCGATTAAACTAAACATACCTTAGTGCAAAAGTGCTTCCCTAAGGAGTTATAGGGCCTTAAATCATTTTTTTTTAATTCTATAATGGATATATTTCGGAAAACAAATGACTAATCAAGCTGAAAATTGGTACACAAATTTAGGGAAGTCCGAATATTGTAAGGGTGTAAGTATATCTGCATATCATAGATGGCGCTGTCGGCACATTTTTTTATCGTAACTTTTCATTATTATTATTTTAGGTTCGTATGACTTAATATTATGATATAATAACTAATTTTACAAAAATAAGGTCTACTTGTTTCATGTCGATAAAATGCACCGTTTTCAGTACTTCGCACTTATGTATTTCAGCGCATTCCAGAGCTACCATGCAACATAATATTCGATCAAGTTCGCGTTTGTCAAATTTATATTTATTGAACCAGTTTTGTTCTACTAAGACAGCGGTTTTCAACCTGTGGGTCGCGAACCCCTGGGGGGTCGCGCAGCAATTCCAAGGGGGTCCTGAGCTATTGAGAAAAAAACCAATAAAGTTAAATCATTTATTCTAAAAACTAAAAATCTAAATATTACACACATACAATTTTAATGAAATCAATTTTTAATGAGAAATCATACCAGAAACTATAACAAGAAATTTTAAAATTTTATCGATTTTAGATTTTATTAATAGAGATCCACGATATATCATATTTATCTCTAGAAAAAGTGGTTAATTTTCGGAATATTTAATATTTTTGTGAAGAGGCCATGGAAAACTATTAACAAAAACAACACTTATAAAATAATTTTGCCAAAAATAGGAAAAACTAAACTGCAATAAATGTTCGAATTGTCTTCCATTAATATCTATGCATATTTATCGCATTTCTAATATTTATTGAGAAGGCCATGGTAAAAAAAAAAAGAAAATCGAAATAATCGTAAATGTCAAAAACTAATTTGTGAGTTAATTGTGAGTGAGCATTATTAAAAATGGTTCAATTTAGTAATGGTGAAAAACGTGATATGATTAAGTGTTTTATAGAATGCGGAGAAGATTCATTTAGCTTCCGAGATTTATTTTAATATAGACAGCAAAACTTTGTGCCAAAAGTGCCGCCTAAACAATATTTTTAGATATCCAGAAAAGAGACAGCCAGACATGAAAATATTCAGAAGGCTACAACAGAATTTAAAAAAGAGTTAGGATCATTTGTAAAACCTCGAGCAAAAATAAATCAGGTAGAGAAGCTGTAGAAAATATTGTTTTAGAAACTGTAAGAGAAAATCCTAATATATCGTCTCGCGAAATTTATTAGGAATCCCAAAAACAACTGCGTCGCGTTGCTTAAAGAAAAAATAAATTCAAACCCTACAAAATTAGGATATTCACCATCTATACCCAAACGACTTTCAAAGGCGTCTCGATTTTTGCCAGTTGTTTTTGCTTCAGTGCAATGAAGTGCCAGGATTTGAAGGAACAATTATATGGTCAGACGAGGCCATATAAGCAGTGCCGGAACTTTTAATTGGCATAAAGCCGGGGTCCCACGGCCTGTGACTTGGCGAGCCTGGTCTGAAGTTTGTCATACCTCGCGCCGTGGGAACATAAATACTCGTTATTGCTCGAGGTGACTCGTGATGGCTTGATCTTTCCCGTGAAATGTCGGTAAATTTTCGGACATCAAAGGCTTGTGGATCGACGGATGACAAGCCAGTACGACTCGTGCATCCGTTCCCACAGCCTGTTGTGGATTGTATAGCGAGATTTGAGCGGCGCAGTGGTGTATTGACGAGAAGTGGTCGACTCGAGGCTACTCGAGATTTGCCAAGCCACGCGCCGTGGGAATGCGCGTGGCCTGGAATTCGACCTATCACAAATCCACAGGTACGAACCACGAGTAACTCGAGGTTTGTCAAGTCACAGGCCGTGGGACCCCGGCTTAATAACCACCATTGGGCTCATGAAAATCCGCACGTAACCGCTACAGTTAATCATTAAGAACGATTTGGATTTGGTGCATGGTGTGGTTTTATTGGATAATAGGTCCTCATTGTTTTCACGGTAGTTTGAAACCGAACATTTTATTAACATTCTACGACAAAAGAGGTCTTTGTAGACAGTATGCCTGTAAGACAATTTCAAAGATTAATTTACCAATACGATGACACCCCAGTCAAATGAAACACGAAATTATTTAACTGCTCAATTTGCGGAGGATTGGATAGGTATCATGTCACTCAGGACTAGTTTATCAATGTCTAATTAGCTAAGTTAACTAAATTGATAACTAAATTAATTTAGCTAACTGGACATTAATAAACAACAAAGTAGTTTAGATATTGTTTTTGGGTATTGTATTTTTAGGAAATAGTGGTCCTATTTTGTGGCCAGCTAGATCTCCCGACCCCTGCCGACTTTTGGCTTTGAGGTTATTTAAAAAATATATACAGACTGTCTATTTTACGAGGGCCACACCAAATATCTCGCTTAATATCTATTGTAGAAGAATAAAGTTTTAGAAACAGTTATCCCATTTTTTGTGAGCTATATTTCAGTAAAAAGAAATTTGAAATCCATAGCCTACTTTATGAGATATATTACAAAAACCTGAAAAATAGGAAAACCACAAACGGTTATAGCTTCCTTATTTGAGGAGATACGAAAAAAGTTAAAGGAATGAAAGTTGACGGCAAAGACAATAAGAATAATAACGTGTAACAGAAAAATCGAAAAATGCAGTTGGCTTTGACATACGCTCTTGTGCAAAAATGAAAAATACAAATCTCAAAGTAGGCCATGACGCCATTAATTCCGTTATTTTTTTCTCTTTCCAACGATATAAAACATGTCACAGAAATTTTAACCGATAGTGTCAATATTTAATATTTTACGAATACCACAATTCATATAATTGAATCGTAACAATCAGCTGTGCCATGATAGTAAAAATTCACTTTATAATAATTATAATTCCGTAATTATTTATTACAATTTAATACAAACCAACAAATATCTCATAAATAAAAATACAAGTACAAAACGAACATCCAAAGAAAAAAACGAAAAACTATGTATAACAGTACTACCTACTACTATATTGAAAAGAAATTGTGTGTATTTATTTTTCTAACTACGAATGCTCAAATTGTGCACCATGCATTCTGACACATAAACGTGCTCTACGAGACACGTCACGCATTACATTTTGGAGCATTTCAGGAGTAATTGCCTCACATGCGTTTCGAATTCTGGTTTTGATGTCCTCAATATTTTCAGGGGCAGTTTGAAATACCTTGTCTTTAATGTAACCCCAGACGAAAAAATCCAAGGGAGTAATATCTGGTGATCGAGCTGGCCATAGAATGGGTCCATAGGTGCCTATCCAGCTATCTGGCATAACTTGATTTAAATAATTTGTACATATTACAGCAGTGTGAGGTGGAGCCCCATCTTGTTGAAAATATGAATAATTTAATCTTTCTGCCAATGTTAATTCATAAAGAAAATCTTGAAATTCGTTTTGCGGAAAATTAAGGTATCTACGAGCGGTTAATTTGCCATCGTAAAAATAAGGTCCAATTACTTTAGTCCCTAAAAGACCCAACCAAACATTCGTAGAAAATCTTTCTTGGAAAGCAGTCTCTCTGCACCAATGTGTATTTCCTCGTATCCACTTATAATGCATATTTCTATTGAAAAATCCATTATTAGAAAAATTTGATTCGTCCGACCAAAGAATTTTGCTACATATCAGCGCGTCATTCCTTTTTTTATTTAATAACCATCTACAAAATCTTACTCTCCTTGGCTTATCTCCCTCATTTAAATGTTGAACTTTCCTCATTTTGTAGCATCGAAATCCGTTTTTTTTCAATATTTTTCTTGCACTGTCTTTTTTTATGCGACAGTTTCTCTGAATTTGTCTCAAAGAGGTTTCCTCATTTTGGTTAACATAATTCAATACTCTATTCACTTTTCTTACATTATCCGCAACATGCGCTCGCCTTACTACTTTTTTTGAAAATGAACCGTGCGTTTTTAGATTTTGAACTAACTTCCTAAACATAATTCGATTTGGCTGCGGAGCATCTGGAAATCTATCTCCGTAAACCGTGACTGCCATCTCAGCGTCAAAATTGCACTGACAATAAATGCTAATCATATCGAATTTGTTATTATTGGTGTACACCATAATTACTGATATAAAATTTGTCTTAGAACTCGACAACGCAACATACAACATACAACAGTGACAATCTGTCAAATTTGTTAATAACTGTATACATTGTTTTTCACTAATTATGGCACAGCTGATTGTTACGATTCAATTATATGAATTGTGGTATTCGTAAAATATTAAATATTGACACTATCTGTTAAAATTTCTGTGACATGTTTTATATCGTTGGAAAGAGAAAAAAATAACGGAATTAATGGCGTCATGGCCTACTTTGAGATTTGTATTTTTCATTTTTGCACAAGAGCGTATGTCAAAGCCAACTGCATTTTTCGATTTTTCTGTTACACGTTATTATTCTTATTGTCTTTGCCGTCAACTTTCATTCCTTTAACTTTTTTCGTATCTCCTCAAATAAGGAAGCTATAACCGTTTGTGGTTTTCCTATTTTTCAGGTTTTTGTAATATATCTCATAAAGTAGGCTATGGATTTCAAATTTCTTTTTACTGAAATATAGCTCACAAAAAATGGGATAACTGTTTCTAAAACTTTATTCTTCTACAATAGATATTTGGTGTGGCCCTCGTAAAATAGACAGTCTGTATACAGTGTGCCTCCGGATTGTGATTTTTTTTTTGTTCAAATGCAATGAAAGTTGGCATATGGCTCTAACTTTCAATGCCAAATATTTTATCCAAATAGAATTTTTCCGTAAAATTAACAGAAAGACCAGTTTACCTACAATGATTTATTTTCTTCTTAGATTAACTCCGCGAGTTAGATCCCATTTTAACTGAAATTTGGTAAAAATCCATTTTACGTCAAGCAGACCGAGACTGCAGAAAATGAAAGCCGTACTAATTTATTTTTTTTTGTTGGTATTTTACACCTATCGCAAACACAATACGGGAACACACTGTAGAAAACGTTCTAATATTTATTGTAGTTTAGTTTTCCTATTTTTGGTATAATTATTTTATATTATAAGTAGTGTTGTTAATAGTTTTCCATGACCTCCTCACAAATATATTAAATTTTTCGAAAATTAACCACTTTTTCTAGAGATTATTTCACTCATTAACGCTATAGCCAATGAGAGCCCGTTTTTTCACAACATTGCACCAATCAAACGTCATTATTAGTGGTAATCCAACCTAGATCGGCTTTTGACAGTACCAACATGCAAAATTTATCGCTCTAATTTTTTAGGTTGCTGCAGCGGCAAATATTGCGAAAATTTTTTGACATTTTGTGTCGTGAAAGGTTTTCGGCAAATAGGACAAATCGTGCTTTTAAATGTTATCTATAAATATCTTCTCTAGCTTATTACTAATTGTTAACGTAAATTGTAAATTGTAGTATTGTATTATAATAACCTAAAAAGACAATGCTGTGTGGAACTTATATAGGTTCGGGACAAGTTATACCTACACAGCTTTCAATGGCTTAATACCTAACGTAATTACAAAATAATTTTCACAACTAAAATTAAATATAAATATCTACGAAGCAGACAAATCAGTTATTTCATGATAAATACACAAATGTAGGTACTTACGTATCAATCATCACAAAGCAGCTAACACTTCTTTGGAAAATCAAAACTGTGCAGTATCACTATATACATTATAATTCGTTGTACTTAAAGTCTCTCTATTTAAACAAGTAAACCTTAACTATTAAACTTCTCAAATTAGAAACAAGGATTAAATACATAAATATATATTAATAAACACTTTAATATAATAATTCAATTCACTATTTAGGCCAGTTAGCAGTTAAGTTAAGCTAGCGTTACTAGATGGCGGTACCATACCATCTGAGCAGCCTTAGAACGTAAAAGCGATAGATTGGTAATATGCAATTTGTGTGGTTCTACCCGTAATGTGATTGGTCGAAGCGTGATTTGTTGTGATGACTAGTCTTATAAGTTACAGTACCATGGTTTAACGTATATTGTTTTTCTTGATTGTCATAATTTAAACCTACTTTATTTTTTATTAGATGAGTCGCTTTGGAAATGCATTTTTATGTGACGTAAATGATGAAATTGAAGATAAAGGTCAGTAAAATCTAAAAAGTGACAATAAAATGTCTGAGGGCAATTATTTAAAAAATATAATATTGAAGATGTACTTAATGAATTATTTATTCATGAAATATTCTCCCTCCCGCTAAAGCGGTCGGGATTTAATCAGATAATAAACTGCCAATTTGCACTCTTTATATTACCAGACAACACGCTTTCGACAAAATTTTCGATAAAATTTTACACACTAGTGATATTACATACGATAAATATAACATATGATATATCGTTGGGTAGCTAATTTAAGTTGTGGTCG
This sequence comes from Rutpela maculata, assembly GCA_936432065.2. NCBI lineage: Eukaryota > Metazoa > Arthropoda > Insecta > Coleoptera > Cerambycidae > Rutpela > Rutpela maculata. The sequence goes on along the minus strand of OW386285.2, from coordinate 385,932,241 downwards.
AATAATGAAATAATTTACAGGAAGTTCCATTTAGAAAACAAAAGTTATGTCTATATCTCGAAAACTAAGGCATAATTTTTGTCTTATCAGCAAGGGATTCCACTAAAAAAAATGCCTTAATAATGTGTTACTTGATTTTCGATTTGACATTTGGTAATTGAGATATAGGTCATCAAAAAATGCCAATTTTCCCAAGACACGCTGCAGCTCGGTAGTCGAAAAAGATAGACGATCGCGGTTTACGCCATTGTTTGTTTCTCGAAAATCGAGCTCAGGACATCTATATTGGTTTTTGTCTATCTGCCATAGTTTTAGAGAAAACCTCAAATCCCCTCTAATTTGGTCCACCCTGTACTAACATACAAATAAATTTTTATTCAGCAATATCAATTGTTTGCAATGCTAATAAATTTAAGACTATGGAATAGAAAAATATGGATGGTCGTGAAGAATTACAGTCATTGCCAAATATGTATTAAAAAATACCTAGACGGTAGACAATAAATAATTCTCTATTGGATCTCTTGGATTTGGCGAGCTTAATTTAATAATTTGTAGATGTGTCACAGCAAACAGAAACTAAAATGCACTGGTTCTGCAACTGAATTATTATTTTAATACTATATAAAAGTTTAAAGTGTTTTGCGGTTTCAAGTTTAGTAGTTACTACATTTGGAGTGTCTTCCCTAAAATGTAGCAAACGGCTGATTCTGACATTAACAAAATGCTACGAGGTTCAGTGAATAAGATTTGAAGTGCATAATTTTCTTCAACTTTTTTGTTAAATAACAATCATTTCATTTTTTTGCGCAACGTCCAACAAAAAAAATGGCCACTCTATCATTTTTGTAAAGAAATGTGAAAAAACTGGCAAATTTCCTAATATCAAGAACACAGAAAGTTAGGTAAATGTTTCTAAAGAATCCCAGGATTTCGCTGAGGGCCATCTTCTGACGGTGTAACAGCCATCTGTTCGAACTGTTGTAGCCTTTGGAAGGTTAAGAGTTTGCGTAGATTTTTATTTTTTATTTTATTTTTTTTTGCCTTATTTACATTAACGCCCTGGCGAAGTTTAGCTAATGCTACTCTACCATTTAACCAGGACAACGAGATGAGATACGGCCACCCATCCAAGTGCCGGACTCGCCCGGCGTGCCTTAACTTCGCCGATCGAGGTCTCGCCTCTGAAACCGGTACCGTACCTCACCTTACAGATAAAGTATATATACACATACCGTACGTGTAATTTCCCATTAGGCATGTACATTCACGTAGCGCGAGAGATTTGACAACACCGTCAGCCGTAAATTCGTCCGTCGATGGAGCATTCCAGCTCTGTTATTTCATTTCAGCCAGCTGGCATGCGCGATGTTGTAATTCTTCTCCCCATGCCTAGCCTGCGACTACGCACACGGTATATGTATAGGTTAGGACCCAAAGATGATTTTTGACATCATTACATTTTGTTACTTATTCAATTGTGATATTTTGCAACGAGATGGTTTCGATTCAATGAATAACGATTTAGACTTTGTCATGCAGTCATTTGCAATCTCATTCCCCTCAGTTTCTTCATGCTTTGTAATCAAATGTAATCAAATAATTCATATTATTGACGTGATTTCTTAAAATTCTAAAAAGACGACTTAGAACCGGAATCCTGTGGTAGATGAAATAGATAAAATATTCTATACTTACTGTAGATTACTACCTGCTTCTCTGCAGCGTCTCTATCTTCGTTGAAGTTGCACTTTATCCGATATATATCTTAAACTCTAATCACTTTTATAGAATTATCTCGTTAGTTTCTGTGCTATAATCGAGGCCTAAAACAGAATTTTGTGAAGCCCCTTGAAAATCAGTTGTCGGTCCAACACTCAGAATCGTACGAAATGTTAATTAGTCGATAAAAATGAGGATTTGATGCCTAACTAATTATGTGTAAAACAAGTCAGATTTGCATAACAAACATGACATATAGGGACACATCCCGTAAAGGATATTTAATCGCTAAGGCTATAATATAGGTATACCTAACACATTTTGTAAATATTGTAGTAATATAGGCAAAACTTTTTTAATCATAAGCAGATAAAAGAAATATAACATTACCCAAGACTAGAAATGAAAATTCCATATTCCTTGCGCCCACAAATGAAGCAGAAATAAACAAAATAATTGAAGAACTGAAAGATAGGAGTTCACCTGGAAGGATAATATAACCGCATATACTTTAAAGAAAATTGCAAAATTTATGGTGGAACCGATGCATACCTAGTAAATAGATCCTTAGAAAAAGGTGATTTTTCCGTCAGCTTTAAAGGTTGCCGCCTTTAAACCGATTTTTAAGTCTGAGGATAAAACAAAAGTCACCAGTATAGGCCAATATCACTGTAGTGAAATCTGTTAAAAATCTTTGAAAGAGTATTAAAAATTAGAATCATGAGATACATTTGATTTAATGTCAAACAAGCAATATGGGTTTAGGGAAGCCAGGTCAACGCAAGATGCTAGCGCAAATCTCATAGCTGAAGTGCATAGATAATAAAAAACCAGCATTATGCACATTCGTTGACCTGGCCAAAGCATTTGACACAGTGAGTCACTCAGATCTATTGGACACATTGGAGAATATCGGTTTTTGACGTACGTCTTTGCAGCTAATTGAAAGTTACCTGACTGGACGAGAACAATGTGCAAACATGACGACAAATTATGTGAAATATTAACGGTTAGTTATGGTGTCCCAGAAGGATCTATCATAGGACCAATTTTTTAATTTATTTTGTATGTCAATGACTTGTTTAGATTGCCCATTTTTAAAAACATGAAACGCCATAATAAAGAATAAAGTGGAAAGGGAATTTACAATAGTGATAGATTTTTTTAATTCAAAACTGTTAACAATTAATGTAAAAAAACTCATTTCTTACCTTTTGTTTGTTATCCTAAATATTTGCCAGACATTGAAGAGCTTTAAATAGTTTAAATAGTATGTGAAGACCAAAAATTACAATAGCATCTGTAAAAAGCGTTAAATATCTTTAGGTTCCCCAAGAAATGAGCGTGGTCCTTTATTTATTTATTTTTTATTTTAAATTTATTTTTTACGTTCTTTGAACCCGTGCAGTTACACTCATTATGAAAATGCGAAGGGGTTTTTTTGCCATCGAGGGGGTGAACGGGTGTCAACCACTCGATTCGTGGTCCTCTCCGTGTTCGGCATGCTCGAAAATGGGAGGGAAAGCTTTTTGTCCAGTGGCATGATGAGAGCGCTCTCTCACCCCTTTGGAGGGTGGTTATTGGCCGTTGGATGAGGGAACGGGTGTCAGACACGCGTCCCAGGGTCCTCTCCATAATTGGCATGCTCGAAAACGGGGGATCAATAAACATGAAAACATGATCAATACGCGTTTGATCCCGTTTGGAGGTGGTTTTCGGCTGTTTGCGGGGGTGGGTCACCCCAACGAGAAATTCTGCCACCACCACGATGTTCAGCATCCTCGGAAACGGGGAGGAGAACTACTTTGGTTGCATCAGACAATAGTCGGGTTTTTCGGGTCTTTTTCCAACTCACACAATCCACTACATACAGAACAAACAATTTAAGTATTTGGACCAAAAATATACAGCGTGATCTACCAAGAAATGGGGAAAATAAAATGGTGTACTAGTCTTCAATGTGGGAAAGCCCCTGCAAAATTTTAGAGGACTCTGCGGTAATTTAGTATATTAAATTATTAGTAAATTTGCGAAGATACACTACTGATGTTGAGTAAGTCCTGACCTACTCCTGAATAGGTCGACGAACTTACTTGTGAAAGAACGTATTCGAGTTGTTTACATTTCCTTAATTGGCATAAAAAGTGAAGCCGGCCGGCGAGATCAAAAAAGACACGATCCAGCGGCAGGGAGCTAACATTGTCGGTACGCTTTGAAGATAATTGGAATTCCAGCGAACCAGTTCACTTTTACGGATGAGTTCAAAGCATGCCGACAAGGCTGGCTCCCTGCCGCTGCATCGTGTGTAGAACCCTTCTAGGGGTCATTGACCGGTTAAACTAAATATCTCGTATATCTGCTTGTTGTTTCAGCATGGGGTCAATGTCTTCGATTTATTTCGATTTATTTCGCTATTTTTGTAGTGTGATTTGATTAAAACCAAAAAGTCACTTCTATCTTATCCAGCTTTGCTGTCAGTAGTGTCAATCCCAAGTCTGATAAAGTGATATGGTTGTACCGCGTTACGTTAGATTAGTTAAAGTCATTGGCGGTGCATTTCTACAAAAAAGGTCATTTTTTTGGTTGTTTTTTTTTATTTTTCATTTTTTTAACTCCTTTCGGTGGGGACAACCTACTGTTAAATTTTCCGCATGTCATGGTAGATCACGTTGTATAATGAATTACCATTGGAGATTAAAATAATCAACTCTCTAAATAAATTTAAAATCAAAATGAAACACTGGATTGTAACAAAACCGAGATTATTTAATCACCAATTAATTAGTGGATACAAAAAATGCCCGCAGATATCTCTTGCATTTAGTTAAGTGCTGGACAATTAGTATAACTAAATAAAGACAAATAAATAATTTTTTTATTCAGTATTTTTATAGTTGTAGTAGTGTTATTCCCATTAAATCCAAACTTACATTAACACAAATGCACAAATTAGCACATTTTATATTCATAGTTTATTTGGATTAAATTTAGTACACTTCGTTATCGAAACAATCTGCAAGTTTCAATTATTTACTAGACACTATACAGGTTTTACTTTTTGTTTAAAAAATACGTCCAGTCAATTGAGCTGAAATAAATCGAATTAATTCGACGTACACATCAATCCAGAGATCTATTTGTGGAAATTGACTGATGTTCAGTGTTTTCGTTGGTCTGATTGAAAATAATTTCTACTATAGATTCGATTAAATGAAACAAGGGATTTTCCGATGTTATTATCGTGCTGTAATTTAGTTATTGCGGTATTATATATTTTATCTAAGAACAAAGGATATGGTGTTAATCTGTGGCGAAAGGTGTTGCCGTATATTATACTGAAATTATCAGTCGCGAATGAAGGGAGATAAACATATTTATTTAGTGAATCATTCGTTGTGTGAAAACCGTAAATAGGAATTGCCTGATAAGGACAGGGTTTGTTTGATGCCATTGCGTGCTACACAGAGTAATTTTTTTTGTGAAATATCTCGTTAAATGTAGATTTTTTTCGACAAAATTACAGTGGAATTGCGTCCTATATAGTCCAGTCAATGAATGGTTTCTAGAAGGAAATGTTGAGATCACAATTTTTGACTTGTGGTGGGGGGGGGGTGCAGGGGGGTACGAAGAAGGTCCCGGTTTTTGGTTTTTCGCTCATATCTCGAAACGAAAACCTAATCAAAAGGTAGCTATATGCAAAATTAGCGGATTAGATTTTCTACAATAATGTTTCTATTATTTTTTTTTGTATCTGTTATGGTTCAGTAATGAATTGTAAATCTTTTGACTGTATTCTAACTTTATTATAAATTGAATATAAATTTTAATAATCATCGTTGAAAAAAATTTCTTTTACAGATATCCGCTTCACAACAGACTGAACTCAAATATCGAATAAAAAATGTCTTTGCGTCTGTCAATGTGTGTGTGCGTGTATATGTTTGTGAGCTTGTATATGTTTGTGTGCGTGTATACCGTTTCTTGTAAATACGATAACTTAAAAAACTTAATTACAATTTGGAGCATATGTAAACCAGCATATTACAATAATCCCTATTGAAATTGAGCCATATCTGTAATACATGGTGATAACCAGAGGCCTATAAAGTCAGTTACCAACGGCGTCGGTTTTATTGCTGTGGGATAATTAGAACGCGAGTTATATGAGCGATTTAAAAAAATAAAATCCAAAATGGGGGCGGACTGGATGACTCTGCGAAAACTCTTAACGAAGACCCTTTTGAATAAGCAAGGAAAAATTTACCCAAAATCTTTGGCTCCCTATATAAAATTTGAATATATGCCCTAGGCTAAGGGTCGCCCAAACACGTCATTGCTTCCGCCTCGCCCGCACCTTCCCTTCACCCGATATCGAAGCAGATTAACTATTCGATTACGATTACGATGATGATGAAAATATTCCGGAGGATGGCGGTTTTGACATTGAAGATGATGCTAATGAAGACATGCTTATGGAATTGGCTGAATAAAAATAAATTATTATATTTTGGTTTAAAATATTTTTTAAAAATGACTTATTAAAACCTACTAATTGTTTGAGTCAATTAATTCCCTTAGTCTATTATTATTATTATTATTGTTGTTTCTGCAAGCTTCCATCAACAAGTTTTTATAGAAGTCACTTCAATTTTTCTTTGATATTACACCTCTTTCGTCCATATAATATAGTTATAGAAAATGTAAGACACGCTTGAAAAAGTGTATTTCAAAATTCGCAATAATTTTTTAGAATCCAAAACACTTTAGTACAGGTTGAAACTGCATGCCAATTTTTAATATTATCTTTTGTTTTCATTACCTACAACATACTCCAATGGCATGGATTTTAAAAACGTTCAGAGTTACCTGAATTTTCTTGCACGGTTTGCATTAACTTTTGATAACGTTCTGCACTACAAAACTGCATGCCAATCAGTAAATCGGCGTTATATTGGCATGCATTTTAAAAGCGTTAAGGGAAAACTGAAATTTTTTCCATTTTTAAGAATAACTTTTAATAACGTTCTGCACTAGAAAACTGCATGCCAATCGGTAAATCGTCGACTGGTAGTGCAAATTTCTCATAAAATTTATTGGCATGCATTTTAAAATCGTTCGGAGATATCTGAATTTTTTGCATTTTTAGGAATAATTTTTAATAACGTTCTGCGCTAGAAAACTGCATGCCAATCGGTAAATCGTCGTTTGATAGTGCAAATTATTCATAAAACTGATTAACGTACGATTTAAAGTCGTTCGGAGAGACCAGAATTTTTTGCATTTTTAGGAATAAATTTTAATAACGTTCTGCATTAGAAAACTGCATGCCAATCGGTAAATCCTCGTTTGGTAGTGCAAATTATTCATAAAACTGATTAACATACGATTTAAAGTCGTTCGGAGAGATCTGAATTTTTTGCATTTTTAGGAATAACTTTTAATAACGTTCTGCACTAGAAAACTGCATGCCAATCGGTAAATCCTCGTTTGGTAGTGCAAATTATTCATGAAACTGATTAACGTACGATTTAAAGTCGTTCGGAAAGATCTGAATTGTTTGCATTTTTAGGAATAACTTTTAATAACGTTCTGCATTATGACACTGCATGCCAATCGGCAACTCATCGTTTGGCAGTACAAATTTATCATAAAACATATTGGCATGCATTTTAACTTCGTTCGGAGATACCAAAAAATTTTACGATTTAATGTACGCACCAAAATTTGTTATATATTATATAAATATGTTATATGTTATATATATGATTAGCATGCATTTTAAAAACGTTGCACCTGACTGGTCATGTACCGCCGGTCTATAATCAAATTGACATCATGTATCAACTTGGTTGATGAATTGCCCATTAAGCAATAACTCAGCCCATTAATGTCCTAATTGGAAATAATGTGTTCATAGTAAGCCTTATAACATTTTTGTTTCATATAAATATACACAGGAATAACTCCTCTCTCCTTAGCGGACGACGACGTGTATAAGTAATAGAGAAAAGAATTGACTTCCGGCATCACCTTCAAAATTAAGTTTTTTTCTACGCTAGGCTCGAGATATATCAACTTATAAAATGCAATTTCCTCTCTTAACTCTCCTGCTTTATAATTCCAAGTTTTACGCAATCTCAAAAAAATAATTAATATCATACAAATCTTCAGCAGTGACATAAAAGGTTTGTAGAAAGAGGTACTTGTAAAGCTTCGTAGCTTCTCAGGCTAGACTGTGCTAGATTTCAATGCTAGTAACTAGAAAGTCCAAATGAAGTTTCAGAAGACGAATTACACGCTTAGAAAATGGGGCTTGAACTTATTCCTATTTCTCCGCACCTATAATAGTCTAAGGCAAATCCGATCTGAGTGTATTATTGAAAGGTTCAATTCGATATTCAATCACGAGTTAAATTTGCTTTCCTTAGAAAGCTAGATCTTATCGCAATATTCAGTTGACCGTGGCAAACGCTTTAAATATTATCGTGGTGATTTATAATCTTTCCAGCTTAGGCTTTTGCAACCTTCACCTCGTTCTTGTCGTCCGGCCGCAGTAATAAAGTGGTTGTAATTACTCGTATTTAGTTGCATAAATAATAATTACTACAAGTATAGGTTGGCGATTGCAGATGCTGATTCGGACTATCATAGAGGTGCACCACGGTTATGCACTGGACGCAACTTAATTCTCATCATAATAAACGTAAAGTATACTTCGTTTATTTATATTAAATTATTGTATTATTTTTGCATTAATATAATGAACACTTTTATTCGTTTTTCAGCCTTAACCCTAAAAAACACCACTAAATAAAAAAAAATGGTCTGTTCCGCAGATGAGACCAATGTATCCTTATGTATTTTGACCCGCTGAATCCAAATCCGAAGTCATAATTTTCGGATTGGCTCGTTTTTCATCTTTAACCCCAAAAAAACACCCCTGAATAAAAAATAGTGGTCTTCCGGCAGATCAGACCAATTTTGACCCGCTGAATCCGAATCCGAAGTCATAATTTTCATATTGCCTCGTTTTTCATCCCTAACCTCAAAAAGAACCTCTAAAATAAAACAATAACCTCCTCGGACCCACAACTAATTTGTCTTAAAATAGTAATGCCATGTGACATGGGGTCTAAATAACACTGTAATGTGCCCACATTTTCGAAAAAGCTTTTGGGTTTTTTGAAAAATTGGGTATCATATATGATACGTTGGGTCTTTAACACGACGAAAATGAAATAATTTTAGGTCTCAAATTTATTTATGGAATTTAGAAAAACAGTTTCGCTGAACACTACAGCATAAAAATACATTACAAACTTTACATTTTGAAAATGTCAGGTTTTTGCAGCCTGCACATCTGCACTTTGACCACGATTTTTGCTTGTCATTCATAAATTCAGAAAGATGTTTTCCTTCTTGGTTACGCTGACTTTTAACAGGACTGGGCACAACTCTTCGTTGTTTAGCACTTGGCTGGACAGTTTCTTCATCCTCGCTAGTATCTGATTTTTTTTCCTTTTGGAAGTAATTTTATCAACGGTTCGTCGTCATTGTACTCATCTTCACTTTCCTTGGTGTCGTCATCACCTTCATTTTCACTTTCTAATACTATTTCCTCTTGATCTTGGCTGGCTGCGGTCCAGGCAAACTCATCCTCTTCTTCCTCCTCATCACAAAAATTATCATCCACCTCCAAATCATCCAAGTCTATATTATCGACTAACAGCTGCAGTTCTTCTTGGGTGAGCGAACCTAGAAGTAGTTTGTAATATTTATTTTTTGTCTTGAGAGAGACCCAAAGTATCAGTATTGATAGTTCAAGGGTAAAAAAAAAGTATATTTCAGCAAATTTAGTGAAATGCAACATATTACTATCAGAACTAACATTATTTCAGTCAATGTGATAACTAATCAATACATATAGACTACTTACGTTTCAAATGATTTATTTCCTTAATGGTTGCCATAACCCATGTGTCCACTCACATAAACAAACCAATACTGAGGTTAAAACGCGTCTGATTCGCATGCAAAATTTTGTACGCAACTCATATATGATAGTCGCAGGCACAATTCATGATTCTAGACTATGAGCTAAGAAAAAAAATTTAGAACCGAGGTAGCATATATGATTAGGGTTGCAAACCGTCCCGATATATCGGGACGGTCGTCGGGACAGTCACCGTTATTGACTCCTGTGTCTTGACGTCACAATAAAAACAATGAAATTTTTTAAAATAAGGAGCAGTTTTAATTTTGTTAAAAAGACAATGATATATTTTTCTTTAACATATATGCCTTTTTATTAGGGAAATACATAGTGTCCCGATATAGTTTCAGGACATTTATGGCAAACCTATACCGTGCGTGTAATTTCCCATTAGGCATGTACATCCACGTAGCGCGATAGATATGACAACATAGCTGCCGTAAATTCCTCCGTCGAGCGGAGCATTCCAGCTTGTTATTTTATTTCAGCCAGCTGGCACGCGCGATGTTGTAATTTTACTCCCTATGCCTAGCGTTCGGCTACACGCACGGTATATGATACCTAGGAGGATAATGTGATCTGTCCAGCGAATCAGACCAACGTATCCCTATGTATTTTGACCTTATGGATCTGAATCCGAAGTCAGAATTGTCAGATTGGCTCAGTTTTCGTCTCTAACATCAAGAATCACCCGTAAATACCGATTTTTCGCTCTGCGCAGTGTTATGGAGTTGTAAGGTTATGGGTTACAGTGAAATGAGGTTATGGCGTTATGAAGCTATGAAATGAACATATTAAAAAAAATCTAACTACTTATTTGAGTGTGAAAGGCGAAACACCGACTTTTTGGCGGTGTTTTTTGAGGTTAGACATGAAAACCGAACCAATTTGACAATTCTGACTTTGAATTCGGATTCAGCTGGTCAAAATACATAAGGATATGCTGATCTGGTCCGCCGGACGGACCACTTTTTTGTGTGGGGGTGTTTTTTTTTGGGATTAGGGATGAAAAGCGAGCCAATCTAAAAATTCTGACTTCTGATTCGGATTCAACGGATCAAAATACATAAGGATATATTTGTCTGATCCGCTAAACATTTCACTTTTTTTTTTCTTGTTTTAGAGGTGTTTATGGGGTTAGGGATGAAAAACGAGCCAATCTGAAAATTCTGACTTCGGATTCAGCGGGTCAAAATACATGAGGATACACTGATCTGGTTCGCTGGACAGACCACTTTTTTTTGTGGGGCTATGTTGTCGTAACGATTGATGATAATGTTTTCACGTATCTCAATGTAGCCCAGACGACAGAGATCATTTTATAGTGAAACCCACAAAAAGTTGCAAACTGAATAATTTTTTTTTTAAAGAGTTCGTGAAAGTGTATAGAATAACATCCTGAAAAGTTTACATTCCGCTCAGATGCAGAACAGTTCTCAAAGTGAAAAAAAAAATTTTTTTATCAATTTTTTCAAAATTAGGCTAGAAAAAAATAAAAATACAGGTGGGTAGACCACGTGTTTCTGAACAAAAAATGTTCTAATAAAATTTATCGCTAAAGCCATGGTTTTCCCGGAAAAAAATAGTGAAGTAACTTTGTCACTCTCCTCGGCCAAGCGCACGGTTAAATGCATACTACGGAGCCTCTAAAAATTCTTAGCAGTTCTAACAAGTAAAATAAAGCTTTCTTCTCTTTCTGATTACATATTTTTAACATTTTTCTTAGTGACTGAGGACTGAGTATAAATATTGAGTCTGGAGGGAAAATATAAAATTATGAACGCATACACAGACACCACACATAACCGCTGAATCGCTTGCATGAATTTTTACGTACCTTTACTGTATTGTGTTTATTACAGATACACCTATCCACATTTCAGCTATATATTGGATTCCTTATACATTTGTTAATGTATTGGAAAAGTTCCAAAATTTATATTCAAAACAATCAAAGATATTTTCATAGTTATAAGGATAAGATCGTGACAATCGCAATTTCTTATCATGATATGATTAATCATATTTTCGACAAAATGCATAAAAGTACACGAATTTGTGTTTGAACATTCGAAAAGTATACATTTTTTCCGAAATAGTGATATTTTATTTTTTCCAATGGATCAATATCTCGGCAAGTTACGGCCTCCAATATATATATTTATCAAGAAAATCACAAGCAATTAAATTAAAATGATTTGAGATGTACTTTTTTTTTGAATCCACGTTACAACTTAATAAACCATAATAATCATGAAGTGTACATACTTTTTAACAGTTCTCAATGAAGAAAGAATTTTTTTGAAAGGCTTTTATTTTTTTCTATATTACTTCCACATCCAGTGGAAGTATGGTAACGACAAAAAAATTTTAAAAATTATTTCAGATAGGCTTAGAACGCCATGAAACGTCGAGATTTTAAGTTTGAGCGAGAAAAAAAATTCTGTCTGTCTGTAACTTTTTTGTGCGCACATTTACTCTGGAACCGTTTAAGATATTAACTTGAAATTTGGTACACATATGTACTTTAACGAAATCTGGAACTAGATTATATTTTCATCTTGTTCCGTCGAAGAGTTGGGAGGTAAATTGGGGTAAATTTGGGGTAAATACGTAAATCAAGCAGTCCATAAAATTGGTATTTAGTATCTACGAAGCTAAGGTCCCAAAAAAATTTTTGGCATTAGGCCAAATCACCTCCACACCATTATTAAAGGGGATGAAAAAAAATGTGATTTAGTGTGTGTACAATAACCAGAAATCGCAAAATATTTTTTTACTTCATTTATCCCCACTACCACCACCACCCCCCTATCACCACCCCCACCCCACTACCAATGTGGGGTATCGTTTTATGGGTTTTTGGGGTAGAGGATTTCAAATATTATATTACTAAAGTTCCATAAACAATTATTTCCACATACAAAATTTGTTCGTTGTGAGTGACTTGGATAGAAAATCTGGATGTGGAAGTAGTGATTCCTTGGGCAGCGGTTTTTTTTTTATTGCAATGATTGAGTTCAAACGTGGATAATATATATAAGTATATTTTTCCCATCCATCCTTTGCTTGTTTTGTTTAAAACAAAAAAGCATCAGAAAGCCTCAATTTCCATATTTTAAATGAACCAACACTCATATAGATTGAACAAATTCTGACTTAGTGACATGTAATTCAATGCGTCGGTGTCATAGTCATGCGTATTCAAGCGCGCGCACGCATGTATCTCGCTTCGAGTTATAACGTTACACTTGACTATTTTTTTCCGGGAAAACCGTGGCTTTAGCGATAAATTTTGTTAGCACATTTTTTGTTCATAAATACGAGATCTATCTATCTGTATTTTTTGTTTTTTCCTAGCTTGACTTAATTTCAAAATTTTGAAGAAATGAATGAAAAAATGTAGTCTTAACTAAACAGTTATTTTCTTAGACTGCATGAAAATCATCCGAAATAGATCAGTATTCTCTAATCTGTCTATAATTTATAATACGACTGTTAGACCAATTTCACAAAAGTACTGAATAAGTTTTAAGAACCTAAATTTTAGAAATTGATTATAAACATCCTCGTTATGAGGTTATTCATACTTTGTAGATTAACATCACTTTAATCTGTAATTGGCTTGTCTATATACCTAATTGTAAATATTAATATATTTCATATAATGTATGAATGAGAGATACAATTTAATTGTTATGCCTACAGTAGGGTTTCTTGACATTTATGAAGTTTTAGTATGCAATGTTAACTAAAACTATCAAGCCCTAAGGAAGTTTATGTATAATAAACGAAACGTAGGGAAAGGTAGCGTGTTTCATTAACCTTTAGTCTTAGTTCCAACAATCACAACTGCTTGAAGTTACTGCCAAGGACACAATTTTCACCCTTTAATTACCACTAGTTATGAATATTACTTATACTTACTGTAAGTGCCAAAGGCAATACAATAGGATCATGTATGCTCCTGAACGAACCAAGTTGGAAAGTTGTATAAATTTATTCTATAAGCATTATTCTATATGAAAACGATTGTTGTCCATTTCGAAAGCAGTGCAGATATGTTTTATGATTCGATGAATGCATGAGGTATGCACGCGCGCGCTCGTTCTTCATTGCTAATCTTTTCACGGTCAAAACGAATAATATATTTCTATTTGACTGTGATAATCAAGCAAATTGATTATTTTTTAAAAGCTTTTATTTAACTTGCAATGTTTGTTTGTTTGTTAGTTTAGTTCAAATCTTGCAAGCTGAAATTCGACTAGTTCTAATTAAGCTAGAGCTTTGAAATTTGGCACACGTGTATACGTCCGGTGACAATGCAACATAATATAGCCATTATCGATCTAAATCCAATATGGCGGACGTTCCAAGATGGCGGATCGGCTTTTAGTCACAACCCCCTTGATATGGGTATCAAATGAAAGGGTTTGACGAGTAAAATACGATAAACAATGTGACTTCATTCTAAATCCAATATGGCGGACGTCCCAAGATGGCGGATCGCCTTTCTCTTCACAACCCCCTTGATATGGGTATCAAATGAAAGGGTTTGACGAGTAAAATACCATAAACTACGTGACGTCATTCTAAATTCAATATGGCATTTGTCTGTAAAATAAGTAGACTAAAAAGTAAAAAATAAAATTATATAAAAAAAATATTTTTTAAAAAAAGCTTTTATTTGAAAGAACTACTAAAAAGTAAAAATTTTTTTTTTAAATTCGTACACCTGGAAACCAAAAGCTTTTGGGGCGGTCAATTGAGCAAAGTAACTGTGCAATAGCGCTATATGACCGTCCCCAAAGCTTTTGGTTTCCAGGCGTATGAATTAAAAAAATATGTTACTTTTTAGTAGTTTTTTCAAATAAAAGCTTTTCCTTAAAAATATTTTTTTTTTATATAATTTTATTTGAATCCACTGACTCGAACTACTGTTGATTATTAGGAGATATCCAAACTTGCTAAATTTACTTCCATAAGTTCCATAAGACTTGCGAGGGGAGTATTCCATGAATAGTTTATATTGCACAGAAATGTGTAAATGCGAGAACAACAATAAAATCATTGCCAACCAGAGAGAAACAGTTTATATATACTGAGATAACAATATTGAAGTTGTCTTGACTATTACTTCCACGTCCAGTGGAAGTATAGTAACGACAAAAAAATTTTTAAAAATTTTTATTGTCCAAATAGGCTTAAAATGTCATGAAACGTCGAGATTTTAAGTTTGAGCGAAAAAATATTTCTGTCTGTCTGTCGGTGTCTGTAACTTTTTTTTGTGCGCACGTTTACTCTGGAACCGTTTAAGATATTGACTTGAAATTTGGTACACATATGTACTTTAACGAGATCTAGAACTAGATTATATGTTCATCTTATTCCGTCGAAGGGTTGGGGTAAATAGGTCAATCAAGCAGGTAAGAGGCCATAAAATTGGTATTTAGTATATACAAGAGAAGCTAAGGTCTCAAAAAAATTTTTGGCATTAGCCACCCCCATTACCACCCCCACCCCCTTATTAAAGGGGATGAAAATAAATTTTGATTTAGTGTATGTACAGGAACCAGAAACTCCAAAATATTTTTTTACTTCATCCACTCCCACTATCACCCCCCTATCACCGCCCCCCTCCCCACTACCGATGTGGGGTATTGTTTTATGGGTTTTTGGGGTAGAGGATTTCAAATATTATATTATTAAAGTTCCATAAACAATTATTTTCACATACGAAGTTTTTTCGTTGTGAGTGACTTGGATAGAGAATCTGGATGTGGAAGTTGTGATTCCTTGGGCAGCGGTTTTTTTATTTTTTCTATGATTTTGATTTATTTATTTTTTATTTTAAAATGTTTTTATTGTTTTCTTAGTTTGTTGGGTATTTTGCCTCTGTAAAAATATTTAAAAATTGTTCATTAGCAATTTAATTTTCTTTTATTTGATATCAAATATTTTTTAATCTCTTTAAAAGAATAGAAAATTAAATTACGTTCATCATAAGGAGCTATTTAAATACCCATTGTAAAAAATGGAGAAGAGTGTATACAATATGAGGCAATATAATAGAATTTGTTAATTTCAAAATGATGAGGTCATCCTAAGTAGTCGGAATCCATTCCAGAATGTCCAGTAACCGTTTTGGTATTGGTATATATATCTTTATACTTTAAAATAAAATACAAAATACCTCAAACTTGTTTTATCAAGGAGTACACGTGACTATTACTATTACTATAGAATGCATTCCCAGTAACAAAACATTGCTACAATAGGTAATAATGTATCCGTTACTGAAGTTAAATGTTATATCATCATATACATATATCAGTGATGACAGTGATAAGTGTCATATTACGTTAATATACTGTTACCAAAATATAGTTGAAACGGAATAGTTGATTCGATTACTATCATAAGTGGCATAATATCACTCGACAATAAACGATAATTTGTATAGTTTAAATATTTACGCTACCTCTAAAAGTTGTATGTACACTGCCGCAAATATTTGGAACAGCAACAACAAAACTTTTACTATCATTCCTCAAAAAAAAATTTGCATCCTTTTTTTAATTTAGCAATAATTGTATTTGTAATATGTAACGATGATGAGCTGATGAGCTGATGAGTTGCATAGCTTTCAAAAATACATACACAGAAAAGATTACACCGCGCACGGTAATATCCCAAATGTTTTGATAATATTTCTAGTAATCTTCTAAAAATATGTAAATACTTACTCTACAATCCGTTAGTTCATATTATAAATATATTTCTTGAAGAAATAATTTTTCCGACAATGTCAAAGTTAGTTATAGTTCAACCGTTGTTTTAAAAAAAGACGCGAATATGTACGAACATTACAGAGCAATAAATCTCCTCTCTGGCGTGTCAAAAGTTATTAGAGTATTATGTGTCTTTTATCATAACATAATCAATAGCAACAAGTGTGTGTTAAGGCTTTTTATAGCTTTATCTCGAGTTTTCGACTGTGATGGCCATGCGTTACTCAATGCTAAACTTTTTAGTTATTGCTCTCATTTCTAAGGGATAGGAAACAAATTATACAAATTCCTAATGGTACATCCACCAATAGTCTAGAGATAAAATAGGGTGTTCTGCAGGGATCTGCTCTTGGGCCCCTCGTTTTATACTTTTTGCGAATGATTTAATCCTCTACTTGAATAAAATACTTAATGTGTTGATGATTTGTTCTGCTGCTTACACTAATATTCTTATAATAGAAGGTAACTTAAATAAATTAATACTTACCACTTAAAAAGTATATAATACAATAACTAAGCGGACGAACAAAGACAAAATAAATTTAAACAAAAATTAGTATTCGTATGACTGCTTGGTTGAGAGGCAAGCATACTTGACTCTCACCCAGGAGTCCCGGGTTCGATTTCTGTCCTTGCCATTGGAATTTTTTCGGAAAAAGAAATTAATCCCGGTATACTAATGTAGAGGGTGTTTGTCTCTTGTCTCCAAATGTGTAACCCTTCCCGCACAAGGCTCTACCAGAGCCTTCAGGGCTAAGGGGGTCGTATTTGGAGATATTGGAGATCTGCACATGCGTTTTCAAAAACAAGCGTATGTCCTTAAACAATCAAATAATTCACGGGTATGAGACACGGATAAGTTTCAAACCAACTCCTTTCTAACAACAATGTATTAAAAAAGTTTTATTTATCTGCTGGATATGGGTGTTTCAATATTTTAACCGATGAAATTAAATCATCTCCAAATATTAAAATTTTTAAATCAATACTCAAACAATTTTTAATGATTAAAGTTTGCTACACTCTAGGCGATTTTTTTTGCCTAATATAGATACTAATACTTTTTACATGCTTTATGTTAATTATTTTTTGTTCGTTTTGCCAATGTTTATTGAAGTTTTTACGTTTACATTTATACATTAGTTTTAAGGATTGACGTATTCTACGTTTTTAAATATAGAAATAAAACACTATATTATATTAAAATGGCGCAGATTTGGCAACTACAAGGAGAATACGTACATTTATGTATGCACAAAGAATCAACTGTGAATAAGAAACTTTATATATCCTTAGGGAAATAGTCACAAAGGAATGAAAGAATGTCAAAGCATATACGAATCTTTTAGTCGAAAGTAATATCATGATTACTGTAAATACCTTATTATTTATATATAAATGAGACGTCGGTCCTAAATTGGAACCCTGAGGGACTCAGCATTTCCCAGGTAAGGAGCACTAGCGCCTGCGTAAGCCTAGCTCCTAATTAAAAATAAGCTGTTTGAAAATCTATATTGCAAGGTGCAGAACGTAACTTTTCTTTTTTTATTATAATCTAATTTGCTGAAATAGCGATTGCACGCCCACATTGCATACAATTCTACAGAAATATAAGCTGAATATTCAAAATACAATTCCGAAGATACGAGACTAAACCTTAATATAGCACTCACACAGAATGTAATCGCGTTTTCCCTACAAAATATTACTTTCTTGAATGAGGTTTTCATTTCCATACTCTCGGCTGCCCCCATTCTTAAATTCGATCAGGCTATTACTACCTGCAGTATATATTATGCCTATGGAGGCAGTAAATTAAATAAAATGTACCTTTTAGGTCCTTTCTTAGTTTCCAATTTATATTTAATAAGTTGGGATCGGTGTATACATTATTTACGCTACTCAAATTCCACAACTAATTATTAATTCTGTTTCATTCTACATTTTGTATTCCTGTCTTAGAATATTAAGTGTGCCCTTTGAATAATTTCAATTAAATATGTAATCATCGTTTTAATCATTTATTTATGATACGTTATTTACGTTGTTGTTTTACAAGTATAAAGTAAATAATAGATTAATTTGTTTTTCACCTTTTGAAAGAATTTCTTAAAAAATGTACGTACCACAGCAAAAGTGCTTCCGTGTACAAATAAAACAAATTGAATTACATCGGAGAGACCAAATGACGTATAAACACCAGACTCAGAGAACACATTAGAAATACAAAGAAGGGAAACTACAAAATCAGCAGTTGTTGAACATTCAGAAGAAAACGGCCATTTGATAAAATTCGACAAAACAAAGAAATTAACTAACACCAAGAATTATTGGCCAAAAAGATACATTGAAATAAATAACCATCCGAATAAATATAACCGTGACACCGGACTACAATTACCAATAACGTGGTAGTCAATGTTCCGCATGAGCAATGATCCGCAACACGCCTCCTGATAACCTGTATAAACAGTGGAGCTCAGTCCAGCAGAGCTCACTTCGCTTCAGAAGAAAACCACGACAAGATGGTCGAAACGTCAAGAACTCAACCAAGTCGGCGCGGAAGAACCGGAAACCAGCAGCTAGAATATGAATAATAGTTATTCTATCTAGAAATGGCATATTTAAATATTAGATCTGTCATACCGCAAAATTATTGATTTCAAAACCTTTGTGAATAAAAAAGTTCATATTTCTGCACTAGGCGAAGCATAGCTGAATAGTAGTTATATAGTGAGAGTTCTGAATCACTAAGGAGAGTGACTCCATCATTATCAGTGCCACGGGGGAGTGTTCGGGGGACGGTTCTATCTTCTAAGATAGATGTCCAAGTATCGGGGTGGTGGCAGGCAGACTCTTAGAACCAAACACTAAGCTTAGATTTAAGATTGTTGATTGTTAACTAGCTCGAGGAGCTGTTCAGAATAACTGTTGAATAGGTCGAACAGCTATCTTCAACAGCTCTTCGACCTGCTTCAGCTGTTCTGCAGTTCGAAGAGCTATTATAAACAGCTCAGCAATTGTCCAAGCTGTTCAACAATCTACAATCTTAGATCGAACCTTAGGGATTGGCCCTCTTAGTTCTCTCTCTCTATTTCTCTCTGTCACTACCCCGACAATGATGGCGTCACAAACGCGTCGTCCTCGGTGGCCGGCGCCGTACGGCATGGTCGGTAGAACCGACAGATACGACGAATCCGACACGGCCGGCAGATGCGGCTCTAGTGTCCTACGTGCGCTTCGTCAGTTGCAATGCGAACACCGACCAGTTCAATATGAGGTCAAGGAATATTCTTCTACAGGAAAGTGCTTAGTTAAAAATTGTACTACTTGACTTATTAAATACTCATAAAACGTATCCGCCATCTTGCTATCCAATTTTTGAGGTACAAGAAGTCAACACAAGTGACCTCACACAAAGCCAGAGTACCACTGTTGTGCTAGACGGATCGGGCGCCGTCCGACAGCTGCGGCTCAAAATCAAATTATTTGATCGGACCTTCGGCACAACCACCGGCCGTGCCGGACTGCACATACGGCACCGGTCACATAGGACACATTCATTGATTTTCACACATTTGATATTGCTGGAACTGACGGTTCTACCAGCCGTGCCGTACGGTGCCGGCCACCGAGGACGACTCGTAAGAACCTTCATTGCCACTCTAGTCAGTGGTCCAGAACTCACACTATAGAACTACTAATAGTTTTATGAACAACTATCTAATGAATGTACCAACATAAATAACATGGGGTAGATGGAGCTAGTAAAGGAGGGAAGGTAGCACTCTATGTCCAGGATAGTTTAAAATATTGTAGGAATATGCTATAGACCTCCTGACATAAATTGCAAATATTTTATTGATGAGAGAGGAAACATTTTCAAGTTGGTGTTATAAGTTTGACCCGTATGTTTGTATGTTTGTTTGGCTGTCTGTGTGTCTGTGGCTTTATATCTCTTCAACGGGTGATCCGATTTTGATGTAGTTTTTTTTATTTGAAAGAGTATTTTGTCGAAAAGGTTATAGGCCATATTAGATTTTGATGTTTGGTCGCCATCTTGAATTCGCCATGTTGAACTTCTCTAGAAATTGTCCGATTGAAGTAAAATTGAAAATGTGCAGGACAATTATGATAGCCGAACATGATTTAGGCCTCATTTTGATTCGGTCATATGAAACTGGTACGATTAGATACATTGATCGGGGGTTTTTAAAAATTTTCAATTTTACTTGTTCATTCTATGCATACATATTTTATGTGCTGAAATTTGTACTTCTTTTTCTTTAATGTGTAAGAATTTTGGTGAATAAATAAAGTAATACATAATATATCTGAAATTACCCAGTTATACGCGCGATCCTTTCGTCAAAACTGCAATTGTCCCCCGCTATCGGGGCTTCGAGACTAAGCGAACGTGCGAAAATGATTCCGTGTGTTTTACTTACGCATTTACCTAGACGCGAAAGTCTAGTTCTCTGCCCTAATTCATTGATCAGTAAATTTATTAAGTCCACTGCCCAGTTAAGTGGTTAAAGCGAGCAATCCCATGCGGAAATCCGCCCAAGGCCAGGAGTCTATATTCGCTCTTGGCTATGGATAGCAGACTGCAGACAAAACAAAAAAGTAATATACAGATTCAGAAAGTGTTTGTTTTGGTATGGCACTAGTTTCAACGATTTAACCGACCGCCCACAATAAAGACGTCTACCAGTACTCTAGCAGAGGTAAAGAGTGACACGCCTCCTCAAGAGAATTTATACATGATTGCTTGTTTCGCTCTCGCTTGCCGCTTTCGCTTGCTCTTATTGCCATCCCAAAACCAACGCTTTCCGATTCTGTATACTGTTATTCTGAAGTCGGCCTCTAAAAAGTAAGGGAATAAAATTTCACTCAATTTTGCGAATATCTGTCTACCTATTAGTGGAAAGTAGCAAGGAACTGTACCTTCTTACCTAATATCAATTTAAAATCGGTGCAAAACGTATTTTTGAAATTAGATATTTTTGCTTCGATTTCAAATTGATATTAGGTAATAAGCAACAGTTTCCTGCTACTTTCCACTAATAGCTAGACAGATATTAGTAAAACTTAATGAAATTTTATTTCTTACTCTTTGGAGATATTTTTTGAAGATTTTTGAATCCGGTCAGATCTTTTGTTTTTTTTTTGTGTATCACTGTTGTCTATAGGGCCCCAAAATGTATGTCGCTCCATGTAGCCTAGTTACGCCTGTGTCAAAAACCTACAATTTAAAGAACAAAGTCTTAGCGCGACCAAATAGTTTTTGTGAAGCACCAAGAATTTTTTGAAAAGCTCGTTTCTTAGAGAAAATATTATATATTTTTTCTGTAATTGTCCACAATAGTTTACATTCATAAGACTTATCTATTCATCAAATTTTATTTAAAAATATTTATTATTTTTTTAAATAGTTTCAGTTTATGTTAAATTCAAAATTTTCCAGGTTTTTTTTTGCAAGAAAATGGCGGATCAGATTTGGACCTGTGTAGTTATTCACAATTTATTTAGAAATATTTTAATTAATTTTTTTTTATCGGATCCGATGAACAGAACCCGAGATATTAAAAAAACGTTTTCCAAAAATTTAATTTCCAAAAGACTTCATCATTAAAATTTTACTGTAACTTCCTGATAAATATACTAATTACATTTCCCTCCCCCCCCAAGCAATCGTTGGAAAAATCTATTAGTGAATTAAAGTTTTTTATACCAAAATTTTTGTACTACTTACAAAAAAATGTATAGTAAGGTGTACTCATATTCCGTGCCTAAAAAAGAAAAAATGTTATTTTTGTCAAATAACTTAATTAAAGTAGTCAATTAAGAGCAGGTCCCCACGGATTACGGAAACATCGAACGTGTTGTGTCGTACACAAATAAATATCGGACTACATGTGAAATATAGGAGGGTCAACGTGCGTAGCAGGGTATAAAACTAGTAGGTTATAAATTAAAATTTAAAAGTTTTTTTCACATATCCCACATATGTTTGCTAAATTACCGTAATGGTACTATATTTTTCAATCAATAAATTGAAACAAATACATTGTCGTCGTAATACCCACTGGATACTAAAAAACAGTTAAGTTATTGGAGCCGATGGAAAGTTCTTCGATTCGTTTTGGCCCAACGCATTGGTTTTTATTAGGTCTGGCGTGGTCAATTTCGCCTACTCTGCCTCTGGAGACATCTGGCACATGCCCTTATTTTCCGCTAAGGATCCAGGCATTTAAGTTGAGAATTATAAAAATACACGTTTTCGAACTTCTTCAAATTTAATAAATCTCGTATGGATAGAGAGTAGAAATATAACATCGGAAATGATTTATGGTTATAAGTAACACAAACTTTTGACGTTTTATAAAGGAGCATCCAGGAGGAGAGTTTACTTATCGAGTTTAAACGGGAAAAATAGAAAAGAATGCAAATCGTAAATTTTTGTTTGTCAGGTGTAACTTCTAGTTTAAAGCCTCAATTGCGGATACAAATTTAAATCGTGGATATTGTCACGCCTAAAACGTGCTAAAACTGAAAATTAAGAGTATCTGAAATAAACGGCAAATTAAATCTAACCAATTTTAACAAAACAATAGTTGTTTAATAAAATAATAAAATAAAACAGTAACAATACAAAAACATACAAATATCACAAAACGGGATACAAATCCACGACGCAGCGGGGTTTTTGGGGATGCTTCCAACGGGCAGCGCCTTCAGCCCGCGTAGACATTCCGGATAAATGATGCGTCAGATTTTACTAAGTTCAATGTTGATTTTGTTAAATGTTCACACAGCAGTTCTCAGTTTGTTTATAACTATACACACATATATTCAATTGGCATTGAACCAAAATAATAATTTAAAATATTACTATGCAACTTAGTTATGAATTGTTTTTATTTTTGCGATGCTATACAGGGTGATTCGCGAGGAATGTGCTATATGAATGGCAGATAGTAGCACTTCAAGGCGAGTCTAGATCGCCAACAAAAAAAAATATTTTGGCCACTGGTTAAGAAAATACAGGGTTGTTTTATGCGTTTGGTCTGAAAATGCAAAGAGCTAATTGAATGAAATTTACCAGTAACATTCCTCAGCTGGCCTACTTGGTTTTGAAAAATTCAGGGTCGGACTCGGAAAAAATCTGCCCTTCTCGTTTTTGACAAAAAAGGTAAATTTTTCTATCGCATCAAAACAACGAATCAATTTTAACGGCACACCTAACCCGTTTCGGCAAGAAAATTTAGCACATCACGACTAACACTTTGACCAGGAATTATCTATGGAATGGTTTTGTAGAGTCTATTCAGATGCTTCAGATCCATATCTCTTCTAAGACTTCACATAATACATAGAAAATACAAATTCAAAAACCTTCCTATCCAGTAAGAAAAGAAAAATACAAGGTCGTACTTGTGAAATTTCTTATTCGTTCCGAACTATGGTGTCTAATCTATCTATCTAAAATGATAAAATCTGAATGGACTTATGGATATAATCTAGTAAATGAGGAATTAGGTTTGACAATATCATGGAATTCTAATTAAAAGGGCAGATTTCGAGTGAGTACCTATCTATGTCATCAGCTATAATATGGTGAATTTCTCGTTTCAAGGGTTGAACCACTTTATCACTAAAGGAAGTTGTGGTTTCCTCGTACAGACTTTTTGCTTGTCCTTAAATCAATTCTATTAAATATGCAATAATAGTTTAAAATCACAAACTTTTCTTATATATTGTACCTTAATATATTTATTAATTCAAAATTCAGTTTTTTTTTTTCGAAAACAGCACATAATTATTACTCTATTTATATAAACAATTAGTGTTACAAATAGTATTAAAATAAAATAGATTTTATGAAGTTTCTTTAAAAGGAGAAAGTAGCCCTCATTTTAAAGAAACTTCATAAAATCGAATTTGATCCTCCTTTATTGTCAAGGAAGAGTAGTAGTGTATTTATTGTGTGACAATACAATATTGTTTACTCTCGTCAGATACGAATATGGCACTTAAATAAGATAAAATAAAAACAGTGTCGTAAGAACATCAATATACAAGTATTGCAAGTATAAGCTGGACAATAAAATAAAACAAGTCGGATCAAGAATACAGACAATCACATTTAAAAACAATTAAAGTGCGTGAAAAATTCGTCAATCTCATAAAAGACTTCTTTCAGAAATTTTTGTACTTTCTTGACAAACGCAATATCATTAAGTGTTTTTCAGCTCTAGTGGGTTGTAGAATTTTACCGATAAATATTTAAATGAATTTATGTTTCTAGTGAAACGGAAAAAGAGGAAGTACAGCAGATTCCTTGTTTTGTAGCAGTTTTGAGTTTGGTAATGAGCAGATTGTTTCTAGCAAAAAGAATACTCTTAAATATACTGATTAGTGCAAGTAAGGATACATAACCTCTAAACATAGGTCTACAGCTTTCGTTATATTTTGAATTCGTAATAACTCTGATTGGTTTCTTTTGCAATTTTAAAATTTTGGCAGTATGTGCAGTGCCGCCCTACAAAAAAAATCCATAGCACATTATGCTATGAAAGAGTCCATGATATGTAATCAAGATAATATTTTGATTAATTTAATTTTTAAGTTTTTTCAGTAAATATATTCTACTGGACAATTTTTTGGACATGCAATTTATGTGGCTTTCCTATATCAATTTGCTATCAAAAATGATACCTATATAAATTGATATAAATTCGTGTGTTTAGATATAATATTAAATTTTGAGTTTTTTGAGCGTTTAGACTTAGTTTTACATTAGAGAAGTATTGCTTGGCTTGTTGTGCATCTGCTGACATATTAGTGAGATTATCCATATTATTATTGGCTTAAGTAGAGTATTGTCATCAGCATATGCAATAATTTTACTTTGGATGTGTTCTGCTGATATATCGTTGATATAAACAATAAATAATATTGGTCCTAATATCAACCCTTGAGGAACACCAAACTTGAGAGACTTTAAGGAAGAGTTTTCACCATTACTGCAAACACTGACGTCTGTCTAACATATAAGTTTTAATGAAAGAATGCACACAGATCCTCTTATACCGAAACTCTAATTTTATTAATAATATGTATGTAATAATAGGTCCAGTGGTATTTCGCCGAGGGACCCCAGCAGGTCCAATAGACTCATTCTCGGGAACATTTAGAGTGCTTCAGGGTTCTCATATTAGTCCCTTGTGAAGGCAAACAATGAATGCTTCTTAATATTGATAAATTCTATTCTGTCATTTAGTCGCTGGCTGTTCTCCATCAGTGCCGACTACAGTATTAACAAAGTGGGCTTGCATAGCGTAACTACGTGAAATATTTAGGCTTTATATTTTATTCTACTTTCTTTCTCTGAGCATTTTGAAAAAATGATCAGGGAGCAATTTCTTAAGAGAATGACTCAGGATTTTCAAATACTCGAACATTACTATATGTTATGTATTTCTCTGGTTAGATCTATATGAAATATTGTTCGGTCGCCAAATAAATAAATCAAAACCAAATTTTTGGCATTTGGTACCTATTATATGACCTATGTAAAATAAGCCACTAATTTTGAGATGCGACGTTATCAAAACAGGAGAATAGTATAATTTTATTTTGTATTGAAAATTACTAATTACTACTAAGTGAAAGTGTAAAGTGGATAGTGAAGTAGCGCTAATTGAGGATTTGCACGAAAGAAAGTTTGGTAAAAAGTGCCTAGATTGATATCACTGTAATTCACTGCACATGTTGACCAACTCATCTAATTTCCAAACTTTGCAACAATTAAATACCTATAATGTATAATAATCATTACATTGTTTTCATTATCTTTAATGTTAAACCTACTTCCATTGAATATAAATCATCTTTATTAGGTTGTTTCGTAGTCTACAATATTTAAAAAATGTCGAATTATGCATTTTGTCAATCACTGCTGCCAACTCTTCTTCTAAACTGAGAGTTGGAAACAGTGTTTGACAAATTGCATAATTCGACAATTTTTAAATATTGTAGACTACGAAACAACCTAACAAATATCATTTATATTCAATGGAAGTAGGTTTAACATTAAAGATAATGAAAACAATGTTATGATGATTATATTATAGGTATTTAATTGTTGCAATGTTTGGAAATTAGACGAGTTGGTCAACATGTGCAGTGAATTACAGTAATACCAATCTAGACACTTTTTACCAAACTTTCTTTCGTGCAAATCGTCAATTGATTTATCATCGTCACTTGTAATTCGAACGATATGATATATTTGAAAATGGACTATTTTAAAAAATTTAAAATTTAAAAGAACGCCAGAAAATAAAACGTGTAGTGTTATTGATTATAATCGAAATTGAACAAGGTAAACTTTACGGTATTTGCACAATGCGTAATTAAATGAAAAATGTATGCTTATTGATTTTAACAAAAAAAATGTTACGAACAATAAGTTGTCTGATATTTGACCTTGATATTTATTTATTCGTTGGAATATGGTCTAACATAAATATTTGTTGCAAGGTGGACACCAGAAAAGTCTCATAAACTTATAGTTTAAAATTAATGTCATAAAATATCAGAAAAACTTTGGCCCTCATGAAACAGGGAAACGAAAGTTTTGCGTCCATATGAAAATTAGTTTTATCTAAAATAAATAAAAGATTTGCAGAAAATACCACCTTAGTTGCAATAATGGTCTGAGTGTAAATTGCAACAAAACGAAAATTAGGATTGTAGACTGATCAAATGATAACCACCCAGACACATCAAGGATAGCTGACTGTGAGGTAGAAAATAAATTGAAGATCTTGTAAACAATATTAACGAATACGAATAGCCCGTTCCTGGAGACTAATAATATTTTAAACATATCCCAACATGGTTTTCGTAAATAAAAGTCTACTTCAACTGCCATAGCTGAATTCTCAGATTTTATTTACGAGTCGCCGAATGAGGGGAATTTAAATATAGCTTTATATTTCGATTTAAGCCGTGCATTCGACTCAGTGGATCACCATCTGCTGCTTGAAAAGCTCTCGACTGCTGGTGTTCGTGGTATTTCAAACAACTGGATAGCATCCTACTTAAACAACAGAAGCCAAATAGTTATCTACTATAAACAATTATAAATCTGAGTCATGTAATGTATCAGTTGGAGTGCCACAGGGTACCATATTGGGGTCCGTATTATTTTTGGTATTTTTAAACGATATATCCTTAAAATGTCCTACAGCTGATACGCAAATAATATATGCCGATGACACAAATTTTGGCATACATGAAAATAATATGAAAGAAGTAGTATCAAAAGCTAATAAATCTACTCATGAATTTCTAGAGTACTGCTCAAATAATGGACTATCCGTAAATATCAATAAATCTAAGTTTTTATGACTTTTCTTCCGAAAAATTCTGTCCGAGATTGCAGTTTCTTAGTCAGACTAAATAATATTTCAGTTGAACAGGTACATACTGCAAATTTTTTAGGTGTAACATTTTGATACTAAGATGACATGGGAATTTCATGTAGAAAAAATATCTAGTAAGCTAAGTAGCATATGTTTCTTAATTCGACAGCTAAGGGGTACTGTAAGCTTGAATGTACTTAGATTAGTATATTTTGGCTTAGCAGAATCCATTATATCCTACGGCTTAATATTTTGGGGAAGCTTGGCACACATAAATAAGGCATTTGTTGCACAAAAACGCATATTGAGGGTAATAGCAGGTGTTCATCCCCTCACTTCATGTAGGGATCTTTTTCAGAGGTATGGCATCTTGAGCCTCCCATGATTATATATCTTTCTACTAATAGTAAATATAAAGAAAAAATCTTTAGTAAGAAATAGCTCCATACATTCCCATGATACACGAACCAAAGATAATTTTCAACAACCATTTTCTAGGCTCTCTGTTGGTCAGCATTGTCACATTTATAGAGGTATAAACTGTTACAATAAATTTGTAAATCGTTATGGCAATAGCGAAAATTTTAATAATTTTAAAGGAAGGTTATACGATTTCCTATTAAACAACTCCTTTTATAGTTATGAAGAGTTTTTAAATTTTAAATGATTGTATGTGTTTCGGAATGTTGTATGTTATACGATGTGTTACATTAGTTTTAAGTTTGACTAGTCCAATAACTGATGCATTTTTTGTATTATGTTGAGTGATGAATAGATTATTATTATTATTATGAGCTTCGGCGAAGACTACAAATAGCAAGATAGGCAACAAAATTTGGCATGACAAAAATAGCACGTGACGCAGAAAGGTCAAACCTGCTAACCCTCCAGTTTCCTCCATCTTTCTTTACGCCTCTAAGACTTAGCTTGTTAGGGAAGTAGATAGACGCAGTGCGTATTGATGCTTTAAAGATGTAGGTCTGAAGATATTTGTTACGAATTCTCTGGACACCTAATACCTCTATTCTTCAAGAAACACGTCCCTAAAACCGACTCTCCAGCATAGTAGTCTCTCGAATCCTTTGGTTTTTGACCCCATCAACCGAAGAGAGAACAATATAGAACGGTTGATGGTTCAGAGAAAACCAGTTGGCAAGAGACAAAGAGGGCGCCCTCAAAAACGTTGAGTTGATGTCACCAAAGAGCTAATAGGAAAGAGCCTTAGTGAAGTTGTGCCGCCAGAGGTGCTACTGTATGACGTATTCCAACTAGACTAATTTTCATGAATCTCAAGACGTGTGAGAAGACGTGAATAAAAAGAAGGGATAATAAAAAAATAAACCTTGCAAAAGTATTTACAAGGGGGCGAGCGTAGAGGCGACTTCAATGTGAATATCAGTCGATATTCCGTTGAAGCAACGTCGAGCGCGGTTAGTACTTGGATGGGGTCCCATCTTGGGAAATACAGCGTTCTCGTCCCACCTTCTAGCGGCTTGTATATCAGTGTATACGCGGAAGTTACGTAATTTCAGACGAGGATTACGTAGTGGATATACCATCCTTCGGAGGGGATGTAAAGCAGGCGGTCCCTTGTCTATAAAATGTTAGGCAAGTAAAAGATCCCTACTCTTCTTAAGGGAAGAGGTTCGGCAAAATTTCCAGGTTGGGGGTAGCTCGTCTCCTGGCGTCGGTGATAGGCCCTGGTAGCGGAAATAGGCCGACGTTAAATAGTAAAAAAAAAAAAGTATTTAAAAGACTGGTCTCTGCTAATCATTTCTGATAGTTTTGGCTCCAACCGTGCATCAGTTGCTGCTAAAAATCTTCTACGAATTATTGTGGTAATTCTGATCGGACGTCTGGGAAATTTAATTATAATATTAACGGCCGTGCTAGTATCTCATTCAGTTTGCCGACACCGTTGCAATAGGCGACCAATCACATTTTGACTTGCGTCAAACTGATTTGCCGTACTATTTATGTAAATACTTACCTCTATTATTTGATTTTTATATTTCAATGTGTTTGCGTACCGCCCATCCAAATAACTTACAAGTTGCTGACTTATATCTATTCCAAAGCGACTTAATTCGAAGTGTCGTGGTGGGTCGTGGCCTACGTAAATGATTCCATCAGGCCACCGCATTGCACTCGAATCCGACTGTGACGTCACGAAAGGAGTCCTTCGGTTTTACAAAGCTACTGGGCTGCGGGTGGATTTCGCGCGATTTTGCAAGATTAATATTTTATTTTTTCGTATAATTTGTTTAGTATGAAGTTGAATATGGATTAGTGTCAACTAATTGGGTTTCAATTTGTATTGGAGTCGAATGAAAAGTGAGTTACTTAAATATTTAATGTGGCTAACATAATAATAATTCAAATAGATAGAGAGAAATACTATAAATAAATGATTCAACCTCCTAATACTTAATAATCATAACAGTTATTGAAATTTGATCTTGATTTATTAATGTATATTTATACTGTGAACATTATGAAAGTGCCCTTAATTAATGAATGTCAATTAAACTCAGGTAAGAATGCCCCGTCGATGTTGTTGTGTGCCAGGATTCAAATCAAATTACAATAAACAACGATATACTACTGTGTTTCGCGTTCCGTCGGACAAGAACCTTTCAAAAAATGGTCTCACAGCATTCACCGAAAACATTTTATCCAGAATAAAAGTTCAGTAATTTGTGTTAATGATTTTAGTAAGCAATTTTTAATTACTGAAGATTCTGTCAAAAGAGATGATGGAACTCTTCTAACACTTCCTCGAAAAATCCATAAACTTTGTGAAGATGCTGTTCCTACAATTTTTAATGAACGACCCAAATCCAGAGTTTGATATCTGGAAGATTGAAAATGACTTTCTAAACATAAAGTCCAAAAAAAAAAAAATTAGAAACGAAATAGACAGAAACCTGCGATAGTTGTGATATGCAAAAACTGCAACTAATTCGTATTTGTTTGACATACTTTTCTAATATATTGTTGAACAATTATTCTGAAGTGACAAATAATCATATAAGGGAAGAAAAACAAATGAGGTGTAATAAGAAAAAAAAGGCATTTTTAAGAACGCCGGCTTCTTGAATTTCTCCAATTTTTTTGCATAGATGTGTTTACAGACGTTATAGTAATCGTTTCTGATAGTTGAAATGTTGTGCTTATTTTGGAAAACTACCCCCTACAATGGGGGTAGTTTCGAAAAAAAAATGCGAAATATCGGAAGTAGTAAGTAGTATTGTCCTCTAAATAATTTTATTTATGGTAAAGACAATAATTTTTTTTTATTAAAAATACCAATATTGTAGGGGGTAGTTTTCCAAAATAAGCGGAACATTTCAACTATCAGAAACGTTTATATAACATCTGTGAACACATTTATGCAAAAAAATTGGAGACATTCCAGAAGTCGGTGTTCTTAACAATTACCGGAAAAAAAATACTAGCAATAAAGAGATTAAAATAAACTGTGATAAAAAAAAGGCAAGTTGATAAGTTGCAATCTCTGTAATAGGAATTAAATTTAAAATAAATATGTTGTACATACTTGTGTATGTACTGATCTTTTAATATTTATAACAATAACTGTTGTGACTTATTATTATAGAGGCATTTTAAATTTTTGTTACCCAAAATTTATTGCTGTTAGAGTTTAAAGAAATAATTATTTTTTGTTTTGTTTTAACTATTATTAAAAGTGTTTATTTTATTTTGAATCAATAATCAATCAAGTGTGTATTTTAGTTTTATAGATATATTTAATTTTATAGTATAATACTGATGGGTAATCATTTACAAATTGTTTATTTATTTATTTTTAGAAAACTATTTGTGTTTTTATAATATAGTTTATTATTAATTATATAAAGTAAATCATTTTTAAGCATACATTTACATTTTTTGTTCATATAATTTTATTAGAAACGTTCAAGAAAGCGTTAAAAAGGTTTCGGTATGTACCGTAATGCTAGGACTCCGACGGCCGCCATTAAATTTAATGCGGTGGCCTGATGGAATCATTTACGTAGGCCACGGGTGGGTGCGCCTGTGCATTTATCTGTTCGGTGCTGATGAAGTCTAATATCCACAAGTCTGTCAGCGGATGGCGTTGCATTAGAAATGGGCGATTCGACTCTTTTAAAGCATTCGTACCAAATGAATCCGTATCAAGAAAGGATTCGTATCGAGAGATTCGTACGATTCGTACCACTTCGTATCACTGATTCCATGATACTAAACAGTATCATGTACTGATTCGTACCATTCGTACTATTCGTACCCACACTCCCACTCCACAGCATAGATTGTAGAATATTATATGTGGTGTTAGTTAGGACCAGAGTTTTATAATGTTATATTAACCGTACAGTTTAAACTTAGGACTTCGAGCATTACATTAATAATTTCTTCGTCGTCATTAGACAGTAAATAGTAAATAGATAGATAGATAGCGTTTATTTAACCACGTTATATACATGTTTGTACATTTGTAGCAAGTCAACTAAACAAAAAACAATAATAAAAAAAGAAAAAAAGGGTAATAAATTACAGATTTTGTATGCGTACATTGTATAAAACGAATGCTATCTTGCAGTACATTGATAATAATCATATAGTAATAATCAAATATTTCGAATATATCCATCATATTACATATTACATATTAAAACAGGGAATTGTTTCAATTATAAGGTTATGAGTATTTTAAAATCTGAAATCTCCAGTTTAAGCGGGGGACCGTGTCACCATTTGAAGTTTAACCTTATACAACGGGCCCTAAGAGTATCGCATCGCAATACCGGTACCGAAATTCCATATTCGTATCAAACGTATCGGCGATACGAAATGTACGAATCTTTTTTTTTGTGGGAAGGATTCGTACCAATGATACGAATCATACGAGTACTACCCACTTCTACGTTGCACCCTTCCAGTGGCGTAACAGAAACTGAGTGG
This sequence comes from Rutpela maculata, assembly GCA_936432065.2. NCBI lineage: Eukaryota > Metazoa > Arthropoda > Insecta > Coleoptera > Cerambycidae > Rutpela > Rutpela maculata. The sequence goes on along the minus strand of OW386285.2, from coordinate 385,899,332 downwards.
CCCCCTAGCAAACGTTTTCAGGGGCCCCCTCTTTATAACGAGTGGAAAATAATAATTCTTATCTTCATTACTACATATCAAGTTTATGAATTTTTGAATTAGTTAATCGTGTAATAACATTATTTAAGAATTTAATTCATTTAATTATAAAATGAAATACATATCTGTGAAAAGTAAAAGCTGGCCGCAGAGTTTTGAATGGGGGTCGGCCATCCAGCTGGCCGTGCCCCCCCCCCCCCGCTGTGCGGGGTCTGCGAGGGTGTTTGTTACGCCACTACACCCTTCCGAAACGAGAGTTCCTTAAATTAAATATAAATCCTTTTCTGCTGGCTTATTGCAACCAACGAATATGTGCGTATGTTTGATAATTTGGTAAAAATTATTCGGTACGCACGTGACGGCTTTTGAAAGGTATGTTATGCCTTAGAAGGAGACATTGAACGTTTATATTATTTATTACTATTCCTTTTAAATGATGTTAATATTTTTCTGCTACTGTTTGTAATATGGAGAAAGAGACAATTGTGTTCTAAATAAATATACCAATTTTCGAAATTTGTTGTTTTATGGTAATTGATAACTATTTCCTTTTGATTGGGGATGTTTTCCCGCGTGCCTAAACATTAAAATATTCCATTATTCCAATTGTCGACCTGTTTTTAGCATTAGATATTATATTTTTATTGGCTTGTGTATTATTATTACCCATATGCACGACACGGTGCGGTGGAGCGATCATATCCCTGTGGCCTTGAACTCCATAACTGTCGTTATTCACTTTGCCAAGCTTCTCTTCTGTCAGGAACAGTAAAATAACACTTCACTCCACAGTCAAATTCCCCTGTAATCGTATAGTGACTTTTAAAATCAGTGGAAATACGTTTGTAAGACTCCTCTGTTATTTACATTTATTATATTATTTTTAAATTTAAAATATGAATTCCATTTTCCCGTATTAATAATTCAAGATGTTCTTGCTTTAAAGTTGATATTTTCACCAGACTACGCGATGGTGGGTAATATAATTTAATAGTGTGTATACAACGTGATTTACTATAATATGCGGAAAATAAAATGGTGTACTAGTCTTCAATGTGGGAAAGCCCCTGCAAAATTTTAGCGTGTTCTGAGGTAATTTAGTATATTAAATTATTAGTAAATTTGCGAAGATACACTACTGTTATTGACTAGGTCAGTAATAGGGCGACGAACTTACTTGTGGAAGAACGTACTGGAGATGTTTACATTTCCTTAATTGGTATAAAAAGTGAAGCTGGCGAGTGCAATCAAAGTGCCGCGTTTTTTGCTTTCGGTCGAACAATCAGGACACCGGCGTGTTATTGACGGGTTTAAGTAAATACTTCTTATATCTACTTCTGTTTGCAGAGTTCACTAGCATGGGGTCAATGTCTTTTCGATTTATTTCGCTATTTTTGTAGTGTGATTTCATTAAAACCAAAAAGTCACTTCTACCCGTTCCAGCTTTGTTGTCAATAGTGTCAATCCCAAGTCTGATAAAGTGATATGGTTGTACCGCGTTACGTCAGATTGGTTGAAGTCATTGGCGGCGCATTTCTACAAAAAAATAAGGTAATTTTTTTGGTCAATTTTTTTTAAATCTTTCATTTTTTAACTCCTTTCGGTGGGGACAACCTACTGTTAAATTTTCCGCATGTCATGGTAGATCACATTGTATGTATGTTTATTTGTTCTTTTGTTCCTTGCTAGAGCCTAAACGCTTTGGCCGATTTTCATGAACCGAACGTCAGGCGATTCTTGTTAATCCTGAGAGTGTCATTGAAAACCTACAAAAATCAAAATGACGGCGAACAGTGGGCCATTTTGTCGAAATGACACGTCTTGTCTTGACATCTTGAAGAGAGACAGAAAATTACGAAGATTTCCTACATGAGCTGAGCTGGGTTGAGTGCTTCATAAATAGTCCAATGAATGAATGCCCAAAAGGGAATTGTAGAGAACATTCCTCTTCAGGAATGCGTTTGGGGTAGTTAGGAGCTAACATACTAAAAGTCCTCGCTTCGGTTGGAAGGTTCCTTTTTTAGATTCTTTGCTTATAACTCGGAAACGATGCGTCGCACGGAAAAAGGTAATCTATGCAAAATTAAACATAATTAAATTTCCTGCAATAATGTTTATATTAATTTTCTTCCTATGTGTTATAGTTTACGAGATATTCGCCAGCCAAAATGGATTGTTAATAAATAAATTAATTAGGTACCTTGAATATTTCTATCAAAACGGTTTACCGTGGTCTGCTAAAGAGGTCTACACACGATCCAGCGGCAGGGAGCCAGCCTTATCGGCATGCTTTGAACTCATCTTGAAGAGTGAACTGGTCCGCTGGAATTCCAGTTATCTTCAAAGCTCCAGCTGCTGGGACCCAACATTGTCGGTACGCTTTGAAGATAATTGAAATTCCAGCGGACAGTTCACTTTTACGAATGAGTTCAAAGCATTCCGACAAGGCTGGCTCCCTGCCGCTGGATCGTGTGTAGACCCCTTAATAAATCACACTCACTAAACTATCTTTATTTTACAACACTCGACGTATTTACTAACGTAATATTTTGTCGAAATCTTTACATTTCCTTAAATATACAGTGTGACTCACTTTAAATGAAGACACCATATAACTTTTTTATTTTGTTTCCGATTTGAACCAAATTTTACTCAAATATAGAATAAATTAGGATCTACTTATATCTACTAATATAATGAATGTTTTAAAAAACAGAACAACTGTTATTACTCAGATTTTATATTGTATGAATTATGTACGGATTATAAATAATTCTGTACCGTATTTCTTTCGTTTTTCTTTCTCGGGGTGCTTTTCTTATTAATTCAAGGGGTAGGAGGGTGGTGGCACAATTTCTTACTATATGTGAGTTCGACTAGTCATAACAATAATTCTACCGAAAATCTCATATCGATTTTCGGGGGGTGGTTTTGTTATTTGTTACGAGGAGTTGAAGGGTTGTAGGGCAATTGCCTAAACTCTTCCAAATACGCTACAGAATTATATATAATCCGTAAATAATTCATACAATATAAAATCTGAGTAATAACAGTTGTTTTATTTTTTAACATATTCATTATATACTGCCTTTTTAAATATTTTCTACCCTTGAATAGGGGTGATTTTTGCATTTTTTCAAAAAAGTAAAAAATATGCTCATCTTACAATTTCTCATAGTTTAATTTGAGCCCTATAGGATTTATTTTGCTCTTTCCCTTGGTCCGCTATCTACTATGCAAAAACAGGCGAATTTTGCGGTCATTCTTTGCTGTCATTCTACAATTCATGGAATTATAGAATGACAATTATTAAATTAACAATCTATGTCCTTCCTGCTTTTTGATAGTGTTGGCGCTCTGGAATGTATCAAATAATCACAAGAGATGCTTGTAAAGTATCTACATTGAATGTCGGTGAGAAGCTTTGTATTAAACTAGGAGTCCCTCCCTGCATTAGCAATCGTGGTCTGCCATCCACGTACTCGCTTCGAGCTTCTTGGCTCTTATAAACCTGAAGTGGAATGAAGAGACTGACTGAAGTCGCTGATGCGGTTTCCATTTGCCCTGCCAGGCTAGTCCTAAGGCAGCAACTTAAAAATCAAGTTGTTAGCTCCATCTACCGTTATTAATTGCAAATACCTTTGCGAGCACCGATGATGATAATGATCATTTTTGTGACAGTCGTGTAAAAACTGTTAGCTTGTTTGAATGCATTTCTGTATCTATTTTTAAAAATAGAATATGTCCTAGACTATTCGAATGTTGTATTCAAGAACGGACTTGTCTAATTGATAAGAGAACCCAAAAAGATCCAGAAAGAGTTTTGTTAGTATATATTTTTATTTAGAATTGAAAGATAATTCAGTTGTAAAAGACGAATAAATAATTGTCTTAACTTCGAGCATGATCTTCATGCAGCAGCGAAAATAAAATATAAACTGGGATTGTCGTAAAGCAGATAAGTTCGTTACTCGAATACAATTTACATAAAATCCCAGTGATTCTACTCCGCCACTGTGCGATACGGACTTCGCAAACCATTAATTCGATTATCCCAAATCTGTTATTGGGTCACATGCCATTTTCCTCAGTCCAATATTTGTTAGTAAAATGATTTACTATAATACACATCCTGCCAGAATCACTGAAACCTAATAAAGAAAACAAAAGGCAAATAGAACAAGACGAGAGAATAATTGATCGAGTGTCGGAGCAAAAAATAATTCATTATAGTTCTATTTTGCCAAATGAGGAGATTTCTATGACGGCTCCATTTGGGATGGATGGATATCTACAGGGTACAGGAAAAATATGTTTTTTACTTGAAATACACCCGAATTAATCCCGCATTTTTGTCAACTGTATGTATACTGTGTATTTGAGGAGGGTCGCTTTAAATTTCAAAAGTTCGTCCAGATACTTGGCATCAAACACATAGTCTTTTCTTCTTTCTTATTCACAGCATCTTGAGAGATGTTTTGTGCCCTACGTTTACTATATTAGCCCTACGTTTAAAAATTAGAAGATTCGGGAGAATACGACGCAGCAAAGTCACTTTGTGGGACATATTTGTTGGAGAATTAAGGCATTGATACATTGGATTGTCCAAGGAATTCGTAACAAACGACTCCAAACCCACATCTCGAAGGTATCAATACGTCGTCTGTCTACTTACTTAATGATCCATATCTCAGAGACGTAAGGAAAGAATAATGGATGGCCGTTAGCAAGTCTGATATTTGAGAGATTTGTAATATTTCTGCCATGCCAAATTTTGCTCAATTGGTAAGTTGCAGATCTTGCCATTTGTATTCTTCGTCGCATTTCATATGTGCAGTTGCCGATGTTCTCCACAAGGGCTCCAAGGTATACCATCTTGTTTACTACCACATATCCTTAACGTGTCTACAATCATAATTTCCGTTTTGTTGCTGTTTATACTTGAACCGTACTCAGAAGGTTATCCAATAGGTCTATGAGCCCATATTTCCTTGCTGCAACTAACGTGGCATCATCAGTTCTCTAGCACACAAGGCATAGCGTATTTACTGCCACCGTTCGTGTTAGAATACAGCCTTGTCTGACACCGTTGCCAACTTTACATTTGTCAAAGTTGGTGTTATCGACATTCACCAAACAGTTAAGCGCCTCGACCGTGATATTGTCAACCCCAGCTGCTTTGCCAGTTTTTAGTTTTTGTATGGCTGCCTACACTTCTGATTTCAATATTGTAATCGTAATCCTACTGCCAGTCATATTCTGCCTAAGTATGGTCACTATCGGAAGTCTTTTCGCAGTATTGGCGCCAAAACGTCAGTAATCGGATCCCTGTCAGTTCTTAGAGTCTTTAATTGACCTTTAAATTTGGTTTAATCTGGTATACAGCGAAGTAAGCTTTATTTTACTGATTGCAAACATGATTTATATGTGACTGGAATGATAGAATTGAGTCAGTTGTTGTTCCAAAAAGTTTAGTACTGTCGTGAGCAAAAAAAATTGGACAACTATTTTTTTTTAATGTAAATCTGTCTCTATTTGAATATGTAATGAGTAGTTGAAATAAAACAGTCAGCACTTTTATTTTATTTCTTATTGTAATGCTGAAGTTATTGCTATAGCAAATGATGGATGGTGGGCAATGAGACAAGTTGCACTGCGTTATAACATTAACAAAAATTTGGTGTTTAACATTTTAAAAAAGTGAGACAAAGAATATCCAACTTAACAAGAAGCTAACTATTAATATTTCGTTATTGCACCATTTCTTTTTATAACTTCTATAAGTCTGTTTGGCATAGAATTAAATAACCTTATACAATAATCATCAGTAATAATATTTTCCCATGCATTATTTATTATTTCCAGTAATTCTTGGGCATTCCGTGGTCTCACATTTAGTTCTTGGATACTTCTTACGAGTAGTCCCCATACGTCTTCCATAGAGTTAAGATCTGGACTATGACTGGGCCAGTTAAGAACATTAATGTTGTTATCTTGAAACCAGTTAGTTACGGTATGAGCAGTATCAACGGAACAATTATCTTGTTGAAATATGAATTCATTATTAGGAAATAATTGTGACACAGAAGGGAGCATAATTTTGTCTAAAATCCTAATATACGTTTCACTATTAAATCGTCCTCGATATGCCACAAAACACCAGGACCACGTGCAGATATTCAAGCCCACATATTAACGGAAAATCTACCACTTTTGTCGTTGTTAGATATATATTTCTCAACGAATCGAGTATTTGGAAGTCGGTAAATACGAATGCGACCACTGTGTGTTGACTGGAAAATTTTTTCGTCTAAAAACTACATTGTTCCAAAAATTTACATCATGCACTAAAAATTCAAGCGCAAATCCTAGTCGAGCTTCTTTATGCTCAGCTTTAAGTAAGTATTTCTGTGCTGCGTAGCTCTGATTACTCGCCGGCGACCAGTACTACTCGATCCAGGAAAAATCGTTTCTTCAGCAGCTTGAATAACTGAGTAAAATGGATTTTCTACTAATGTATTTACCAATTGCAAATCTTGTTGTTGAGTTGATATCCTTCGTCGTCCTGATCCAGGATTTCTACTAATCGTACCGTTTATTCTCCACTTTTTTAAAATGTTACACACCGAATTTTTGTTAATATTATAACGCAGTGCAATTTGTCTCATTGACCATCCATCTTCTGCTTTGGCAATAACTCCAGCTTTAACTAAATCTCTTATATGGGGCATATTAGTTTTTGCACACTTGCAATGAATTGACAAATAACTGACAAAAATTAAAGTGTACACAACTAGATTTTAGCAAAAATACGTTATAAGAGTTGTCCCATTTTTTTGCGCACGACAGTACCTATTCCAAATAAGTTGAAGTTGTCTGGCAGTACTTTCTAAAATAAATCTTTTTTTGTGTTGATATAACCTCATTTCTTTGACAGTACGTACTATACTCATCAGTATCACATACCTTTTCAGCGAATTCTTGGACTGCTGGTACATTGATGGAGACACCGTCTGTAAATATTGTAACTTTTCCAACTGAGACGGTCCATTAATGAAAAGCATGAAAAGTAGTGGCCATGACACTAACCCCTGCGGAACTCCTAAAGGAACATCCGTTTGATTGGATGAAAAGTTTATGTAACTGATTGTTTTGACGTGTGTGTTTCTGTTGAATATGACATGTTTAATGTTGCAGACTTAGTTATGTGAGTCTAGAGTGAGAAATAAATTTGGGATTCTGGAAAGAATAATTGGCATCTGCATCTCTAATCGAGGTATACCGATCTATTCTTTCATAAAATGGTAGAGCTGGTTTCTTTCTTTCAAATACATTGCTGAATATGGACTCAAGAAGAAGAATTTTTTAACATCAGTAATGAAATCGATCGTAACTTGATCGCCAAATATGCAATATTTCTTTCTATTTCCGACACTTTGTTCAATAGATTAAGGAAACAGGGTAATAAAACAAAACACACCGTATATCCAAAAATAACGGTTGTTAATAAAAGTATATACAAAAATTAGGGCATGTCATACATGGTTATATTAAGATATTAAATTCAAAGGGACAAATATTTAAGTCTCCTGATACTTCTTATGGAACGAATGGAAGTTTGGTGGCGTATATGTAGGTCCTGAGTAAAATCCCAGCGGGCTCGACACTTTTTACAACTTTTTACTTCAGCGCACTTAAATATGTTATGTATAAGAAAATTACTGCTATTAGCTAACAGTGTCTTATTAGAAATTTGTAAAGTTAGTTTTTGCTTAGCCATATGTACGGATTTTTTCACAAAAACGAAAATAGTAAATTATGTAAATTGGATAAAATAATGTGTTTTTTTTTTAATGAAAAAGGAAAACGTGATGGTTTTTGTTTCCCATTTCTAGGGGGTATATTTTTGGTTTCTTTATGAAAACAAGTTTCCACTGTTTTATTACATTTTTAAAATTACTTGATTCTCCCCGCCCTCATATTCTGGTCTATAATAGGCCCCATTTAATTAGGTTACTATGTACCATATATTATTAACAACGAAACATTAATTAGGTAACTTTACCAACTATGAGCTCAATTAAAATCGGGTTCCTTAGCTTAAGGAAATATACTGAATTATTAAAAGAATCAATATTAATTGGTACTTGTTCACTTCTAGAACCTACTCCTAAGTATTAACGAATCTAGACAGATGAGGACTTAGCCCATCGCTAAAAATATTCCTACTAAATAATAATTAAATACTAATCGTCTAATGAAAGAAGAAAATTCAGACCTAAACCCCATTAATGTAAAGAAGAGTTCCAGCTTAAGATGAAAGCTTCATGTTGCAGACGTTGTAAATGAGAAGGAGAGAAGAAAGTCACATCATAGGGTCTAGGATTGTCCTTAATATAGTCTGGCCTCGCACAGCACTCTTCGTAAAGAAAAAGAAAAATATATTGCAGTAATCTAAGTTTAACAAATCATGGAAGGTGATTATATAGTTCATCTATAATTATATTAATTGGTGTTCAAATGCGTCGAAGTTTGATTATTACCGAATTCATTGTCAGTGCATTTGAAACGACGCGCCACCTGTAAACTGTTAAAAATATAGTAGTCTGGTCACTTTAGGTTACTTCGAAAAATCGAAAAGAAAAATTTTTTTTTCTAACCTCTTCATTTTGGCTTTTTAAACAATCCCTCAAAAGTCTTCATCGATAGGACCATGGCAACAATAAAAAATTCAAGGAAAATTAGTTTTTCCTAAATATCTTCTTTTCTATCAGTTTGATTATTATGCAAGTTATAGATATCTTAATTTTTTCTACAAAAAAGGTTCTATACATTTTTCACGTGCTGCGACCAAAATAAAGAAGGAAACGAGGTTTTTTTTTCAAACGTCAGAAAAACATGACACTTCTTAACTCATTTCATGACATTAAAGTTTGACTTTTTAGACTGCTTTGCGTTGCCATTAACGACGGAGGTAAAAGTACTTTTTCTGACGCTGTGAGCGGCGGAAAAAGTAATTTCCATAGCAACGCATATTTTATTTAATACGCCATGCGATATTAACACAATGCGTTTTTGGTGGTTAAATTCGGGATTTTTTATCTTTTTTTTTTCAAAGCTAATCGACGTGTGAAGAAAAAATTGGATGTTTTCTTCGGAGTAAAAACCACTTGTGACTCGTCACTTTTACTCCTAATAAAACAAATACTATTTTTCTACAACATGGACAGATTTACCGGGGAAAATATGTAAACTAAAAACGCGCCTTACATTCTATCTCTGGTGCACAAATTGGTATAAAGTTTATGTCTCGTTTTATCAGATGAAAATCTCAAGAACGGTTCGTCGCACGTCAAAAATGTATGCAACCAGTGGTGTCCTGGCTAAGTCCGCAGGTCTGCAAACGCGGACTGGGCCCTAGATTTTTAGGCCCCCCCGTCCAATCAATAAAACATGGCAATGAACGATCGAAAAATTTGTAATTTGTCTCATATTTATTTCTCCAGCATCGTCTATAATTTGTCGCTACCTTTTACAGAATAGGAAACTTACGTTTTAAATGACTAAAGAAGTATAAGAAAAGACAACAGGAAAGGGAATCTGTACACGAAAAGAAAGCAAAACATATTGCAAAAAATGCATACCTTGCGTCATGAAATTGCTGCACAAGTACAACTTTCACGCATCTGCATACAGCAACTTTTATTGTATGTACAAGTTTATTTTAACCCTTTCCTGTACGCAAGTAGCTTGCAAGAGGCCATTCTCCAAATTAAAAATAATTAAAACTCGATTGAGATCTTCAATATCTCAAGAATTAAGTATTGGAACCACTTCTCCTGATTAGTGTAGACAATGACAAGATTCTTCCTGTTGAGGAAATCATTAACAGCTTTGCCCGATCTTCTAACGAGTTTGAAAAAACATTGCTTATGTAATAAACGAAGCAACAACCAAGCTAGTCAATTATTATTATTACTTAGGCTAGGCGCGCATGGACAACTTTTTCGTCCAACTCAACAGTTGGATGAACAGTGCGCAGTGATTTCAAATGTGAACGCGCGCATGTACAATAAAAAAGTTGATACAACTTAACAGTTGTGTCTGGGCACAACTTTTAAGTTGGACAACTACCATCAACTAGCGACACCAACGTATTTCAATGGATCGCGCGCATGCAACAACACGTCAGTTGTGTTTATTAGAGAAGTAAGGTACTTACTACCTATTTATTTGGTCGTTGTTTTTGAAATGAATATCGATAACGGGAAATTAACATAGGTCGCAAAATTACCAGTAAGTAATCAAAACTTGTTATGCTCATTCGAGTATAGGAAAAAAAATTGTCTCAAATCGTTAAATTGACCACTGAACACTCGATTGCTTATTAATGGATGGACCCAGTAGCGTCTTTTACGTCTTCTTTTACTAAATCTAATGAGCAATGCACAAACACAAGCTAACTCACCGACATCCATGTTTCAAGTTGTACTAAATAAAATTGGCCCAAGCGCGGGCACATACAACTTCCAATTATTAAATTGACCATGCGCGCAGTTACATCCAACTTTGCTCAACTAAAGTTGGACGAGAGAGTTGTCCATGCGCGCCTAGCCTTATATTATCTTTTTCTGTGATTTACAACTCGAATGTTGTTTTTATTTGTTTTATGAGACTTATTAATATTTTGTTGTTTTGTTTTTGAATGTGATTTTTATTTGTTTTTGAAATGAATTATTTATATTTTGTTTTTTTCTTCACTTATTACTTGTTACTTAATGTATTTTAATCCAAAAAATAAATGTTTATCTACTCTTATTAGGTTATATACTAATTAATGAACTGCTTTTGATCAATTAATAGTATCCATAAACAAACAGCGTGAGTTATAATGCGTGAATTATTATAACTCACCAGGTACAGAGCCAATCATCTTTATCTTCATGCCTAGCCTGTCCAATCGACGTAACGCGCAACACACGAAGGTGGAGCCAGGGAGGTAGTGACAGATTATTCGCGTTAATATCTATAAAGATTTTCTGAAATGTCACAAAATGCTACTTTTGATTCGTTCGTGCCGAGCCGAATTTTCGAATTTCGCCATGCAATTTACGATCAGGTTTATCTGGAAGACTTCCTCTTTACGTCGCGACATCGTACGGCCGTCCCAATGGTGTTTTTCGAAAAATATGAACATGTCAAGATTGCATGTTTTTGCAATTTTTTCGACTCCGAAATGTAAGCCGTTTTTTGTTATTTTTCGCAGATATCTCCGAAACGGTGGGAGTTAGCTCGAAATAAAAAACAGGGTTAAACGAGTATTTTCCATTACGAATCTTTTACTACTATCAGAATTTTGATTTTTTTTTTTTAGTTTCGGAGATAACTACTGAAATGTTGGCCACGTACGACAAAAAATCGTAAATTTTGAGCTTCTACAGTTGGTAACTTTTTAATCTTGGCTCCTACGCCAAAAGACTACTCTAGTTAACTTAAATCGTAATAAATTTGCTAAAACCCTGTTTTTTAGTTTTTGAATTCCGACAAAAATGAAGGAATTAGAGAAGGCGGGGTTTGGGACTTTTTTTTTTTTTTCGGTAAAATTTCTCCATTTTGTCACCGTAATTAATCGGTAATTAACTGAAATCGATCTCATATACGATGTTCACTTAATATGTACTACTTTGACGCTCCGTTAATCTTGGCCCTTCGAAACAAAGGTTTCTGAGAAAAATTATTTTTTTAAGATTTACATACACTCTATAGGAAAACGTGTAATTTCTTACATTTCCTTGAATATCTCGATAATTATCGTTTTTTTCGAAAAATTTGTAGACAGCTTATGTAAAGAGAATTTATTGAGCTTTCCGACGCTTTTTAAATTTTTTTTCTAACATGAAAAAACAAGACTTTTGACCGAATATGCGCTCCGGGCTATTGCTATTTACAGTAGTGATCGTAGGTAAACGCTATTACACCATCGCTTCCTGTTGCAAGGATGCATTGTCATTTTTTGTTTCTTGTTGTAGATATACGACTTTTTTAAGTTATAGTCTACCGCCATATTGTCTTAATATAAATATGATGATGAATGAATCATGTTGAATCGGTCATGCGGTGCACTGTTCTGTTGACACACTTAACAATGGCATTATGTATTTTTGTCGCATAATTAAGTAGTTACTCTTTTCATTAAGAATAAATAATCGAATGAAATAAAGTGAAGAACTCTAAAACGAAACCTATTCTGTTTTGCAGAAGATGACCTTGTTATCTGAATTCGCGGTATTTAGTTATAAAATTTCGATCTCTTTGTATCTACCTATGTACATTGCATTTAATCGATAAATTCCCAATGTTATCAGTATTATTTTTAGCATTATATCAGATATTACAATTTACACAGCATTTCAAACACTATTTTTAAATTGATATCTACAAGTTTTATTTACAGGAGTATACCGTATACCTTTGCATTTTGGTAATAATTTCGTGTATCTTTCGAAAACAACGTAGGAGCACAGTTTTATTTTGACTCGATCCTTATCTTTAAACCAATAAATATGTGTGATTGTACGAAATGCTGATCCAAAATAAATATTAGTTTAACATTAATTTTGATAAGACAAGACATTTTTGCCATCACTGCAAATAAGATACTCGAGGTTATTATTATTGATACAGTAATAAAACAAAAGACAGACAAGTATTTTTAAACGAAACTATTTATTATACCAAATTTTTAAATTTCCGACTATTCTTAACGACGACAATGAGCTCAAGTGGTAAAAATGGTCCAAGAACGTGGGAAGGTTTAAGTTTACACGAAGCGTTGTTCATTAAATAATTAAAACTGTTGTGATGTAAGTCTTTTACTAATTTGGTATAAAGAAATAATTATATGCTTATCGTACAAGTTTTAAAAATGTGGGTGCCTTGAAATTTCGTAATTTTGAACTACGGGCCCACTGGTGTACTCAGGATGTTGGTTTAAACCGGCGGTTCTCAAACTGCGTTCCGCGAAGTCGCGGGGTTTCGCGTAATTTGCAAAAACGCTGGCGCTGTAAATAAAATATCTGTGATAAATATAATATAAGGAAACGCATTCTAAAGTTTAATAAAATGTATACGGGGTGACCCACTTAAAACTCCCAGTGCCATTTTCTCGACAACCAAAAGCGATATTTAAATTCTGTATCCACTAGAATAGATAAATGACATGGTTATTTTACACATTGAGGTACAGATGGCGTTGCGATGCAAATATATTGGTCGATCCTAGGAAAGTTGAAATGAGGTGCATGAGATGAATAATTATATTCTAAGCAACTTTTTTAATATGAACAATTTTCGAAAAATTACTAGTTTTCGCGATACTTGACTTCAATGTAATTTTTTAAGTAACAAAAATCGCATTTTTTTTCATATATCTACAATTTACAGCGTAAAATTCAGTCGAACATACAACATAAACATTCCACAAAAATTAGGCAATACACATTAAACAGAAATGTCAAAATCTTTAATTTCCAAACAGCAATTGCAGCCCCACCTTTTGTTTTATTTAAAAAAAAAAAGTTATTTTGTGTTTTGAAATAAATATGTTACGATCTAAATCACCCTGATTCACTATGAAAACTGCCCCAAAGGACTTATCGTCTAAAATTTATTTTAAAAAAAGTTATGACGATTTTCGTATTCTCTCGAATACTCTCATTTTTTGGCCACATTAACCGGAGATAGGACAGTATCGAACGGTTGATAGTTCAGAGAAAACCAGATTGGCATGGGACGAAAAGGATGCCCTCCCGTTAGCCTGATATTGTAGAAGAACGCATTACCGGGCGTCAAAATGACGCGACATCAATTTATTTCTCAAGGGGCGCCAGTCGCGTGCTACCTCGTTCTTCTACTTCCCAGGCGGGTTCGAGATAAGATGCACTACGATAGCCGAATAATGGACCAAGGCTGCACTACCACAGATCGGTAGCGACGCTCTCTCTGGACATGAATTCCCTCGTTAGGGGTTTAAGTACCTTTTGAAATTCTGGATTTTTACATAAGAAAATCCCAACCGAAGAATTTTCCTTCGGAGGGATTTATTTTGTACGTGGTATCTACGTTTTTGGTTAATAACGGACTCTACACCTTAGGGATTTCTCAAAAAACGCATAAAAAAATCCTTATCGAACCTCCGTAAGGCAACCAGAAGGTGAGTTAACTCGACACATCCGGTTTTCGATACGAAAGTTCCAGGGATTATAGACCGTCAACAGGCCTCAAGATCAATTAAGAAACAATAGTTCAAAGATTCCGTTTATTTAACAGAAATGGTTACACAAAATTCTCAAGATAAGAATCGTGCCTTCCCCAATCAAGGTAATGGCTTTCAGACCATACAAGTGAGAGCGCTTACGCTAACGATCGATTAGGTAGAAAAGATTCATGCATACCTTCTCAGAATCAAAATGCGAGCTTTTTAGAGAAGTCTGAGACTATTTGTAATTTCATAATTACAACTGACTGATTTTAACTTAAAAAAGTTTTACTAAATGAATTTAGTTTCGCTAGAGACTACTTAGCTTTAAAGTTCTTGTATCGTGGCGGTTCACGTACTCAAACACATTCGTGAGGACTTATGACTGCATACGTTTGATGGCGTTCAATCAGTCCACAATTTACTTGCCCTTATGCAGTTGTTCAATATTATCGATATGGCAGCAACCCACCTTCGAGCGACTTTTAGGCAAAATTGAATTTTTGGTTTTTTATGCACAAGGCGTTTTCCTCTATAACTTTGTCATTTGGAAAGCCCCGCTATTAGCTTTCCTACCATCGCTTTGTCTGGACCACTCAACCAAATTGCGAGCCGCTGAGTTAATCCAAACTCTTTCTATGCGAGAGACCGGCCTTGTGCATGTGCATTGATTTTTATCAATTTTTTGCTTATCGACACTACGCCGGCTTTGTCAAAATCGTCTATTTTGCCTTTTAGATGCAATGCATCGCTAAAATTTTATGCTCATACTTTAGAACGGGGCATTCAATGACCGTACCTCAAAGGTCAATGTCTTTGGTGGAGGAATAAAAATGAAAAATATCTAAAGTATATTTTCGTGGTACTTTTTAAACTGGCTTCGTGGTACTTTTGAAAAATCAATTTTTATGCCAAACTTCGACGCAGTTTTGAAAAATTAATCTGCAAGTGAAATTTTGGCGTACTTTTGATAAATCGATTTTCGAGCTAAATTTCGACACACTTTTCAAAAGTATTATTTTTAGTAAGTCCAATTTGTGGTACTTTTGAAAAGTATATTATTAATAAATCTTTGTCATTATATACTTTTGCTCTCATATCCTGAACCAAAAACATATTTTCCTAAGTGAAAATCCGGTGTTTCTTTCTTCGAATTTTCACCTGGTCATTTCTAACGCCTTAGCCTTATATAACCCAAAACGGTCCTTATGGGTTGGTCTGATCCTCTGCAGACTCTTAAAAATATCTTTAAATGAAATTTTTGCCTAAGTCGAATTTTGATTCTGTCTTCAACTTAGGACGATTTTGGAGAGTTCTACAACAATATCACCAAAAAGCTGACGGGAAGAAGCCTTAATGAGGCTGTGCGCCTGACAGGCAACCGCGACAAAAGGCGTGGTGCCGTCAGACGTGCTGCACAGCAAGCGGAGGCCAACTAGAATAATTTTTATGAATTACAAAACGTTTGGCAAGACGTGAATAAAAAGAGGAAGAAGAATTCCACAAGGTTAACTGATATGAATAAATTGTCGTCTTTCAGCTCAGTCAGTCTGTTCGTCTCTTGGCACTAAATCTAAGAAGTCATTTGCCGTAGGAAAATAATATTTGGCAGATAGTTGATGGTATTGCAAGAAAGAAATCTGATATGGCCACCCAAAGGAAACAGATAACACAACCACACAAAGAAAAAAAAAAAGTTCTGTGCAGCGGACCAAATTATATGGATTTGGTGTATTTTTCGTCGCTGAATCCGAATCCGTAGTCCAAAAAAGGATCTATTGTGTCAGTTTTGTTTTTTGTTGTTGTTTTGTTGTTTGTTGGAACGAATTCACTCCATATTTGTACACCTTGTCTAAAACTACAAAAGCCTCAGTTTTTTTTCCGTTTTGAAACCTATGAGGGGTGGGAGTAGTTTTTTAACCCTCCATAGGGTTGAGTCTCTACCCTTTGAGAGTAATGGCTGGTTGTCGCACTAGAGTCAAATATTTTGCACTAAGAGATACAAAAATTTGGCCTTTGTACATGTTATTTACACTCACCTGCGTCTTTTGAGTTCTAGCGGTAGTTTTCACCCCCCCCCCCCCCATAAGGGCGGATTTCGGTTTAATTTATAGAAATAACTTTCTGTGGCTCGAATTTATATTGTCTACTCTCGACTATAAAATATCTGTCATTTTTCACACTTCTTTAAGAGTTATTACATTACTTCTAAGATTTAACACCATTTTAAGCGATGTTTTTGACTAAAAAACAAAACTGACCCAATAGATCCTTTTTTGGACTACGAATTCGGATTCAGCGTCAAAAAATACACCGTATCCATATAATTTGGTCCGCTGCACAGAACTTTTTTTTCTTTGTGTGGCTGTGTAATTAATATATAAAAGGTGCCAAATAGAAATAGAAGTTGTATAAGTACTTTTTTTACGTCTTAGGCATTGCAGTGTGCAGTCTTAGGCAAGCAGTGGACAGCCATTTGAAAATTTAATTTGATTTGTATGAGGTTATTATGTTATGCTGTGAACTTTGAATTTCTTTAATTTACCATTAGCTACTCTTAAAAATAAGACATAGATCTAGATAAGGTGGGCCGAATCGACGAATGTTTTTTTCCGAAAATGAAAAAAGTAAGCCGTTCAATGTTCATGCTGAAACATGAAATAGTTGTCTAATAATTGTAGTATAAAAGCACAAAACAAATTGAAGCCGCTCTAAAGGACATATTTTTTTAATTTAGTAAAACATTGTTTTTTTGCAAGTCTTACGGTCCTCAAAAAAAAACTAAAGCCTTTTGGAAATCATTTAATTCTTCCAAAGATCAACAATAAGTAATCAAATTTAAATACATGGATATTTGAGAAAATTACGACGAATACTAAATGACTAATTCTAAGAGAAAGATCTGCGTATGAATACCCCATATAGAGGACACGAAGTATAAAGTAAAAAAGTGAAATCTAGATTTTCTTTCGCGAACGAATAGCTATTAAATACTTGTTTTCGTATAAAAAGAACCAACCATATAATGAAAACAGCTGCAATATGGAGAAGCCACATAACGCGGTACTCATCACGAAGGTGCATTGTACTCGAATTGCATACCAAGAATGGCTTTTTATCTAGACGAGGAACGCCGTGCAGTACACCCCTGGCCAATGCGAATGAATGAACAACTGTCGTCGATTCAACAAAGGCGTGCCAATGGGATCGGGACAATTGATTGACAATTGCCCCTAATATCATTCCGCCCGGTTACGCTTCATAAACATATGAACATCGACCACATATCACCGAATCGCAAATAAAACATTATCGGATACAGACGATTTACATACGTTTGTGTAATTTGATGGGTTCGTGCTCATTTCGGCATATGGGCCGTAGATCTGTGATTTGTGGAGGGCGTTATACACGCCAGAGTGACCCTCTACCTTATCATGATCGAGGGATTAGGTCGATTAGTTTCCACCACTGACCTAAATTCTTGCCATTTTATTGTTAGCTATAAAGTTGTTAATCTATAATGAAGATAACTAATTTGGATGTTTGATTTTTAATACACAGGCGACTACACTGTGAAAATAATCGGGACAGTTTTCATTTTTAAAAGTCTATAAGTACTTTGCAAAAACTTTTAAAATAAAACAGAAAATAGAATAAATTATTTAAAATAATAATTAGGGTATTGGCCCGTTTATTAAATAGGTTAGGTTAGTTTACCCTGGGGTTAAACGTTAACCCCAGGCTAAAGTGTTCATCAAGTCGGGTTAAAAGTAACCCTGGGTTAAAGTCGGAGGTAACTTAGTCCGAGCTTCAAGATGGGGATTAACCTACAAATTTTATGTTTGTTGTTGACAGTAGTTGTTGGGTGAAGAGTCAAAGTTATTTTTTTTTTGCGTAAATTATTGAAAATAGAAGCTTTCGACGAAATAAGCGATTAAGCAGATATTTTGGAATTTTTGGAACAACAAAGACATATTTAGTTTTCTAATGTAGCTAAAAAGCAAATATTAAAATCTATTTATTTGTATTTAGTCCCTAAAATAGTTATTTTACGGACTCATTTGAGTCCGTAAAATGAGTCTTTTCCGGACTCAATCCCAAAAAGTGGCCATGGCAACTTTTGAGGATCATTTAGGTAAATAATGCAAAATGATTTATACAGCAATTAAACAACTATTTAATCTAGTAGGTACAACAATATGACTTAATTATTAGGTTTGTAAGTTAAATTAATAATAAAATTAAATGATTATGGCCCAAAATGAAAATTAAATTAACAATTTTGAGCACCTTCAAAACTATTACCCCCAAACGAAATACCCTAACCCGAGGGTATCGTGTTAATTTCTGTTGATATTGTGGTAGCAGCTTCTGTAGTAACCGATATTATGTTACTCGATGGTTCGATTTTCTTCTCCCCCATTAACATTCTGCACACTTTTTTCTTCTCAATTGATTCTTCTATATATGACTGCCACTGAAGACGCCCTTAGAATAAAAAGACAATAATATTGTGAAAAAACTTGCTTCCATCCTCCTAGCCGTCTCAACGAGATTAAATCGACGTCAGCATCTGCCGCAAAAGACACAGAACTTCGCCGGAAGCAATGCCCTGTATACTCTGGGTTCGGTAGTTTAAGAAATTCAGCCACGATAGAAGGCATTTTCCCAAAAAAATGGATTCCTACACGTTGTTCCGTACATTTTCCCTTACGATAGGAAATAAAAAAATAATTGTGTTTAACATTCGCTGGTCGTCGAACATATTTCTGGTACACTTCCATGGGATTAACAGCTTCACCTTCAACTACCACGGAAACACTTTCTTAATGTTGGTCTTCATATCGGGAATTGTTATAAGAAGACATCGTGTGTCTTTTTGGACAATATCTTGTATTTTTAGTGAATGTAGCTCTTCGCGTCTATATGCACCACACACGCCAAAGAAAAGAGCATCCTGCGAAAGTAGATATGAAACTGATGCACATCATTAAAGTACGATTTTAGACTTACTTTGATTAATAAATACTTCTCATCATCGTCTGTATTTATCAAAAATATATTAATTTCTTGGCGCGTCAAAACTTTTGACTTTGTGGGCTGGTAGCCTACTGAATTTCGCTTCAAAAAAACTATGACTCTGACGACTTTGTTTATTTCTATATTTTCTTTGGCCGACAAAACATCTTTTATCATCGAATATTTTGATCAGAGAGTAGATGGTTTTACTTCTTGCGACTGTAATAGGAAAATACGATAATAGTCACAATACTAATTTGCATAATATGTTATTAATATTGAATGCAAAAAATAGCGGCACTTATCTTTTCATGTAAATAGTTCAACATTGCATCTTCGTCTACAATTACAATGTTGTTCATTTCTTTCCATCGAATTAAACAATCCAAACCACGTGACTTTTAACATGGCGTCGATGGCAAACATCGGCAAACGTTTGTTTTCATTCTAAACGTTTGTTAAAGAGTTTGTTTTTCGGTTGCCTTCGCTACGTTTCGGCGAGTTCATTAAAGTAAACCCCGTGTTTGTCCACGACACCATATTGCCAAAATAATTTGACAGGTTGTTGGATTGCTTAATAAATGCTTCATATTCCTTTTCTTAAATTTGACGAGATTTCACTGGAAGTAAATATGACACAATTTCCTTCACTTTTTCAGATATAATTTGTGGTTATGCATTTTATACCGTATAAAAAACGCGTCAAAATTTTTTTGTCTACATTGAACAATCTGGTTACTATGACGGCCGCATGATAATTAAAATTCAAAGCTCACTATTTTCGAGAAATATTTGCTCTGTTCAAAAATTTAAATATGTTTTAGGGACCTTTAGCAAAAAAATATTGTTTGTAACACGTACCTAAAATCAGTTTTTTGGAACCCATCAGCTATTCCAGACCCGGTTTCGCCTCGATTATAGGTACTTGTTACAGAAATGTGGAAATCGTTCAGCTTATTTTTCTCTGCAAGATATTCAGTTTTTTTTATTATACGACGTGTTTATAATTATTTGCTATTTGCTATTTTAATCAATAGCAACCGAAAAAAAAAAAAAGTGGGGCCTCTACCTACCTTTTTGGGGTTTCACTAATTTTCTTAAAATAAAACTGTAACTATAGACAGAAAATATTCTAGTTTGTATTATAATTGTTGTTGTTCTTTTCAACAAAAATAAACAAATGGTTTTAACTTAGTAACAAAAACTTAAAAAAACTAACAAACAAATAATTACTAATTTTTTGGTCAATCACATCATCCTAAAGCTGGCAACACTGTAGAAAACGTTACCAACTCAGGTTATTCAAGATGCAAGTTTAACACTTACTTTGCCCCAAGGTTAAAGTTAGCCCAGGGCTAGCTAACATGCAAATTTAACCCTATATTGATAAATGGGCCCCGAGACTCATAACCAGGTACACACAACAGCGCCCCGTCAACGATACCTGTCTGTCCGCATCATTTGTAGGCAAATAAGATAATCCTCCATCGCACCCCAGGACGCTTTACGCTACGCGCAGTTGTAACGCCTTGGTTACATAAATATACGAATTGTAAACTATATATGTCTATAAAATGAGATAAAATACAAATACTTTTTGATTTTTTGAAATTTTCCTCAAGTAGTGGTTCAGATTCCACTATAGACTGTAGGACCCCGTCTTCCTTCATTAAGGTGACATTGAAGGCGGTTAAAACACATTTTAAACAAACTCACACATTATCTGAAAAACTCCATCTCAGTTATATCCGGTATAATCACAAGAAGTCTAGATTAATTTTCAGTAGTTCGATTAATCTTGGAAGAATTGTTTTTTTTAATATATTTTATTGATATATTATAAATGTTATCTAAGGAAAGAAACTAGTAGTAGAAGAGTTCACCCAAAGTACTTTCTGTGACAGGTACATCGCTACTAGTATACTGCGGCTCCAATTAATTCTCGTCAGTGCAAGATAAGTGAGCAGAGCATGCCTTCGCACAAAGCGTGTTTCCTATACATCTTGAACGGTTTCAATGTTATCAGTTTGTAAAGTGACGCAACCTAAAAGTAGTTTGTTCGAACCATCCAAATGAAAGTTCTCACTATTTGAGTAGATACATTTACTGTTCGACACAAATCATTTATTTTACAAGAATTTATTGAAGGGTGAAAATTATGTCCTTGGCATTAATTTAAGCAGTTTGCGTTGTCGATGAAAAGGTTAAGAAAACCGCTATCTTGTCTACGTTTCGTTTACTGTATAAAGTTTCAGGGCTTGCTATTGATTACAAAAGTTTCGGAACTGCGAGAAATTCCTGTTGTAGGAAATCTTAGTAGTTAAAACATAATTTTTATGGACACATACGGCAAATTGGAAATGAGAAAATTTTTAATGAAGATCATTATTGTATTTAGCTGCTAGAGAACTTGAATTAACCCAGCCAACAGAGAAAAAGTAACGACGAAAGCTGTAATAAAATAATCCTTGAAAATTTTGCAAAATACTTTTGTACTATCAAGAATTCCCTTGATTTTTGACAATAGAAAAATATTTTAAAAAATTCTCGAGGGGTAGTTCTAATTTTTGAGGCAAATAATCGACGATTTTTGGATTTTTTTTATTTTAGAAAACTTTTATTTTTATGTACAAAACTTTTTAAAGTTTAAAGTTCACAAAAAAAAATTTTTTTTGCCGTCATAAATGGGCAGCACAAAAATAACATGGCAAATGGTTCCAGCGATAGCTCCGCCCCCATTGGTCTGAAACGCAAAAATCAAAAACAGTGTTGTTAGAAATTACGTCCTTTAGTTCGCTAATGTCGACATTAGTCAAAATTCCAACAATAAAAAATCCACGTTTTTTTTAGTGACAAAAACAACAAACATGTCATTTTTCCGGCCAAAAACTGGTAAAAAAGGGGGGATACAATATAAATAACAAGCCTTTGAAACAAAATTGTGCACTAGCGAACTCGCTAATATGATTTTCGACCAATTGGCGAAAGATGTTAAATAGTTTTTTTTAATCGCTATTGAAAAATGGCATTTTGAGAAAAACGCATTTAAAGTTTTTTTATATTTTAAAGTAAATTATTTTTAAAATTATTAATATTATTATTATTTTTTTTTCTCAGCCGTACGTTTGTGTTATTATATTCGTGCATATAACAATAACAGCAGCTGCTACTGTCGCGCGACGAGCGGCCGGCTGAAAACCGGTTTTTGTGTCATTTTGTGTCGTTATACATATATATGTATAATTTTTTAAAGAAGACGAATTTTGTCAAAATATTCTAGGAGCATATTCTACACATTGAGAAATATACAAAAGCAAAAAAAAATAGACTTTTTGAAACAAAAAATCAGAATAACCCCTCAACAACCCAAGAAATAATTTTTCAGAAATAGCTTTTAAAACACGCAAAGTCCAAAAAAAATCATAGAAGCAATAATTAAAGGGCCACAACATTTTACCAAACATTGTACCAAGGGAGCGAATAAATAGAAAACGATTGCAAATAATTCCTGATAAACTAAAGCGAAGCTCAACTGCTTTTATATTTAGAAAGTGAAAATTAATGAAATTATGGTAAGAGGCCACAAGAGAAAATTTTATCATAGAACAGCTTGCAGAAATCGAAAAGCAACATGTAAGATTTTAAATGTGAACAAAAATATGATTATCTGATCCCATTATTAAAGGAAGCGGTGGTGGCTAATGCCAAAAAAATTGAGGCCTTTAGTTCTTGTGCGCACTAAATTGCGATTTAGTTTTTACTTCCTTTAATAATGTGGTGGACGTGACAGTGAGGGTGGCTGATGCCAAAAGAATATTGAGATCTTGGCTTCTCGTACATCTACTAAATTACAAGTTTATGAACTCTTGCTTGCTTCTTTTACCTAACGTGGCTGGGACATGTCTATAGAAAGGAAGACTCGAGAATAACTAAGAAAATCTATGAGTATAAACCTGCTGGAAGACGAAGAAGAGGAAGACCTAGAATGAGATGGATAGATGATGTAGAAGATGACCTGAGAGCTATGAATATTAGAAACTGGAGAAGAAAAACTCAAGAGAGAACAGATGCAAGAGAATAGCCGGACAGGCAAAGACCCACCCTGGGTTATGATGCCAAAAGAAAAAGTAGAAGCAGTTTCAGTACTGTAAAAAAAGTGGAACGCATTTGTATTTTCAATTAATACTGGCGATTCTCTGTATGTAGCATTTAGCGTTACTTTTACTAGATGGCGGTATCAGAACCATATTTCATTTCTCTTTGATCAACTTAAAATAGAGTATAGGGCGGAATATTGGTAGTGCTCTCTCTGTCTTTATGCATAATGTGATTGGCCTAAGAACTGTTTACAGTGAAGACTCTCAGTAGTTGTGAACCAGTCTATGCATTACAATACCTATGGTTCAAGGTATATTCGTTTATTGATTGTCATTACATTTAAAATATAGCGAATTCCGTGTTGAATAATTATACCTACATTGTTCTTTATTAGATGAGTCGGTTTGGAAATATATTTTTATGTGACGTAAATAATGAAATTGGAAATAAAGGTCAGTAAACACTAAAAAATTATAAGAAAACGTCTGGAAGCAGTTAATGTCATAACTCAAAGATGTTTTATATACTTTATTTATTCGTAACATATTCTCCCCAAATACCACTCGTGCTTCTAAATTTTATCTATAAAGTTTTTCTCCACCTAAGTTGTCAAAAGATAATATAATTTGTGTAAATTGACAGTTTATTATTAAAGATTAAATCCCTCCCGCTAAAGCGCTCTGGATTTTTTTTTAACTAGATGAGCTGTCAATTTACACTCTTTATATTACCCAGCAACGCTTTCGAAAAAATTTTACTGATAAAATTCTAAGCACTAGTGTGATATATACGATAAATTAACTCCTATATAAAAAAGTCTATTTGACAGTGACATTTTGTCACTTTGACAGCGATAAAAAAGGTGCATCGTTTTTTATCACGATAAAAATGCCTGTTCCTCAAAAGCAGAGTATATCTAGTAGTCGCACTTCATTTTAAAATCTGTACTGTCGGCTATAATTTTTAAGTCTTGTGGAAACTATACTGTACGATATGAGTCGTTTTAAGAAAATTATAATTATTTTTAATTGTTGTTCGTTCACATATTCTGTCGTTAATTTATCTTGCCAAAAATCACTCGAGCTTTTCTTTTATGGATAAATTTCTTTTTAACTCAATATTTTGCCAATCAGTAATTTTGCTCGAAAAACTGACATTTGACAAAATCGCTCAACCTCCGGTCTCGCGATTTTTCATGTCAGTTTTTCTCATAAAATCACTGATTGTCAACATTATTTCTTTACAAAGAGAAATTTATCCGATAAAAAAAAGCTCTTGTGATTTTACTGTTGATAAAACTATATGTTGGTGCTGTCAAAAACCGATCTAGTTTAGACATTTGAATGAAGCAGTGATCTCAAAAAATGGCTTTCGTTTTCTACCATGTTAATGAGTGAAATAATGGCCCAAAAGCAGTTTTATCCAGTATAAAGTTAACTTCTTGTTTATTTGCCCCTGATTATAACTCTTTAAACCGGACTCCTTATTCTTTATTTTTAACCGACCTTAAAACATTTAAAAAAGGGGGAGGTTCTCAATTCGACCCGTATATATGTTCGAGCTTATACTGTCGGGATGAAGATATAATCCGATAATTGCTTTATATTTCTTTATTTGGTAATGTGCTTTTGAAAATAATTTTAGTATGTTTTGTTACCAACAATATAGTTAAATCTGACTCTGCGTTCTGCGTCTCAACAACACCGCCTAGATAGGCGGTACGTCTATCACTATTGCGATTGTGGTTGCTATACCTAATATCAATTTGAAATCGGTGCAAAAATATCTAATTTCAAAAAAATACGTTTTTCACTCTGATTTCAAATTGATATTGAAACAAAATGTTATGCCTGTGTGAAAGCAATACATTATCAATTATTGCAAAACATACATTGTTTTTTCAAAATGTCGAATTACGGCACATTTCTAATGTAGAATTATTACTCTCTCAATCAAATCTAGAATCATTCTTCTAAGTGCAGTAGGTTCCGAGTAATTTTGTTTTACTTGTGATTTGTGATCTCTGAAATTAAATGCTCACAAATTTTATCTCGACCAGGTTGTCAACCGGGAATATAATGCTTTATTTATTTTTCTATCAGCTGGTCCACTAGAAACAGAGGCGGCTATTTTGAATAACGTCATACTGGTCAAATATGTGGGTAGAGGAAGGGTAAACACCCATATTCTTTTGCCTTTCCCTCATCCCAGAAACTAGTCCAGCAAGAATTTTCTCCTGCAATAACGCACACAGACGTGTCGTTTTATAAGTTTAGGAGTCCTATAAAAATTAGTCGGCTTTTCTCTGGAAACCGGCTAAGGAAAACAGCAAAGTTTTACATTTAAATATTTATGGCCTATTTGACTGTTCTCTATAAGTAAAATAGCCAAACTTTGAAATATAAAAATAAGGATAAGCTTGTATAAAACCAAGGATAATGTCAACATAAAATAACAAGGGCCTTCAAATATTGCGATACCAGATTTGAAATTTAAATTAATTCAAAAACTATAAAGTCCTTGGGAGCAGCTCGCCAGTCTCACTTTGTTTACCGTCTATTTATTTGTAAATATCCATTTATCCTACGGCGAGTCCTTTAAATTCAACGCACTACAAGTCAAAGAATTTTTTATGTATGATAAATAGGGTACGTCTGTTCACTTGATGGCGAGGCACTTTGAAATGTAAATCACTCTGCACGAACATAACTTTGTGTTCACAAATGCGTGCATTTGCATTTACTATTAGGTCACTAATAATCATTTGTGCAAGTTTCCTCGACTAAAGGGAGTTATAACATGTGAGAAAAACTTACAGTAATAAATTAAGCAGTAGGAATTTTAAAGCAGATCCTATCGGCATGGAATGTACTTAACGACTTGGCGCATTTTCTCTAACTAGAACTTGTGTTCTTTGCATAGATTAGGATATATCGTTTATTTTTTCAATAAACTACACCGGTAACGGTCAACTGGAGTTTTCTACCTTTCTACAATAAACGAGGAGCTTAAATTAATTTATATTTTGTTTCCTGGATAAAACTGCTTGTGATAAAACTCAATAAACAGCTTTGCACCAATATAAATTACATGTATTCCATATAATAGATATTTATTGAACAATGGCCGATAAAGCGTAACAGACGATCACAATTTATAAGGTACATCTACGCGCAATATACAGGGTCTTTCATAATGTATGACCCATATCGGAATTTGATTTTGGAAGTTGAAATTATCTATTTATTTATTGTACACTACCCAACAGAACATGTTCCAATTACAGGGTAGGAAAAATACACAATAATAAAATACAAAAACAAAATACAAATACACAATAACAAGATACTTAATATTACAAAATACACAATATAACAAATTTTCAAGGTATATAACGTACATATAAGTTTTAAGATAATTAATTGAAAGTACATACAATGAATTCAATTAGTTGTTATAGCAAGCAGTTCTTATGTCTGCAACACTACAATTAAAAAGGTTAACTTTGTCCTGAATATCATGCCAGTTATGACACATAACATACACCGGTGAGAATTCTAATAGATTTGTTCTTGGTGTGGGTAAATAAAAAAGATTAGTTGATCTTGTTTGCACCAGTGGCATATGAACAAGCGCATTAACTTTTGCCAACAGTTCAGGGCATTTTATTTTATCATTGACAAGTTTATGCAAAAACATAACAGAGTGAAGAAAGCGCCTTCTGACCAGTTCATCAGCATTGAACCTCTCTAGCAGCTTGTCGTGCGAAAACCCTATTGGCGGATAGATTTTGCCCTCCTTAAATGCCATAAATTTTAAAAATCTTCTATGAATTTCTTCGATAGCTTTACTGTGTACAGCGTAGTTAGGATTCCATACAACAGAGCCGTACTCAAGTTTAGAACGCACAAAAGACGTAAATAGAATTTTTAATGTGTCGATGTTGTTGAGCTCACCGGAATTTCTAATGAGAAAGCCTAGGATTTTGTAAGCTGATGATACAATGATATGCTGGTTAAAGGTCAACTTGCTATCAAAAGTTATGCCTAGATCTTTAAATACATTTGGTTTATTTAAATGTACCTGATTTATAGAGTATTCATGCTGCACCGGATTCACTTTTCTAGTATAGGTCACAGCGTTACATTTAGCAGCGTTGAGAGGTAGGAAGTTTGAGGTGCACCAGTCGTTTATTAGATCCAGGTCCGCTTGCAGTAGCAAACAGTCAGATTCATCCTTGATAGCCAGATACAATTTGAGGTCATCCGCATATAGTAAACAATGGCAGTTCAGACCAAGTACAATGTCATTTATAAATAAAATAAAGAATAGGGGACCCAACACTGACTCTTGTGGTACCCCAGAAGTACAAACTATTCTTTCAGATTTATACCCACGATATTGAACATACTGGTTTCTACATTTTAGGTAGGAGGAGGGAGCAAAATAGAATGAAATCTCGGTTAAATCCGAAAGCAGAAAGCTTTCTTAGTAAAATACCGTGGTCAAGTCTGTCGAACGCCTTTGAGAAGTCTGTATAAATGACATCTACCTGTCCATTGCCATCCAACACCTCCGAAATAAATTGTGTAACACAAACCAAGTTGCTGATTGTCGACCGGCCTGCCACAAAGCCGTGCTGATTAGAGCAAATTTGTTCGTTGACATGTGCGTGAAGCTCCTCGTATAGAGCGAATTCAAAAACTTTACTAAAATCATTAATGATGGTGATAGGTCGATAGTTTTTTATGTCAGTCCGATTGTCTTTTTTAAAGACGGGAATAATTTTGGAGTTTTTCCATAACTCTGGGAATGTGTTAGTGTTAAGGGCTAAATTAAATAAAACAAGCTAAAAACGTACTCTTCGCCAATTTACTGAGCTTTTTATATATAATTGTTACACATTCTATAGGATACTCTTCGCAGTTTCTTGTAAATAATGTTAGTTTTTGGACATCTTAAATTTTGTGATACCATCTTTGTTGTGAAAAAAATTATATGGAAAAAAAATGAAAAAAAAAATATCCAACCTGTGCGAGATTCGAACACGGGACCTTTGGATTGCTTTAGCCGCTGCGCCACCAGCTATTGCTAGGAAAATTGATTGTCTGTGAATATCTTTCGACAATCATACATAGGTATTTCAACTCGTACTTCTATGAAATATATACTAGTAAAATTCATAAACAAAAAAAAATATATCATGGAAATAATATTTCGCAAGATTTCCATTTTAGTACAAGCGACAAAAATTAAGAGAGTATTTTTTTTTAATTAAATAATTAATAACTTTTTTATTTACTGATCGATTTTCTTCAAAAACAATAGGGTTCTTCCTCTAGCTAACACTAACTTACTTTCTAAATTTCAATACAATCGGATTTTTCTTTCTTAAGTTATCGTGCTTACAAGAAACGTGACGGACGGACAGACGGACATTTTGAAAGTTGTTCAGAATTCGTTCAATAACACAATGATATGAAAATTTGTCTCTACGAGCGATATTTACGATTTTAGAAATGTGCCGATCAAATACAATATACTCTTCGTTTTTGCGAAGAGTATAATAAGTAAAGGTTTCGCTAAGACATGGGCACAGTCTTTGATAAGAAATGACGGTATACCATCAGGACCAGCGTTTTTTAACTTCTTGATAGCTTTAAATATCTTATCTTCATTCAGTTCGACTGACTGTGACGGTTCATGTTCATTCTCGTCTATGTCTGTCATCAGAGTCTATGTACTCAGATGATTCTGTAAAAGCAGTTTTAAAGTGCTCAGCAAATGTGTCGACAATTTCTTGAGGATTGCCCAAAGAATTATCGTTGTAGGTCATATTATTTGGAATGATTGTCGTGTCCTTTTTGCTATGAATGTATGACCAAAAAGATTTAGGATTCGTCTTAAATTTTTTCCATGCTGAATTTTTGTGTCTAATATCATTGATTATGTCCCTGCTATACCATGAGGGATACTGATGACTTTTGGTATAAGTTGAGGGATAGGTCCTTGGAACGCATGTCATAAATATATTATTAATAACACTGTAGAAGTCTTCTACAGCTAGATTAACATTCTCGTAATTTGTTAGAAAAGACCAATCTGTTTGTAGAAATAAATTGTACATTGTGACATAATCGGCTTTTTTAAAATTAAAAGTCAATTCGGACTTGACTGAAAACATATCTTTTGCTTCGTCATTTCCTTGAAGAAAAGAAGAATCGAACCGCCTTCAAAAAATATCTCTAAAGAGTGAGAAATAAAATTTCACTGTTTTACAAATATCTGTCTACCTATTAATGGAAAGTAGCAAGGAACTGTACCTTACCTAAAATCAATTTGAAATCGGTGCAAAACGTATTTTTTTGAAATTAGATATTTTTGCATCGATTTCAAATTGATATTAGGTATAGTAGCCGCAATCGCAATAGTGATAGACGTTACCGCCTATCTAGGCATACATAGATGAGGCTGCACAAAAATGTTTGACACAAAAGTAACAAACTCACCACTGATAAGAGACCAAACGAATATAAGAACAGGCGACAACGCCAGACATACAAATAAATATCTACATGAACGACTTCCAATCTACGATGAACCTCGATTTGACTGACCACATTAATTCCCATAAAAAACACGCCCCCATAAAAAACACCTCCACTCCAAACCACCTTTCTTACACCCTTCCCCTCTACCCCCCTTGACCCTCTCTAAACCTCTATACACCTCTAAATTTGCTCTTGCAAATCCGTTTTTAAATGCTGACACTTAGAGTAGGGTTTTTTACAGAACTTTTCCCTACACAACACTGATATAAAACATAACACAGCATACCAACTGAAGCGACTTCATATGGAACTTAAGTCTATGATGACAAACAAAAATCAAACACGATTGAACTAAGTAAGAAGATCGTCAAATAAATACAAGACATGATCTGAAAGTCTCTTGCCAGCAACATCTAGCCGTTGTGTCACTTCAACGTGCTTAGACGCGTAATTATAGAAAAAAATATTGTAATCACAAAATAAAATAAATGAGATAACTAAATGACATGTATGCATAGTTAAATAGAATAAAAGTACATTAATTCTGCCTATCTAGGCGTTGTTGAGACGCAAGGGGTGCAGAACGCAGAGTCGGATTTAACTATTTTGTTGGCTCGTTTACTTTTTATAATATTACACTTACAATATCCCCCAAAGCACTGCTATGATATCGATTTCAATTTTCTTTATATCAACCTCTGCCTATTTTCTGTCATATAACATACTGTCGCGTTTAACAAATAAAGTTTATAAAGATATTTGAACAGGCGCGTGTCGTCGCATTAGTCAAGTAGCGCATTGCGAGTGGGATAAAGATCGATAGATACGTGAACTAGCGCGTCGAAAAAGGAGGGACTGACATAATACAATAATACTGATGGAGCATTATTTTTGTGGTGCCTACCTGCTGTTATGACATAAAACACAGTTAAAAATAATTGAATTGTAATTACCAATGAATGAATTAAAATGATCAGCAGAACTTCCTCCTACAGAAGATGCTTTCAGGCAGCATGTGCTCAGGTTGGTTCAATTTAATTTTTGTTTATTTTATATTAAATGAATATTTCTATTTTCAGGTGTTTATTTCAGAGCAAAATATGGTGCAGCAGTCATAAATTTAATATTAAGGAGTTTGATATTTTTCCATTTGGATGGGAATCACATGAAGAAGGCATCCGACCAGTTATTTCCACAAAAGCACCAGTACGTGATGAAATGAGAGATATATTAAATATTTCCTGCCGTGATAAAAATTGCATTTCGGTAAAATGTCCATGTCTTCGAGAAAATCTAAAATGTACATCGGCCTGCAGGTGCAAAGAATGCCGTAATGTTACGATTCAAATTGAACCAATTAATGAAGAACTTGTTTTTTAACATTTTTATTTCATTTTTTTATGATCAAAATTCAAATAAAATCAAATCAAATGCTTTATTTCCCTTTTTACAAATGGAAGATGAACTGTTCAGTTCAGTTTGAACCGATTGCCCTTGGAGTAAGTCCATATGTAAAGTATCATTATTACTTGTGCAAAGGGTTACTTTAGTGGGTTCTTACTGCCTTTATTTAAAAGATACACCCTATATACAATTAATTATTTCAATGATTAAAATTTCCTTTACAATTAAATGCCCATTGTCGTTCCATTTTACGCACTCCGGCCATATGGTACAACCAGTGAATCAAAATACGCAGGCGAAATATGATTATAATAGGAATGTATATTATCTAGGGAGACAGAGAGCCACCCTAGCGTTTATTTAAGGGTTGTAAGTAGAGTACCCTGCTTCACCGATAGCGTTATAAGCAGG
Source organism: Rutpela maculata (assembly GCA_936432065.2). Lineage (NCBI taxonomy): Eukaryota > Metazoa > Arthropoda > Insecta > Coleoptera > Cerambycidae > Rutpela > Rutpela maculata. The sequence goes on along the minus strand of OW386285.2, from coordinate 385,867,550 downwards.
GTGGTTTAAGGGCTATAAGCCGGATATTCAGTAACAGATCTGTGTGGTTATTTTTAGATGCAAGTGGATCGGTGTTACACATGGCGTAGATTTTATTATAATTCATACGGAAAGATTGGCTCTTATCTTATATGAGTTCAAGTACCCCGGTTGCCCCATTTAGGATGCATGGCTCGGGGGTATAGATCACACGTTTAATTATGCGTGGAAATAGTCGGTAACGCGTTGACCGTGTAATTACAATAATGGTTGACCGCAGCCTTTCTAAGATTATTTTCTGCGAGGCGCTTTCGGATCGGTTTGTTAGCCGTAAGAAAGTAAAGCGCATTTGTAACGAGATGTTAATTGCCGTGTCAAAACAAAAAAAAGAGCTGTCTCAGCGCGGTTCGTTGCTCATTTTTAATAAAAAAAAACTAATGGCCTTGAGCAAGGACAATATTATTCGCTATATAAAAACAATATAGAATTTGAATTTAACGAATTACTACTACCTACTGAATTGAGTGAAGCAATAGAAACAATGAAAAATAAAGTAAGCAAATTATTATGAAATAAATATTTAAATCACAAAATTCGTTTTACCTTTATCACCAATCTATTTAACGAGTGCTTAAAGGAAGGCATTTTTCCTGTCTGCTTAAAAAGTTGTTCTAATATTCAAGGAAGTCCAACTACCATATCAGTTAAAAATTTAACAATTTTTGTAAAACTTTTTCACAAAAGGTTAATTTATAATTTTGAACGAATTACTTTTTTTTTCAGTGGGCAGTTTGGTTTAGTTTCAGAACAAAGAAATCCACGATATATGCTGTAAGTCTACTTTTGATTGCGTCACAGATAGATTATAGATTGTTTAAGGGGTCGCTTGATCCTGGGTTGGCCTTTCTTCACCTCGACCTAAAAGGTCTTTTGTGAATTACCCTGCAACTAGTTGTTGCCCAGGATTCCAAGACTTTTGCAAAGCTTGCGATTTTTCTGGGAGCTAATTTCCCTATGTCTTCAGGCACTAATTCCGCTTGTTCTAGTTTAGCCTAATGCGGATTAGTAACTTGCATTCACAAAGTATATGTTCCTCAGTTTCAGTTGCAGCGTCACAGTATCTACATTTGTCATCTTCTGCCATGCCCATGTTCTTGAGATGATATCTCAAGAGGCAATGGCCAGTTAGAAGACCTGTGGTCAGCCTTAGGTTGGACTTTTCAAGTTCGGGAAGCCTTGTGGCATTCTTTTTTGAATAGGTTGTAAACCTTTTCGCTTGTCTTTGGCCTGGAGTATTCCTCCAGTAGGACTTCCTTTGTTCCTTTTCACATTTTAGGGCCTCCTCCGTTATGTGTCCCTTAAATAACCCACAGAACGGTTCGGATCCAAAAAATGGGGCTTCAGCCCCTTGCGAGGCTATCAGCCAATTCGTTGTCTTCTATTCCCTCATGCCTTGGCACCCACATCAGGGTAACCTTGTTGTTTTTTGCCATTTGCTTCAGGGATTGTCTGCATTCCCAGGCAGGGAATTTTTGACTCGAAGATATAGGACCTGAGAGCCTTTAATGCTGCCTGGCTATCTGAAAGTATATAGATCTTTGCCCTTCGAGTGCCTCTATTTAGGCATTCCTGGGCACACTGATCTATAGCATAGATTTCTGCTTGGAAGATGGTTGGGGTGTTACCAAGAGCTTTAGATAGCCTGCATTTCGTCCCTGCTACGCCCACACCAACCTTTTCGTCCATCTTGGATCCATCTGTGTACCAGATGTGTGACTCTCTCCAACTGCAGTACTTCAACCCTGCCCGCCTGACGCGCTTTCAATCAGCACATCAAACGGGCAGTCAAAGTCATGCTTGATTGGCATTGAGTCAGTGGGTTTGGTCATGGATTCGAATTGGATTAGCTCCAGAATCCTTAAGTGACCAGCCAGGTCACCTGGTCTGAATTTAAGTGCCTGAGGCAGCCTTAAGGCACTAAGTGCTGCCTCCTTCCTTACATGCAAATGCAGAGAAAGTGTCCAGCATTGCCTCCATAGCTGCTGTGGGACACGAGCGCATTGTTCCTGCCCTTAGACAGGCAATGCGTCACAAATACATATGAAAATAAAAAATATGTAGAAAATACAAACCAAATCACTGTTTATAGCGGTGTGACGTCACCAATAGCGGGTATAATCAAGGAATATTTCAAGGATCCGTCCGTTATTCTTTATATATGGCAATGATTTACCGTCATATATTCTAAATTCGGACTCTGCAGATGATGTAACTAAAATAGATTCCAATGAAAACCATATTGAGTTAGAAAATATTATGCTGCAAACACAGTCGACTACTATCGTGTGGTTCCAAGCCAATGTTTTATGCATCAAATATGATATTTTCTAGCCGTAATATTGAAAATGATCAAAACTCAGATAATGTAAAATTTCTGGAAGTAGTTCTTGATCCCAAACTGTGTTGGGACCAACACGTGCACTATGCAAAGAAAGTGGCAAGGTATGTTTGTATGATAAACTATCTATTAGAGAAATGTCGTTAGAACAGCGTATTATTCGTTATTCCAAAGCACACTTTTTCTATCTTGGAGACTTACAGCCCATTTAGATCGGTTTCTGATCTTGGATACAGCGATAACCTAAAATATAAATTCACTGGTCATGGAATATTGAGAGTCCCTTCTTTTTATATCTATAGGTGCTTGATATGTTAAAGAAAATATAAATGATCAAACTGTTTATAAGGATATACACGTTACGATATTCATATAGCTAATAACTGAGTATGCTAAAGAATAATAGCTTGTTATTAATCTACTAATATCTAGTTCTTTTATTAAATTAAAAATGGCGAACGTTAATTTCGCTAACCTTGAACAGAGAGAATCTACTTGAAGGATAAAATTCAAAGTTGAATCTATAACAGAGCCTAAAAATGTTGCTTTCCTACTTGTGTCAACATAATCTATTTTGGAAATATAATTAAGAGCTGTTTGTGAGATACAAAAATACGGTTTGATTCATATTAATAATTAAGGAGTTTTTATAACACCACTCTTCAAATTGTTTAAACTTTACTGTTATAGTTTCTAGCACAGTTACAGTATTACTGTGAATTATGATAGATGTGTCGTTTGCATGCATAAAAACATCTCCATCTGTTACGTAATCTGGCAAGTCATCAATGAAAATAAGAAATGACAATGGACCTAAAATGGAACCTTGAGCGACACCAATTTTTAAATCAATGATATTAGATGTTTCCGAGTTCATTGAAACTAAAATTTTTCTTATATACTTATTTTTATCTTTATACAAACTGAAAATCTGCATTTAAAATATATAACAAGCCTTTCATTGAACTCATTTTTCTCTTCAACTTATAGGGAAGAGGGAAGGCATGTGTCTCTGTACCTTTGTTTCATAGATTACCCTGAGGTTTTTGACAACGAAAAATGGAACAAACTGCGGACTGTGTTATTGGAGCTGGAATTACCCAAACATCTGTCATCATTATTATAAGAAGAAAACTCCGCTTTCTGAGAGTCAACAATATTAACTTCGACCAACATAAAATTGGTAAAGGAATCAGACAAAGCTGTCGCCAATCGTTGTCTGAACACTGTTTAGGTGTAAATTACAACAAAATCAAAATTATGATTATAGTAAATGACAACCATCCAGATTCATCAAGGATAGGTGGGTGTGAGGTAGAAGAGGTGTATGCCTCGGAGTCCTTGTTGACATTATCGGCTAGATTCGACGAAGATTACAAACATCAAAATAGACAAATTGCCATTTGAGTGGTTTTCAACGTTATATATATGTTTGTAATCACAGTAATTTGAGATTATTTAAGTTCTTGAGAAATAATTTTAAAATTACCTTTTATTTAACAGTAATGGTACCTTTACTAATGTGGGTATTATATATGTGTACATGTGTATAAAATGAATTAAATTACTATTCTCATTGACTAAAATGCATGAGAAACAACGTAGTTCCACCCGTTTTACTAGAACAGGGTATTATTATTACAAGCCGTTTAATAAAAGTCTGGTGCTTATATGCCTGGCTTTTTGTATTTGTTTTCCTACTTTTAGACAAAGTAGTAAAATGCGCGTTACTATTATTAACTTTATATTGCTGTGCCACACACATTTTCTTGTGGTTAACAAAAAAAGTATAAATTGTAGGGGTATTATCAACGTGCTTGTACATACATGCTTTGAAATACGAGTAAGGCATACAATTTCCAGACAATTATAATAACGTTAATATTTGTATTACATTGTTTGCGTTGCAAATTTATTAAATCTTTAATTTCTTATATGTTTATAATGTTGTTGATAATAATGCTGATTTTTAATCCATAAAAATGAGGAAGTTAAAAAAAATTTCATGCTCAATCATCACTTTATTAAAACTTCACTGTATTTTTTATATTAATATTTAAATCCATATTTGTAAACTATTGTTTTTCTTTTCGTTGTTTTTTTTTCTCTGCTTACCGAACATAAATATTTTTTTCCTTCTAATTGAAAATTAAATATATATATATTTTAGTTTCATATTATTAACTACGGTGATATATTAATATTAATATACGTATGATTTAATTTCATTTATATTATGTTGATGTGTATACAGAGTGATCTACCATGACATATGACATGCGGAAAATTTATCAGTAGGTTTTCCCCACCGAAAGGAGTTAAAAAATGAAAAGTTAAAAAAAAATGATCAAAAAAATTACCTTATTTTTTTGTAGAAATGCGCCACCAATGACTAACCAATCTGACGTAACACGGTACAACCATATCACTTTATCAGACTTGGGATTGATACTATTGACAGCAAAGTTGGAGAGGGTAGAAGTGACTTTTTGATTTCAATCAAATTACACTACAAAAATAGCGAAATCAATCGAAAAGATATTGACCCTATGCTAGTGACCTCTACAACAACAAGTAGATATAAGAGATATTTACTTAAACCCGTCAATAACACAAAAATACCAACTTCGGCGGTGCTTTGTACCTGCCGGTGTCCTGATTGTTCGACTGAAAGCAAAAAACGCGGCACTTTGATCGCACTCGCCGGCTTAACTTTTTATGCCAATTAAGGAAATGTAAACAACTCCAATATGTTCTTTCGTCGCCCTATTACTGACCTAGACAATAACTGTAGTGTATCTTAGTAAGTTTTAACCATTTTTAATATACTAAATTACCTCGGAGCACCCTAAAATTTTGCAGAGGCTTTCCCACATTGAAGTCTAATACACTATTTTATTTTCCGCATATCATAGTAAATGACGTTGTATATATTGTAATTTACTTGTAATTTCGGTTCGATATTTTAGTAGAACCGTGTTATATAATAACAGTTCAGAGCTAACTTATGACATCATTACCGTTTTCGCGGCACATTCAAAGAGTCAAGGCTTGTTAATTTGTAAAAAAAAATTCGCTTCGAATTTTTCTTCTAAATTACATATATAACGAGATTAATGCCAAAACGACTACATTTCTCCATTTTTGGAAATTCGACCAACCGATTTATGCACCTGTGTTTGTGTATAAATGAGTAAATAATTGTTTCCGGTTGATTATTTAACATGGTACGCTTAACATTTTGATAAATAAGCTCTATACTTTAGTAACCAAAGTCTTAATAGAATATTTTGACGCACATTTTGAGATACATCAATAAATGTTGGAGTTGAGAAAATTAAGAGAATTGTTCGTTTTCATATGTTCATTAGTTAGAAATTTACAATTCCAAATATGTCGTTTAACTGTTTAGTTTAATGGTAGTTAATATATGGTAATAGAAGACTTCATGTAGTGTGTGGTGTGTTCGTATGTACAAGAAATTGTAGATCCACATCGAAGTGGCCAGCAAAAATTCCAGATTCAAATCCTGAAAATTAAAGACATTTTAAAAAAAAGATAATTATTTTTTCAGTTTGTTTATACACAGAGTGCAACAAAAAGCACGATCTGGTATGAATTTTCGTAGAATTCATTGGTATATCTGACTGAAATATTACGTGTTCTATCAAAGTTTTAAATAAACTTTTTGTTGATTGGTGATTCAAAATTTATGGCCATCTCCCGACTTCGCTATCAGGGCCGGCCTTAGTTCCTCAAGCGCCCTCGTGCGGAATTTTTCTGCATACTTGGAGTGAAATACACATAAATCGCTTTCTAAACGTATTTTGTTTTTTCAAAGTGAAATGCGGTTGTCTACTGTGTTGATTGCAATGGCAAAAACTTGTAGGAAGGGCATATAATTCCACACGTAAGTATGAATCTGTTAGCCTAAAATAAAAATTTTCAGAAATTTCTTTTGCGTTACGTAAAATCAAAATAAATAATTTCTAATAAATTCCACAGTACGGCGGGTTGCATAATTATGAAATTAATCTCATTTATTCGCTATTTCGCGTCTTTTCCAGTTTAGTTCATTGATTATATTAGGCTCGCAGGGTACGGTTCCCCCCCTCCAAAGGCCTTCCTTATTCCTTGTATGTTTTCATTATAAAATAAAATTTTGAATATTGCATTTTCTGAAAATGTGTACAATTCCAATTCTACATCTAATTTTGAAAATAATAATAAAATTCAAACTACGCATTCTGAGTACTCTGTAGATTTAAACAAGCAAATTGCGAAATCATTAATGAAGAAGGTACTAAATATACAAAATCAATAGATATCAAATAAAACCCTTTTAATATTTCATTAGCGCATAAATTGATAGCTTTTAATTTCGAACTTCCTTGGTTTCGCTGTGTTTACAGGTCGAATTTAATTTTACTTCAATTCCGTTGTTTGCTGTATTCATCATATACTTTTTTAACTTGTCTAATATTTATTTTATGCAGAAGCTAGTTACCGGGAGATAACCTTTTAAATTGTATCATTTTTTAAAAATAATATCTAGGACAGGATTGCCCTGAGGTTTTCTATATTATCGAATAGAATTATCTTATCGAATAATAATTTATTTCCAAATACATAAAACTTACTTTTAACTAGTATCGAAAATGTAAATTATTACTAGCTACAACCAATACCTATTCTGTCCTCCATATACCATCCCTCATTCTAATTTGTTACAGAACAATATAAAATAGTAGACCATAATATACAGTGTCCCTTAATGACGTGCTAACATTTCAGAGTGGGATTCCTTAGATCATTTTATGAAGACAAGTTCATATGAAAGTATGTCCGCAACGACTAAATTTTTTGCTACAGGGTGTTGAAATTTTTTTTAAAACGTTATTTTTTAATATCTCAGACAGTACTTTAGATATTATTTTCAGTTTTGCTGATGGGATATAAAACCACATATTTTAGTTAGAAAAATTATTGTATCGCTCCACCAGTTGCGTCACTGCAAACAAGTCCTCTGATATTTTTACCAAAAAAGTGGTACACCACTGACATTTTTCCAAGTGGATATTTTTTATTAACCTGGTCAATTTTGCATGAAGACGGATAATGTTTATGCTATAGTTTATCTAAGAGAGTATATATTTTATGGAACTAATCACCTCTCCAAGCAGGGCAAGTACAAATGAGGAATTTTATTTCACAACTACTATTTAAAGGAGAGCGTGCAATAGCAATCGATTAGGTAAAAAGGTTTACATAAGTTCTTCAGAAGTCTACTTTGTTTTTAGGACTGAAAATAATATAATAGTTATTTATTAGGCTAGTGAGTTATGTTACGTATAAGTCACGCAAGAAAAGTTTAGCCCGCGAGCCCGGGCTAATTTTCTTAAGTGACTTATATGTAATAACTCACGTGTCTAATACAACATTTTATCCAACACTTTCATATAAATGCTTTTTCAGTGACAAACAATAAAATTATTAAAACGTCATGTCATCGATTTTTTGTCAGTTGTCAATGTCAAAGTCAACAGTGTTTATCTAAAAATATAAAATAAAAGTAGGTAGCTTATTGCTAAGAAGATTCTGAATGGATGTGCCGAAAAAGCTGTGGTTGTTATCCATTTTGTTTGTAACCAGGGGTTTGTTTAGTAAACATTGTGTAATTAGCATCAAAATGGAAAATTGTGAAAGATAATATGGAAATTCCGACCGATATTTTACAAGAAGCCAAAGAAGCTGCAGCCAATTTAATTCCAGAAAAGTCCAAAGTAACCTATTTTAAAGAATATCTACAATTGGAAAATTGGATGAAAAAAAGAAGAGTTAGTGCTGTAAACGAAGTGCTTCTCGCTTACTTTCTACATTTGAGTAAAAAAATTGCACCTTCTTCGAAGTGGACTAAATATTCTATGATAAAGGCGACTTTAAAAGTATACAGGAACTTTGATATAACAAGAAATGGAAAACTTGTGGCATACTTAAAAAACCGATCAAGAAATTTCAAACCCAAAAAGGCCAAAATTTTGTAAAGAGCACACATCGAACAGTATTTGATGGATGCCCCTGACGATGAGCATCTTATGTCAAAGGTAGGTGTTTATTATGATGTTCTTGTTTTTATGTATTTAATTGTTTAGGTGCAGGCCGTGCCTGCCGTTGCGGTGAACTGACCTACTTAAGCGTCGAAGATATAAAAGATAAAGAACCACTATCTATATATATCCATACCAGATACCAAGACGAATAAATCAAGAAGCTTCATAGTTTTAAATGAAGGATTTTCGGTAAACCCACTTGATTTGATTAGGAAATATGTGTCTTTAAGACCGCAAAATGTGTCTCACAAAAGATTTTTCGTAAATTTTCAAAGGGGAAAGTGCACTGTCCAATGCGTTGGATTAAATACGCTCTCAAAAATTCCAAGAATTTTAGCTGATTATTTGCAATTGCCAGATGCAGATTTGTATACTGGCCATAGCATGCGCCGTTCCTCGACAACTCTTTTGGCCAATGCTGGGGGTGACATTACCACCCTTAAACGTTACGGTGGGTGGAAATAATCCACCGTGGCGGAGGATTATTTGGAAGATTCAGAAAAATCGAATATGATGACAATAAATGTTAACATAAATATAAATAAATAAGTGTTAGTGCATGGATTCTTTGTTTTGTTAATTTTCCGTATAATAAAGACAATAAACAAATTGCTTGGACTTTTTTTTATATTAAAATTACTCTTTAGTGACTAAATCACTTTACCTCACTAGTGATCTAAAATATACTTTAGCTCACTACTTTATCTCACTAGTGACTTATGGGCCACTTTATACCTTCAAAATCTCATCAATAAAGATCACTTTATATGAAAGTGTTGGATAAAAATATTTTACTTTTTAAAAATTTTGTGACGCTAGTGGTTAGCTGTAAGGTTCCTTTTAGTGATTGTATCAATCACAAGAACGAAGTTCAACGATATATGGGTTTATTTTGCTTTCCTGCCTCCTCTACGGCGACGTACCGGCAATATAGGTTCAATATAGGATATTGACATGACCTCACTTTCGAGCGACTTTTTTGCAAATGGCTTTTTATCTTACTTATGTAGAAGGCGGTTTTCTCTATAACTTTGCCATCTCCAAAGACATTTGGTTTTACTACCACAGCTTTCTGCCGATTCTCCAACGCACTCGTCCAACTGACGAGTCGCTGGATGATCCAAATTCGTTTTATTCGAGAAACCGGCCTTGTCCATCTTTGCTGATTTTTGTCTAATAATTGCATATACACGATACGCGCCTTTGCTACATTTTTCGGTCTCGTCTTTTCAGTACATACCCTCGTTAAAATTTTATAGTCATTCTTTTGAATGATCTCCACAATGAGTGTGTCTCCAATTTCATCATGTTTCGTAAAACGATAAAAAAGTTAGGAATATTTTAAAAATATTTTCAAAGTACTCTTTTCGTGTATTTCTTAAAAAATATAATATATTATTCTCCTTGTCCACAAAAATATTTTCAAAATCCAACTGGCACACCTTCGAAAAAGTATAGTATATTTCTTTTTTGACCAAAAATGCACTTTTATTTTCAGTACACTTTTCCATGACCATAATATACTTTTACTCTTATGGCCTGGACATAAACATATTTTCCTAAGTGAAAATTCGGTGTACTTTTGAATTGTTTGCCTGGCGCCCAGAATATTTGCCAAGTGAAAATGTTGGACGCCACGTATTGTTTAGTTATGCTTGTCTTTTTAGTAATTTTTTAATAATTAAATAAGGTAACTGTCATATGACCCTTTATTCTATTTTTATTTTAATAAAAAAGTGGACATCCATCAAGCTACAGCATTTGTAAATTAGTTATTACTAATTGACAAATGCTGTAGCTTGACGAATGTTACATGACTAATATAATAGAACCTATTTTACTGATTTGTTTTGTGCCTTGGATAATCCAAGGCACAAAACAAATTCCAGTAAAATAGGTTTTATTATATTTGTAGATGACATAAAATTCATATCTCACCGTGAACCTGTAATTGAAAAACCTTGTTAATTTGCGGACTGTAATGAACATTCAGATATTAGAAATCAATATAATGTATTTCCCTCTTGGCTACGTTAATATTAAAACCATATTACTATGAAATGTTTAATTAATGATTTTATAATACAGTGGCATATTATTTAAATACTCCATTGGTGGATTTGTGTTTAAATATTTGGATAAAAATAATCAACAAAAATCAGATAAAAAATGTGTAAGGGCATTTATACAAGGCTTCCCCGTATTTGGAACCTTTTATTTATTATTTTTTCTGTTGGATGATAACCCTGTATATTTCTTAAATATCTCAGTTCATCTGGGAATAAAACTAGACGTAAATGCACTTACTTACAAAACTCCTTGTATAGACATAATTTTTGTATAAAAAAAAGTATTTTCATGTTTGCTCATTTTGTCTTGTAGTTAAATAATACTTAAAAAATGAGTTTTCGTAAAGAGATTGTGAGATTACAATTTTTGCTATCTTTCATGGAATCATATAATTGTCCTCATGACATAAATCACAGAGATTCAACAAATAAAATGATAGGGATTTAAAAGTGGTTGACAAAAGAATAAGTCCCTTAAGACGATGTTATTAAACAGTTAATTTGAAATTCTAGAAGGGGCGAAATTATCTCTAAACGCTGCTTTTTAACCTACATTCCTTTGTGTACACCACAAACAATTAGCCGTCTAATTTTTTCATAAAAGAAAAGTACGTGTTTTATTAAACGTGACTTGATGATTTTAATGAGTCAAATTATCTAACAGTATTCACCGAAAATTAAAATAAAAAGTCCCTGTAACTTTCTGTATCATTGTTCAACATTTTATAGTATACTCTTCCGAGTTTTTTGAATATAAGTTAATATTTTAAGTATAATTGCTAGATTTGTAACTTTAATTATCTCATGATGATGCGATCTTGATTGGCGAAATGTTTGTCAGTGTACTATACTCTCCAAATTTTAATACAGTCTCGGTCTTTTCTGCCTTGAGTTATCGTGTTTGCAAGAACCGTGACAGACGGACAGATGGACATTTTCAGAATTGTTAGAATTCGATGACTAACACAATGCTGTGAACATTTTACGAGCGATATTGCTGGGCCAATATATGGAACTGACGATCCCTTTCTTGCTAGCTCGGCATCTTTCTCGTTGCCTTAGATTCCTACGTGTCCCGGAACCTACTGAAGGGTTACCTTATTGTGGCCCGCTAGGGCTCTTAGTTGTTCTTGGAATTCCTACACCAGCTTGGATGTCACCTCAGTGCCCCTAAAACCGCCTGGCTGTCTGGTAGAATATTGATCTGCCTATTTTTATAGGCCCTCCTATTATTTTCTACTGCGCAATGTAAAATTGCGTATATTTCTGCCTGAAAGGCAGAGGTGTATTTTTCTAGTGATGTGCTGAACTATGAGTTCCTATCACTATATATGCCGGCACCAGTACCTTCCTCGATCCTTGATCCGTCTGTATACCAGACAAGGTCCCGTGATCTGGTGCCATTGTCAATTACTGTCTATTCGCTTCGATCTCCTATTTTTATTTGTAAGTTTCTGTTAATGGTGTATTTAGGGATCATGTGGTCTGTTCTCATCTGAGATGTAATCACTCCCACTAGGTTCCTAATTCGATTGTGCCCCAGTGCTGCGTATTTTTCACTGGGTTTGTCTTGCAGCCTGAAGTATCCCATCGCCTCCTCCTCCTTTACCACCAGGTGAAGGGGGGGGAAGGTCCAGGAGGACCTCCTGGTTGCTGTGTTGTTTTCATCGCACCCGTTATTGCTAGACAGGCAAGTCTTTGTACCTTGATCAGTTCAGCGGCAGCAGTACCAAAGATGCATATATATGATCATGGGTCTGACCACCATGATATATGTCCAGCACATCATGACTGGCCTTAGTCCTCATGTTTTTCCATGGGTGCGCCTGGCTACTATGAGGTTCTGTTTGACTGTTGGTTCGAGGTAAGTATTTACAGTTTTAGAACTGTGCTGGGGGGCGAGCGTAGAGGCGACTTCAATGTGAATATCAGTCGATATTCCGTTGAAGCAACGTCGAGCGCGGTTAGTACTTGGATGGGCTCCCGTCTTGGGGAAATACAGCGTTCTCGTCCCACCTTCTAGAGGCTTGTATATCAGTGTATACTCGGAAGTTACGTAATTTCAGACGAGGATTACTTAGTGGATATACCATCCTTCGGAGGGGATGTAAAGCAGGCGATCCCTTGTCTATTAAATGTTAGGCAAGTAAAAGATCCCTACTCTTCTTAAGGGAAGAGGTTCGGCAAAAATTTCCAGGTTGGGGGTAGCTCGTCTCCTGGCGTCGGTGATAGGCCCTGGTAGCGGAAATAGGCCGACGTTAAACAGTTAAAAAAAAACTGTGCTGATCAAACGCTTTCATATTTGCGAATAGTATAATAACTGATGATTTATTTACTATGATTTCCCATGGCGGTAGTTAAAATATACCTTATTTAATTTCATCAAATATATGTAATATAATTATTGGCACAAGTGAATCCACTACAGTTTGTAGTTGGTAATAGGAAACAATAAACTTTATCATATTTCATTGTACAAAATTTAATATATAGCAAGCAGTCCAATTTATTTGCCACTCAGATCTCAAGGGTATGTAAGCTTTGTTTAAAATATGTGATATATATTTTATTATTAGATATTTTCTACGTTATATCTTTGAAAATGATGGATTTTAACGCAATAACCAAATTATTTTAAGATGTGTTAATGATATTCATTTGATTGAAATTAGATTAATTATTTGACGATTTGTTTCAGAATGTGATGACGTCTGTTGTATAAACAGTAAATGTTTGATTAGTAAAACAAAGATTTAACAAAGATGTGGAAATTGCTTTAATTTATTATACATAGTTATGAAATAGATATATCTACGTACGTCGCACATTTTTATAAATTAAATAAGTAATATCATTAACTGAACTAATATTTCCATCAACAGTATTATATGATCACTACATATTATTTTATTCTCGGATTTACAAATTATCCTATTTTCTACGTTAAAACATTTATTCTTTTTTATGTACTCCACAAACATAAATACGTTAACATTCCGTAGATTGTTGTTCTTATAACGTTTTTATAAAATCCTTTCCACATATTTTTTCGTAAGAAAGAAATACAAATAAATAATGATTGCGAAATATTAATATTAACACCGAAATCGTACCTCAAAACCAGGGACCGTAATTACGATTTTTTTCTAACCGAAACCAAAAACCGAAATGAGAGATTCTGGAAAACCGAAACCTTAACTGAAAACCGGATTGGCGCTGCTTTGAAAACCGAAACCGAAAGCCAAATTAACGCTGCTCTGAAAACCGAAACCGTAACCGAAAATGATGTACTTTAGGTAACCGAGCCGAAAAAAAATTTCGTTTTCGGTCCCTGCAATCATTAACCGAAATAAATTTCGGTTTCGGTCCCTGCTCAAAACGCACACATATAAAAATTACAGGAAGATGACAAACATCAACAAATAGAATGACGTCATGACGAAATTTATCAATTGATGATGAAATACATAAATAAAGAAATACAGGAACTGAAACAAAAATTTGAGGACGAGTTGAATAAAAAGGTAAATGAATGGGAGAATAAATACACACAACTAAAAAACAGTTACGAGAAGTTAGAAAAAGAACTGAGACGAAATAATATAATTGTTTTCGGTTTGGAGAATCCTTCAGAAAATCTTGGAAGTTCTGTAGTGAGTGCTTTAAATCAACACCTTGACCTACATTTAACTTTAAAGGACTTAAACAACGTTTACGCATTTGGAAAACAGCTAAAAAACCAGTAATAGTGAAATTTGTCTCTTATCTCAGCAAACAGGAGGTGTTTCGAAGCTGCAAAAAGCTGAAAGGAACTGGCATAAGCATTGCTGAAGAGCTCACTCTAGAGGAGAGAAAGGAAAATAAAATACTAAGGCAACATTTAAATAAAGCACGCAGCAAAAACTTAAACGCTTTCATAAAAAATAGAAAGCTGACTATTAATGGACAAGAATATACCGCACAACAATTGGCTGCAGAAGAAGAAGATTCAGATATAGAAGATACGACGCAAAATAGTACGTTGAACAAAACACAAACAATAGAAGTAAATAGTGGCCCTTCAACAGCAAACACAACAGAAAAGAAGTGCCAGAAAGAACAAGCACAGCATACAAAAATAGAAGTCCCTAAGCCAGTGCAAACAGGGACCACTAAGAAAAAGTCAACAGTGGGAACGAATGAAACAAAGAAAAAATTATTGAGATCCTCTGTGAGACTAAATAGTGATAAAGTTTAATTATGGATCAATATATAAGAGACTACGAGTACGTTCCAAAAGAAGCAACTGAAATTGAACTGTATAATTTTGACACTTATTTTAACAAAGACACTGATACCAGCTTTCGATTGCTCCATGTTAATATACGCAGCATTTCTAAGAATTTCGATGAATTTAAGATATTACTTGAGCAATTGAAATCTGAATTTGAGTGCCTAGTATTGACGGAAACATTTAAAATTCAAGATCTGACGTTTTTTAAGCTTGATGGGTATGATACTATCTATAATCACGGAGAGGTAAACAAAAATGATGGGGTCGTTGTGTTTATAAAAAAGACAATAAATTATTCATCTAGAATTGTAAATGTTGGCAATACTAAAGCAATAAAAATTAATTTCATGTACAAAAAAAGAGCTTTTGCATAACATCTATGTATAGATCACACTCTTTAGATTTAAATGTGTTTTTGTCAAGTCTGGAAGAGTTTGTGAATGAAATTTCAAAAGAAAACTGTTACTATAATATATTAGTGGGAGATATGAACATTGACATAAAAAAAGTCAGTGAAATAAGTGATCAATATCTAACGTGTATGAGTGAGTACAATTTCAAATCACTAATTAATTCATATACTAGAGTTGAGGGGGTAACGAAGTCATGCATCGACCACATCCTTATAAAAACGAAACATAATATTGAAAATATGTTCCCATTTATAATAAAAAATAAAATAACTGATCATTTCCCCATTGCGCTAAGACTCTTAGTAGAGAAAGAAAATAATATAAATTCAAACAAAATACAAGAGTATATTAATATAATTGATCACAAAAAATTAAACATTGAGATAAAAAATGTAAGCTGGGATGATTTCTACAATGCTGATAATGTAGAGGACGCAAAATACATTAATTGACATATTAAAGAGTGTAATCGACATAAGTACAAACAAAATCAAATTAACCCACAAAAACAGAAAAAGAACTTCATGGATAACTACAGGTCTAGTCAATTCTATAAAAAAAGAGATCAACTTTATAAGAATTATCAAAAAGATTCAGACAACCTTGAATTAAAAACCCAATATCTAAATTATCGTAATAAACTAAACGCATTAATAAAATCAACTAAAGCTAATTATTTCAAATCTAAAATCACAAAAAATAAAAGAAACAGCAAAAAGTTATGGAATACAATTCACGAAATTAGCAACTGTAAAGAGAATGACAACATAATAATTAAAGAGATAAAAACGGAACCTGACAAACTAACATGTGATCAAAATGAAATAGCTAATACATTTGTGGACTTCTTCACCAATGTTGGGAAAAACCTGGCTAACCAAATTAAAAAACCTAAATCTACTCCTCTCAGAAAATCTACACCGTTTTCATTTTTCTTGGCACCTACAAATAAAGAGGGGGTCGAGGATACAATAAAGTCATTAAAAAATGGAAAAGCCCCAGGATATGATATGATTAAAGCAGACACACTTAAAGAAATTGTAGGAGATATATCCGAGCACATATCATTTCTAATCAATAAAATATTTGATACAGGTATATGCCCCTCGGCTTTTAAGACAGCAATAATACAGCCCATATTTAAAAATGGAGACAAAAGTGAACCGTCTAATTATAGACCTATATCCATTATTAATAGCATAGCCAAAATATTTGAAAAAATTTTAAGAGCCAGAATTAATAACTATAATAAAAATAATAATTTAATTTCAGACAGGCAATATGGCTTTCAAGAGAAAAAATCTACGCAAGACGCAATTGCATTCTTAACATCAAAAATATGCAAATCGTTGGATGAAAGCAAACCAAATTTGTGCGTGTTCTTAGATCTTGCCAAGGCATTTGACACCGTTAGCCACCCACAATTATTAGAAGCTTTAGAAGATCTCGGATTTAGAGGCCCAATATTGAAATTATTAAAAAGTTATTTATGTAATAGGAAACAAGTCGTTAAAATAAATTCTGTATTGAGCAAGGAATGCGTTGTTGAATACGGTGTACCACAAGGTACAGTATTAGGTCCAATACTTTTTATATTATATTTAAATAACTTATTTAGCTTAAAAACTAAAGGAACTGTGATCAGTTTTGCGGATGATACAGTAATCTTCTACGAGGACAGAACTTGGCAGGACCTAAAAATACACGCAGAGGAGGATTTAAAAAAAATTAAAAACTGGTTTGACTCTAAATTGCTTACCATAAACTTTACTAAAACGAAATACGTACCATTCAGCTGCTATGAGAGAAATATGGATCATTTTAGATCTCTTGAAATTGACACTGACACCGAAATAGAAGTAGTCGATTCAGTAAAGTACCTAGGTATTACTATAGATAAACATATGAAATGGGACCAACACCTTTACAAAGTATGCAATACTCTAAGAAGTATACTATACAAATTTAAATATCTAAAAACTATTCTTGACATTCCCGAGTTAAGAGCAATATATTACTCTCTAGTAGAATCAAGACTCTCCTATGGGATTGTCGGCTGGGGAGGTGCTGTACAGGTTCATATAAATAATCCAAAAGAGGTTCCTAAAAATTATGCTCAATAAACCTAACACCTATCCTTCCGATAATCTTTATAAGGACGCTAATCTACTTGATATAAGACAGTTATTTTATTACAGTGTGATTATGAATACATATAAGAGGAAATATTTATTAAGACCTGTTGATCACACTTATCAGACAAGAAGTAAAGCAACATCCTACAGAACTCCATTCTCTATAAAATCAATCGGACAAAGAAATTTTGCGTATTTCTCTCCCAGATTTTACAATCTTCTTCCAGACGAGGTAAAAAACATAAATTCTATTAATTTATTCAAAAAAAAGGTCAAACAATTTATTTTAAAAACCAATAGAATAGAATTGCACAAGCTCATCGACATGAATGAACATTAGTAAATCTTGTTTTAGGTATAATTGCTATATTTAATTTTAACATATTAGGATATAGTTGTTAAAAATATTACAAAATATGTAGTTAGGTGTATGTGTATGCATGTGTGTGTATGTCTATTTTATGTGAATGTATCAAAATACCCATGTAGATAATTAATTGTTTTCTTGAAATTAATTGGAACGAGTTCTCATACTCTGATGATTACTTAGTTCCATGAGGCTACTTTATATAATATAAATAAATAAAACTTATTAACTATTTCACTCACAGACAGTCTAGACTTTGTGAGTTATTTTGTTTATTTGAGTTTATTTGACATAAATTATATAAATTATATTTGTTATTTTTCTATTATATTTTTTATTATAAATACTCTACATATATGTTATATAATATTACACGCTATCTTATTGCGACTTAGCCATAATAAACCTTCACAGGTATATCGTATTTCACGATAACAGCTTCTCTTATTAATTGCTTATCTTCAAGATATCATATTACACCTTTGTTTCTCATAACTTGTGCAGACTGCAGAACTGCAATTCCTTTGTTATATATTTTGCTTACTCAGGTTCTGTATGTTATAAATATGACTAAACACGCTTTGTTGAATCAGTTATTAAACTCACTTAGAATGAAACACTTCTAATTATTGTAATATTCCTTCTCCAAGAGCCAACGTTGGCTCCATTAAATAAATAAACCTTTTTTAAAAAGTCATTCATGTGAACCGTGATCTAACATTGGCGCAGTCGGTAGGATCCGTAAACATCATCAGAACAAGAAGCCTAACTGGTAGTGAAGCGTAAGAGAACAAGGAGAACATCTGCAGAAGGTGCCTAACTAGTGCGTGTACATCTACGAGAACAAGGAGACCTTCCTCACTGGTGGTGGCGGATCCCAATCCCTTGACGGACGAAGAACCTACCCATGGAGATGAAATTAATGTAAGTCATTTTAAGAATCATCTCGTTATTTTCTCATTTTTTACAAATATTATTTATCACAATTATTTACGTGTATTATACCGCTAATACACTCGGCAAATAAAGCCAATTCTGTTATCAAACAAATCCTATACAAGCTACAACGCAACAATTTTAATTTTAAGTTATTCATTTTCGTATTCACGAAACAACTGTGTATTATACAGTTAATACACAATTTATTAACGTACGCAACATAACAAAATATTTCAATCTAATTTCCGTATCATACTGCTGACACGCAACCAACTTTAGTTCAAAAATTTCCAAACAAAAAAGCAAAATGCCAGACAGAGCTCAACCAGAGCCGGTTCAACCAGTTCAACCAGTAGTGCCGACGACAGCCGAGCAACCAGAGCAAGTCGAGCACGAGGTAGAGCCTTACAAACTCTCAGAAATTTTCTCGTTAATTCCGGAGTTCGATGGTAACGCCATCAACCTCCAAACTTTCCTAAACTCATGTCAGTGTGCCCAACGCATGGCAATTCATGACCAGAAAATCTTGTTAACAGTGCATATTAAAAATAAACTAAAAGGTAAAGCTGCCGAACTTATAAATTCGCGCAACCCTGCCACATGGCCAGAAATTAAAGCACTTCTAGAAACCCACTTCGGTGACTCTAGAGATTTAACAGCTCTTATTCAAGACCTACAAAGAATTCACCAATTGCCTGGTGAATCTGCATTAACATTTGTTTCGCGTCTACAAACGCACAATGCGAAAATGCACGCTGCAGTGCAAAAACAAAATCTATCTTCAGAGCAAAGAACCGCGCAAACAAACCTGATTGAAACTATGACATTAAATAATTTGTTAACGGGTCTAGAACCAAATCTAGGGAGAATAATACGTGCCACTAACCCTCCGACTATAATGAACGCAATTATTAGAATTCGGAGAGAACTACAACTTTCGTATTTTGAACAACAAAAATTCCCCAAAAATAGTCCGGTCAAAAATCCAGTAATTCAACAAAAGCGACCACAAGGTCCAAATTTGCAACAAAAGTTCTGTTCCTTCTGTAAACGGAATGGACATGTAATAAGCGAATGCCGCACAAGGCAACAGTCTCAAAACTTCCAGAGACCAAGTTTCCAAGGAAACCCAAACTCACAAAATTTTTCTTATCAAAACTTCGCACAACCTAGTAATAATCAATTTAGTCAGAGGACATTCCCTCAAAATAATCAGCCAAATCAATCACAGCAAAACAGGCCCTCAGCCATAAGGCCGAACCCTAATTTTATGCAACAGCGACCATCAGCTATCCAACCTAACCCAAATTTTAATCGCTTTAACCAGCAAAAAGCTCATCATTTGAATTACGAACCTTATGACAATTATGACAATCAATGTAACTATAATCAATATAACGACTACTCTTTCGACGATTATCAAAATTACCAAGGTCAAAATGAATCGTATGATAATTACAATTTTGAAACCAACCAAAATTTCCAGGAGAATTATACTGCTAATTCTCAGAGCGAGCAATACGAGGATTATACTGCTAACCCTCAGGATTTTTGCCAAGGTTTGGACCAACCAACAGATCCTCCCAACGAGGAATTCGAACCAATTACGGAGCTGGAAACTCAAATTCAAACTATGAACCTCGACGACAATCTCGACCCCATGCTGAACTTCCCAGAACAAAAGTTCATGTAAATACGTTTTGTCGTACCTTATTAACCGTAAACTCAAAAAATCTTTATTATACGAAAGACGCAACAGGAAAATTTAAAATCTTAATAGACACAGGTGCAGGTATATCAATTTTTAAACCCAAGACAGCTGAAAATTATAGACGTAGATCCCCTGAAAATGTAACTATACAGGGTATTACTGATCAAAAATTTCATATCAATGAATCCGTTCTCATCCCCTTTTCAGATGAGTCACACAAGGTTTATATCTATAATCTAGATATAGATTTTGATGGATTATTAGGCGCAGACTTCCTAGAACATTATGAATGTCGAATAGATTTTAAAAATAAACAGCTAGTCACAAATTTTAAAACTTTACCGTTATTTAAAGTTACGGAAGATATAGCTACAGAAAATTTACCTCTACAACCAACTACAAATTTTACTATAAAAAATCAAAATTTGGACATCACAGAAAATCAAAATTTAAACATCTTAAAAAATCAAAATGTAGACAACGAAAAAAATGTAATCCCTATCGAATCACGTATGAACAAGATTTTCAAATTAAAATGTAACTTGGAAAACACCGTGGCTATACTGTTAGCCCAGGAAAATGAAAAGGTACGCCTACCGAATGCTCTTGAAAAAATCGATAACAACGGAGAAATTCTAACATCAATATTAAACGCTAACGCGATATCGAAAACTGTAAGTTTCTCTAACCTTAAGCTGGAACCAGTACAAAAATTCAAAGCAATTTTTAATGCAAATTATCAAGAGCCGGATTCCCAACCTAAGAACAGAAATCTTGAAATTAAAAATCAAAATTTAGGCAACAAAAATAATTTAATTCCTTATGAATCACATACCGAAAAAATAACTAAACTAAAACGTAATTTGGCTAACACTAATGCCAAACCAGAAATACAGGAAAAAGCAAAAATCTCAGATTCCTCCACTGTTGTTAACCTACAAAGAATTAACATTTCCGATACAAAATCGTACGATAAACCCAAGCCGACAATTTCAATTTTTAACATTTCAAAAAACGATACGAAATCACAACTGAAAATAAAAACACCTAACATAGTTTCAAAACCTTCATTTCAAATCGGCAACGAAATATCTCGCAAACCGAAAATTCGGAAAATGAATAAAATTCTAAGAAACATTCGAACAATTTCTTGCAATCAAAATAAAAATAAAGTTCATATACCACACATACACATGAACATAAGAGAACAAAATTTATTTTTTGCATCTATAAAAGCAATAGCAAAAATTGTAGAATTTTCAAACCTAAAATTCGAGCCTATTCAAAAATTCAAATCTATATTTAAGCTTTATTAGTGATACCAGGTTTTGTCTCAATCGGATTTCGACACTATGAAAAATATGCTAACAAATAATAAATTAAGTTTTACAAACATAAACAATTTTTCAAAATTATTTAATAAACATTTTTTTTTTCACCCAAATAAAATCTTTCCAGTAAAATAGTTACTCGAAACAGATTATCTTACATTAAAGTCATTTACTATCGTTTTCCAAAAACTTTCCTATACCTATTAAAATAAAGTATTTTAAAATTATATGATTTATATCATCTCAAATGATTTCTAACATCACCCTGTAAATTAATACTTTTATTTTTCGTTCACTTCTACTGAAAAAAATGTTTCTTTTCCTTTAATTGAGTTGTAACAATAATGGAAATAGAAAATAAAATACCTTAACTCTTAATCTTATCGATTAAACAAAAAGCGACTTAAAGAAAATGTGTAAATTAAATTCGAAGAAATTCTAACAAGCACATTTATACTTCCCACAGAAGCACGTCTTTTAAACATTTTATCAAGAATTGCAGGACATCTAATACTCTAGTTTTATATTGTATTCGCTATAATGTTTCATTACGCGCGTTTTACATGTAAACAACATTCAAGATTAAAAAAAAAAAACGCATCAGAAACTTTTCACGATTAAACTGTAACCTAAAGCTAGAATGCATGATTTAAATTAGTAAATCCTTCACAAAAAAAAAATAATAACAAATATACAGTACGTTGTTTAGAAGAAGAAAAATTAACAATTTTCAGAATGTTCAAATTCCATCATAAATCGTACACGAATTTAACACCTTTTTAAGAAAAAATGTATTAATTAATAGACTAGTCAAACAAGCAACTTTTATATCGAGAATACAAAGATATTATGACTTTCTTTCATCAAAATAATTCATAAGACCTCCGTCACAAAATTTGAAGGACATATGTTAACCTGAATTTTACAACGATAAAATCAATACTATATCGAACAAAACAGTCAGACATAGGAGATATTTCATCATCCCTCTATCTCTTGATATTGAATCTGTAATTGAAAATCTATTTTTGGTATTATTTAAAAATCAAGATATTTTAGATCTTTCTAAGATATACTTTGTGGAAAATAATCTAGACCTCCCTATACTTGAAATTATATCATTAATTTTTGCAGAAAAAAAGACTTAAAGGTAATAATTTGTCAAAACATTGTTCAAACTCCTGACGAAGACCAAATTCCAATAATCCTAGAACAATATCATAGTGAAAAAATAATCTACACCGCGGAATAAACGAAACGATTCGGATAATTAAAGAAAAATACACTTGGCAAGGTCTAACTAAAGATGTCGAAAATCTAATAACCCTCTAGTAATCATGGAAACCCCAAGAACACCTTTCGAAAGAATTAACATCGATTTATTTGAATTCCCCACTCGAAATTACGCTTTAACCATTCGCGACGAATTAACTAAATTCACGTAAGCCTATGCAGTCCCGGATAAATCCGCAAAATCCGTCGTAAACACTTTGTTGTTATTTTTCAACATTATGGTACCCCATTAAGAATCCATTGCGATTACGGTAGCGAATTTGACAACCGTTTGCTCAAAGATCTCTGTACCCTCTACGACATAAAACTGACGTATTCAAGCGTAGGACATTCCCAATTCAACGGATCCCTAAGAAGATTTCATGCTACCTTAGCTGAAATGATAAGAATTCATAAAACTGAAAACCCGAACGAACATCCTTTCACAATTTTACCATATGCAAAAATATGCTATAACAATTCGGTAAATAAAACACACGGTTTCACCCCATATGAACTTATCTTTGGTCATACATCTAATAGACCACCTGAAACTCTTCACAGCCAAAATTAATTACAAAATATGTCAGAGATTTAAACAATATAGAACATCTCACTATTTTGAAATTGCCCGCAATCGAACACAAGCTCAAAAAGAGAAAGCGAAAGTTCGCTTTGACAGAAATGTTCCCCAAAAACGACCCGAGTACAAACTAGTTGACTTATTTTATGCAAAAAAATCACAAATTAAGAACAAACTACAAAACAAATTTAACGGTCCCTTTAAAATAAAATAAATTTTTCAAAATTCTGCTACCTTAATTAAACATCGAAACAAAAGTTAATTTGCCGCTGACCAGAAATCAATTCTGTTTAGAAGCGAAGTCAAAACAGAGTTTAACCTTTTAACACAGATATCTAGTTCTATAAAAATTAAATTTGACGAAGTCTTCTCAGACACAAAGAGATATAAACGCGGAATACTTAACGGTATTGGAACAATATTCAAATCAATAACTGGTAACCTAGATGCTGAAGATGGCCAGTACTATACTAATTGTATAAACAAATTAAATAATGATGAACATCAATTAGAAAACTTAATCAAAAATCAAATCTCAGTTACAACTTCTGTTATCAAAAATTTCAACTCAACTATACAAAAATTACAAATTGATGAGGAAACATTTAACAAAGATATCAAAGAAATCGAGCACACGATTCAAACCATGACTCAAACGATCCAAGCTGCCGAAATAAAACTAAAATTTCTATACATTTCCGAACAACTAATGGCCAGCTATTTGTATATCGAAGACAATCTAAACGATATTTTAATAACATTCGCCAGATTAGGAATTATTCATTCATCAATCATAACACCTGATCACTTAGTAACGGCGTTACGAGAGATTTCACAGAGTTTGCGAAGGAACAATTTACTTCTCCAATTAAACTATCAGCAGTTGCTCAATATCTGGATATTATTGAACTAAAAGCTTTTCAACTAGATTCTAACTTAATATTTGTTTTAACAATACCTCTCATTGAACCTCAAAATTACAACACCTTTCGTCTGTACCCTATACCTATACTTGATAACAGAACTGGTCTACATCACTTTTTATCTATTTCACAAAAGTTTATCGCGAGAGACGATGATTCTTTAATGTACATACCTATACAAAATTTGAAAGAATGCAAACCACTTTATTTTGGAACCAAACTATGTTCGAACCTGTTTGCATATCCTATCGACCAAAATGCCATCTGTGAAGCTAGAATACTAAAACCATTGCCGAAACTCCCAGAAAATTGTCAAACTTCCTTCATCATTAGTCGAGGATACAACGTCCAACAACTTGAAGACAACACATGGCTAGTAATTAATTCCGAACCACTTCACATTACCATCAACTGCCCGAAGAGAGAATCCATAACAGAGCTAATTAACAAAAATTCCATCATAAAACTACAACCACGATGTTACGCCTATGCAGGCATTACTCGAATGCAAGCCAGTGCTAAAGACTTTTCCGAAATTAAGGACAATTCACATCCAATCCAAATTCATTTTGAATGCTGCAATCACATGCCCGACAAAATCGAAATTCCAAAATTAAAACCGCTTAAATTAAACAGTCTCGACGTAGAAGATTTAGATATTGCTAAAAACAAACTAGAGCAATATTCCAAAGACCTGGATGACCTCATAAACGAACCTTTTGTGACCAAACATATATCTTGGTTCACATATTTCATAATCACTCTCATCATCCTATTAGTTCTACTCTACATAACGTGTAAATGCAGAAGAAGAAGATGTGGAGCATTGCGAATCCAACCCTCAACGGATAACCCTCCTTCACCTCCTTCAGAGCGAAGCAGAGTATTTACCAAATTTCCTAGACTGATCCCTCCAAGAAAGCGACCCGGTATTAGACCTCAAGAAGAAGAGGACATCGAGTTAACATAGACTTTCATGTGGAGTTTTACCCTTGTCTATTAATTTAGACTATTGTATTTTATCCCTATTACGTTATGTAATGTTTTATTATCGCTTACCAATTTTAACTTTTACATTATTTTATTATTTTGCTTTGTATTCATTCAACATTGTTTCAATTTATTTTTGCATTATATTCATTTAACGTTTTAACAATTTTCAAAAGTTGCTGCATAACATCAACTTTTTTATTAAGGGGGAAGTTGTTATATAATATTACACGCTATCTTATTGCGACTTAGCCATAATAAACCTTCACAGGTATATCGTATTTCACGATAACAGCTTCTCTTATTAATTGCTTATCTTCAAGATATCATATTACACCTTTGTTTCTCATAACTTGTGCAGACTGCAGAACTGCAATTCCTTTGTTATATATTTTGCTTACTCAGGTTCTGTATGTTATAAATATGACTAAACACGCTTTGTTGAATCAGTTATTAAACTCACTTAGAATGAAACACTTCTAATTATTGTAATATTCCTTCTCCAAGAGCCAACGTTGGCTCCATTAAATAAATAAACCTTTTTTAAAAAGTCATTCATGTGAACCGTGATCTAACATATATACTATGTAATTATGAATTATTCTGCAAATAAACATATATTATTATTATTATTATTATTATTATTATTATATATGGCGTAAGTATGTTAATTCAACAGGTCCAGATGATATTTCTATGGAAATAATAAAGCTCTGTGCCCATCAGCTAGCCGAACCACTAACACACATCATTAATACATTCTTTAAGGAAGATACCTTCCCTAGCTTATTAAAATTATCCAAAGTTATTCCCTAATATAAATAAGGGAACCGCAAAAAAATATGTAATTACTGACCGATAGTAATAATATCAGTATTCTCCAAGATATTTGAGAAGTTTTTGTCTAAACGCATAAAAGCGTTCCTAGAATCTAGAATGGATTTAGAGAACATCGGTTAACAAAAACATCGCACATCTATTATTATATATATAAAACATTAGATCAGGGGACATTACTTATCTATCTCTAAAGCGTTTGACCTTTGAATCATTACTTTATTTTGAAACATATTGAATGTTATGGCATACGAGGTTTGTGTAAACTAGTGAAGTCATACCCAAGCAACAGAACAGTTTATAGATTTTCTTTGTGCTAAATGTGAAGAGCTGCCTGTCGATATGGACGTACCACAAGGTAGTGTTTTAGAACCACCGTTGTTTATGATTTATGCTTTACATTAGACATCTTTTTATCACCATTTTATGGTGCTTTTGCTGATTATATTACTAGTGTTGCAAGCTAATAAATGATTCTAGTCACAAATTGAACTCAAATCTACTTGCGTTATCTCATTATCTCATCAAAGAAACTAGTAATGAACCAGGATAAAACTTTTATTATGCAGTTTCATCTGTTGACTAATTAAGCACAATAATAAATCAATTCAACAAGTGACATCACATAAAGTTTTAGGAATGAATATACATTTATTCCTAGATTGGAAGACAAATTAAATTTATATTTAATAATTGTACAATAATTGCATTAAAACGATTGCGCCATATCATCAATTTAAAATCACGAATTCAATCCGGTATTATTTTTTGGGGACATTCGGCATCTGCGAACACAGTGTTTATATTACAAAAAGATCCGTACTCCAACAAATACAAAAGGTCGGCCCATCAGCGGGCTATCACTGGACCGGAAATTAAACTTCTGGCCCTGGAGGGCCGACGTGCCGTGTTTGGAATGAATATCAAAGAATCTTGCAGAACATAATTTGCCCAAAATAAAATTTTGACCCTGCCTAGTGTGTATATTTCTGAAATATTAAAATTTGTAATAAAATATATGTATAAAAATACACAAAATATGTTTCACAATTAATCCATACGTTATGGCTCTGATTTGCAGTACTACGATATGCATTGATTAGAGTTACGAATCTAATTCATACTATATAATAATAAATTAAGTGCAGATGTAAAAAATAAATTATCAACTCTGAAAGCATTCTTTTTGGCAAATATATTTGGCTTTATTGAAGATTTTTATGTCATACTAATTAATGACTGGTATTGGTATGGGTGGTATTTGTTAATGAATAATGTAATAAGAATGAAATTAATTATATTAACTCTTTGGTATTTTGAGCAATGTTTGTGAGGGTATGATATATATATATATATATATATATATATATATATATATATATATATATATATATATATATATATATATATATATATATATATATATATATATATATATATATATATATATTTAGAGTTATTTTTGTAACTTTTTGTTGTTTTTTGTTTGCGAAATTCATTACAGGCAGTGAACCGAGAAATTCGTAAGTCACGCCAGGCCGCTGGCGCTAGTATCATCAGTTAAATAATGATCGAATTTTTGCAGCTGCTGATTATATTCAATTATTAAACAATACATAACGCAAAATAATAACACGTGTTTTTATATTGATAGGATACAAATAACTTTCGTATTATATTTTATTCACAAATAACAAATAACGTTCATAATGAAAATTTAAGTGATTTGTTTGGATGGTGTGAATTCTGCATTGAAACAAACATCTGTTACATAATTTGTTTAGGCAGCCACTTGATTTCATTACAAATGAAATTTCATATTTCATTCTAGTGTTCCCAGTTTCATGATTTACATATTTCAAGACTAGTAGACGCAAGTAATTGAAAATTTATAATAATCAAATCTCTTTGTTAATGTTATATTCATTATGGAGAGTACGCTATTTTAAAAAGTTTTCGCTGTTTCAAAGAAAACTTTTATACATACCTAATATTGTTAATTTTCTAAATGGCAGTTTTTATGATAATAAATAATATTTTCATTAATTAAGTATACGCATTTGCGAGATATTTAAGTAATAGTGTATTATTCAATGAGCTTGTAGTAATAGCTATTTATACGCGAATAGAATACGAAACTTTTTCTACGACTACTCATCCCTTGAAGTCATTTTTCACAACAAACGTGCAAATTAGTAAAAAAACCTGATAGTAATTTTAAAGTTTAAAGCAATCAATTTGTGTGTGTGACATAATGACATTTACATACGATCCAGCGACAGGGAGCCAGCCTTGTCGGCATGCTTTGAACTCGTTCGTAAAAGTGAACTGGTCTGCTGGAATTCCAATTATCTTCAAAGTGTACCGACAATGTCGGGTGACAATGTCGGGTCCCTGCCGCTGGATCGTGTGTAGACCCCTTTATATGGCAGATTGAATTGAGTTATGGCACACGCGATATTTTTGAGCTTTAAATCGTCTTTTGTGATTGCCCCACAACTGTTGAATAATGAATATGAACCGTGATTGGTTCTAGCCAATTGAGAAATGAATCATTACCCACGGCCGTGAGTAATGATCCCCATTACTTGTTCTAAAACGTATCTATAATAAATGAATTACTTAATAGTCGTAGAAAAAATTGATTATAAAATGTAGTTAACGCTGTAGCATAGAATACATTTATTAATACAAGTGATCATAAATTATGATAAGTCAACGAACACATTAGTAGATAAATATTATACATTACACCATTTACTAATACACAGTGCGCGTCAAAAGTCTCCTCTTCTCCCCTCTTAATTTTTAAACGGCTTATTTTTGAGCTACTAAATTACTTTCTTTTTAGGAGAATAAGGTAATGTTAGTGATAAAAATGGCACCTCGGCGCCATCTTGAAGATTTTCTTGAAATGGCACAGTGGGTTGAGCGACACCTTATTCATTATCTAGAATATATAAATTTCAAGATATTATATTCATCCAATTTAAAATGTCGACCGAATGTAAAAATGTAATTCTGGAAATTTTAACTAAAACAGTAACATTGTTTAACTAACTTTATTTAGTGCACACGAGTTTGTAATGCAAAATTACATCCTTGGAAGGAAGGAGGCAATAGGCCCCTTGCATGTGCCATATATTTTAAATTAATTTATATATATTAATATAGCGTTACTAAACATTAGCAATTATCAAATCTGTTTTTATAATATCTAACTGGAAAATATTTAAATCATCGACTAATATTAGGGAGGAGTCTGAGAACACACTTATATGGACGTGACGTCATCTAACATATATCTCTGCGAGTGCAATGATTCGTACAGTTTGCGGTTATTTGATAAAATTATTTAATTGCATTGGGTCTCCGATATTAAATTGTAGTGTGTATCTAACACGTTAACTACAGTACCTACCCCGGGGTCAAGTAACAGGTCATTCTATACACACGGCGATCAATTTCATAGTTGTGGACGGGAATATATAACCAAGTGAGCATAGATATATTTCTTTCAAAATTTTTCCATTTCTCAATGACGGTTCTTGTTTCCGAAGTCAAGTGCAGCGCTAGCGACAGCTCTTGGAGAGTAGTGATAATTATTTACCGCAATGATACCGAGATTACAGTTTTCCATTTTAGAGTTACTATAATTTTAGTCTTAAAACGCATTCTTGACGCCGGAGTCAAGTAACGTTATTAAATAATGTCTTAGTACTTGGCCCCAAGGACAAGAAACGTACCAAATTAATGTTTCTGAAAAATAACCCCCGTCGTTAACGTGTTAAGTGTACCATATTAAAAAGGGTTTAAATTGTTATAAACATGACTGAAAAAGGTTATTTCAAAAGTCAATCGGATAATTTACGTACTCCTGCCGGGTGTATGCCATATACTACTGCCTCAAAAAAATATTCATAAATAAAAAATATAAGTCCTAGACGAAAATGTTTGTTTTCAAAAACTTCTCCTGGCTTCAATCGCTTCGCTGCATGTATATGAAAATTTGCAAAAATAAAAGTTTGTCGCTTAGTCAAAATATGAGTACATTCTTAGCGAAGTAATAAGTTCATTGTTATTTAAAGAAAATAATAAACAATCGATAGAAACAAAAAGACCATTGGAAGCGCTTGTTTGTGTACTTGAATTTAGAAAGTCAGATCGATAGCTCGATTAGATTTGAAGATATGTAAATGTGTAAATGTTAAAGAACACGATTTTTATAATCAATCAATTTCTCAAGTTTTTTCGAAATAAAAAATATCTGTACCACAAGAAAATATCATAAATAGCCATTTCTTATGTAGAATCGTTCACTTTATAAAAACTATAAGGTCTGGTCGGGTTCTACGCTGATTATTTTTTTCTCGAGAACGGAGATATTTATGGTCTATTTCTATCACAAGGGCAATGACGTCACCTCCCGGCTGGCGTTGCTTGCGCGCCTAATGGATTTATTCAAACTTGAATGTTGAATACCGTTTGTAAAAGAAAAAAAATAAAAAATCCTTTACACACTGTGTCTGTATTAAGTAAAGATTCTAAAAATATTAAAATTACATTTTTTGCAAGGGGCCTGCTGTCGTGGCTCCCACGCTCACCGGACTTCGCCCCTCGACTTTTTCTTAAAATCTATGTTAACTCAATAGTGCATAAAACTCAACCAGCGAAGATACGCTTATCAAAGTGCGCGCTGAAATTGAAAATAGTCTATTTGTGTGTCAGAAAGTTGGAAGTGCTCAATTTGAATATTTAAGAAAATAATTTTATTTTCATAAAATAAAACGTGAGATATATGTAAGATTAAAAATTACGAATGAAATTTCAATTTAATCACCTGAAAAGTCTGATCTGCCTGTCTGCCATTAATTTAAATTTAACACATGTCACTTTGTTACATTTTCTAAATACAGTTTGTAAGAGAATGCGGTTTTAAGTTAGAATATCCACAAAAAAAAGTAAGTTCGATCGGCATTTTAAACTGGATATAATATTTTAAAATTTTAGCCACTTTTAACACTAACACCGCCGTATTCTCTTGAAAAGAAAGTATTTTTACCCTCAAATAAACCACCCAAATTTGATTGCTCAAAAATAAGTCATTCAGAAATTAAATGACGCGCATTGTATAACAGAAGCGCTTATATATATATATATATATATATATATATATATATATATATATATATATATATATATATATATATATATATATATATATATATATATATATAAGCGCTTCTGTTATACAATGCGCGTCATTTAATTTCTGAATGACTTATTTTTGAGCAATCAAATTTGGGTGGTTTATTTGAGGGTAAAAATACTTTCTTTTCAAGAGAATACGGCGGTGTTAGTGTTAAAAGTGGCTAAAATTTTAAAATATTATATCCAGTTTAAAATGCCGATCGAACTTACTTTTTTTTGTGGATATTCTAACTTAAAACCGCATTCTCTTACAAACTGTATTTAGAAAATGTAACAAAGTGACATGTGTTAAATTTAAATTAATGGCAGACAGGCAGATCAGACTTTTCAGGTGATTAAATTGAAATTTCATTCGTAATTTTTAATCTTACATATATCTCACGTTTTATTTTATGAAAATAAAATTATTTTCTTAAATATTCAAATTGAGCACTTCCAACTTTCTGACACACAAATAGACTATTTTCAATTTCAGCGCGCACTTTGATAAGCGTATCTTCGCTGGTTGAGTTTTATGCACTATTGAGTTAACATAGATTTTAAGAAAAAGTCGAGGGGCGAAGTCCGGTGAGCGTGGGAGCCACGACAGCAGGCCCCTTGCAAAAAATGTAATTTTAATATTTTTAGAATCTTTACTTAATACAGACACAGTGTGTAAAGGATTTTTTATTTTTTTTCTTTTACAAACGGTATTCAACATTCAAGTTTGAATAAATCCATTAGGCGCGCAAGCAACGCCAGCCGGGAGGTGACGTCATTGCCCTTGTGATAGAAATAGACCATAAATATCTCCGTTCTCGAGAAAAAAATAATCAGCGTAGAACCCGACCAGACCTTATAGTTTTTATAAAGTGAACGATTCTACATAAGAAATGGCTATTTATGATATTTTCTTGTGGTACAGATATTTTTTATTTCGAAAAAACTTGAGAAATTGATTGATTATAAAAATCGTGTTCTTTAACATTTACACATTTACATATCTTCAAATCTAATCGAGCTATCGATCTGACTTTCTAAATTCAAGTACACAAACAAGCGCTTCCAATGGTCTTTTTGTTTCTATCGATTGTTTATTATTTTCTTTAAATAACAATGAACTTATTACTTCGCTAAGAATGTACTCATATTTTGACTAAGCGACAAACTTTTATTTTTGCAAATTTTCATATACATGCAGCGAAGCGATTGAAGCCAGGAGAAGTTTTTGAAAACAAACATTTTCGTCTAGGACTTATATTTTTTATTTATGAATATTTTTTTGAGGCAGTAGTATATGGCATACACCCGGCAGGAGTACGTAAATTATCCGATTGACTTTTGAAATAACCTTTTTCAGTCATGTTTATAACAATTTAAACCCTTTTTAATATGGTACACTTAACACGTTAACGACGGGGGTTATTTTTCAGAAACATTAATTTGGTACGTTTCTTGTCCTTGGGGCCAAGTACTAAGACATTATTTAATAACGTTACTTGACTCCGGCGTCAAGAATGCGTTTTAAGACTAAAATTATAGTAACTCTAAAATGGAAAACTGTAATCTCGGTATCATTGCGGTAAATAATTATCACTACTCTCCAAGAGCTGTCGCTAGCGCTGCACTTGACTTCGGAAACAAGAACCGTCATTGAGAAATGGAAAAATTTTGAAAGAAATATATCTATGCTCACTTGGTTATATATTCCCGTCCACAACTATGAAATTGATCGCCGTGTGTATAGAATGACCTGTTACTTGACCCCGGGGTAGGTACTGTAGTTAACGTGTTAGATACACACTACAATTTAATATCGGAGACCCAATGCAATTAAATAATTTTATCAAATAACCGCAAACTGTACGAATCATTGCACTCGCAGAGATATATGTTAGATGACGTCACGTCCATATAAGTGTGTTCTCAGACTCCTCCCTAATATTAGTCGATGATTTAAATATTTTCCAGTTAGATATTATAAAAACAGATTTGATAATTGCTAATGTTTAGTAACGCTATATTAATATATATAAATTAATTTAAAATATATGGCACATGCAAGGGGCCTATTGCCTCCTTCCTTCCAAGGATGTAATTTTGCATTACAAACTCGTGTGCACTAAATAAAGTTAGTTAAACAATGTTACTGTTTTAGTTAAAATTTCCAGAATTACATTTTTACATTCGGTCGACATTTTAAATTGGATGAATATAATATCTTGAAATTTATATATTCTAGATAATGAATAAGGTGTCGCTCAACCCACTGTGCCATTTCAAGAAAATCTTCAAGATGGCGCCGAGGTGCCATTTTTATCACTAACATTACCTTATTCTCCTAAAAAGAAAGTAATTTAGTAGCTCAAAAATAAGCCGTTTAAAAATTAAGAGGGGAGAAGAGGAGACTTTTGACGCGCACTGTGTATTAGTAAATGGTGTAATGTATAATATTTATCTACTAATGTGTTCGTTGACTTATCATAATTTATGATCACTTGTATTAATAAATGTATTCTATGCTACAGCGTTAACTACATTTTATAATCAATTTTTTCTACGACTATTAAGTAATTCATTTATTATAGATACGTTTTAGAACAAGTAATGGGGATCATTACTCACGGCCGTGGGTAATGATTCATTTCTCAATTGGCTAGAACCAATCACGGTTCATATTCATTATTCAACAGTTGTGGGGCAATCACAAAAGACGATTTAAAGCTCAAAAATATCGCGTGTGCCATAACTCAATTCAATCTGCCATATAAAGGGGTCTACACACGATCCAGCGGCAGGGACCCGACATTGTCACCCGACATTGTCGGTACACTTTGAAGATAATTGGAATTCCAGCAGACCAGTTCACTTTTACGAACGAGTTCAAAGCATGCCGACAAGGCTGGCTCCCTGTCGCTGGATCGTATGTAAATGTCATTATGTCACACACACAAATTGATTGCTTTAAACTTTAAAATTACTATCAGGTTTTTTTACTAATTTGCACGTTTGTTGTGAAAAATGACTTCAAGGGATGAGTAGTCGTAGAAAAAGTTTCGTATTCTATTCGCGTATAAATAGCTATTACTACAAGCTCATTGAATAATACACTATTACTTAAATATCTCGCAAATGCGTATACTTAATTAATGAAAATATTATTTATTATCATAAAAACTGCCATTTAGAAAATTAACAATATTAGGTATGTATAAAAGTTTTCTTTGAAACAGCGAAAACTTTTTAAAATAGCGTACTCTCCATAATGAATATAACATTAACAAAGAGATTTGATTATTATAAATTTTCAATTACTTGCGTCTACTAGTCTTGAAATATGTAAATCATGAAACTGGGAACACTAGAATGAAATATGAAATTTCATTTGTAATGAAATCAAGTGGCTGCCTAAACAAATTATGTAACAGATGTTTGTTTCAATGCAGAATTCACACCATCCAAACAAATCACTTAAATTTTCATTATGAACGTTATTTGTTATTTGTGAATAAAATATAATACGAAAGTTATTTGTATCCTATCAATATAAAAACACGTGTTATTATTTTGCGTTATGTATTGTTTAATAATTGAATATAATCAGCAGCTGCAAAAATTCGATCATTATTTAACTGATGATACTAGCGCCAGCGGCCTGGCGTGACTTACGAATTTCTCGGTTCACTGCCTGTAATGAATTTCGCAAACAAAAAACAACAAAAAGTTACAAAAATAACTCTAAAGAATGTATACTATTGTTAGTGTACCAAGTAGTAAGTTTTTAACCGATACAACCTCTATGAACTTAATTATATTAGAATATATGCAGACGTAACAAAAATTTTCGGTAAAATACTTACTATAGAACGCAATAAAACACAAACTCACACGATCTAACTCCAGTGGTCTTAATTACATCTGTGTATCTGTAGGAATAAAAAATCATCGATAAAACGCTATAGGAAGCAATGGGACACAAGCAGGCCCGATCTGACACCAGTCGATCGAATTTTATCGACCTGTATCCGAAATCACTTTAATTTAAAAACCGCTGCACAAGGAATCACTACTTCCACATCCGGATTTCCATCCAAATCTCACAATGAGAATTTATTTATGGAACTTTAATAATATAATATTTGAAATCGCCTACCGCAAAAATCTTCAGTAAAATACAGTAGAACGCAATGAAACACAAACTCACTCGATCTAACTCCAGCGGTCTTAATTACATCTGTATATCTGTAGGAATAAAAAATTATCGATAAAACGCGATTTGACACCAGTCGATCTATTTTTCTCGACCTATATCCGAAATCAATTCCACATCCGGATTTTCCATCCAAATCTCACAATGAGGAAAATTTGTTTATGGAACTTAATAATATAATATTTGAAATCCTCTACCCCAAAAACCCATAAAACGATATGCCACATCGGTAGTGAGAATGAGGTGGGTGTAGGGGATGGTAGTGAGGGTGGATGAAGTAAAAAAAAATTTGAGGCCTTTGGTCCTTGTACACACACTATATCACAATTTTATTTTTTTCACCCTCTTCAATAATGGGTGGGAGTGGATGGAGATGACTAATGCCAACAAGTTTTTTGAGACCTTAGCTTCTATTATATACAGGGTGTTTCAGCTAAAAGTCCCCGGGTCATTATCTCGTAAAATAATAAAGATACTTAAAATTTGTAAATCGCGAATAATTGACACCAAAAAAGATCTTAAATAACTGCAGTTAGAATTGTTCCTTCGCAGTGCACAGAGATGGCGCTGCGGTGAGAAATTATTTTTCGATGGCTGGAACCTTGAAACACGATTCATACGATTAATGAATAAATTGTGAATAATTTTGACCATGTAAAAATTTTTGTAAATACCAGCCATTTTGGAGCTACATGAATTTTTTTCTTCATTTTTTGGTCTGTAAATTTTGAAAACTCCTGTAACTTTTCTGTTTACCTATCATTTTAAAACATCAATTATTTAGAACTTTTATCTTATTATATTCCATACTTCTTATATTATTACATATTTTGAAAATTTTTATAATTTTCAGAATTGTTCAATTTTTAAAATGTACAAACTGTCGTAAATCGTTAAAAAATTAGAAATAAATAATTTAGAAAAACAGAAACCATATTGCGAACAGGGCCGTATCGAAGCGTTACCCCCCAACTTTGCCAGACTTGACAAAAGTTGGAAATTTGAGATGCAAGTTGGCAATTTCTATTGAAAAAATTATTTTTAGATTTTCCTATGAAGTTGGCAAATTTGGAAAAATAACCCCCCAAAAAAGTTGGCTCGCTACGGCTCTGATTGCGAAAAAGAAAATTCGAACTCAAAGGAACCAAAGAAGATTACTGCTAATACAAAAAATTTATGTTCAATGGCCGCAGGCCTATTAATTTACACATTTTTTTTTTTATTAATCCACTAGAATGGCGACGTTGTTGGTATATAGTTGGTATAAGTTATCTGTGCTAGTGGGACTCCGTCAGTCAGTGACCATCAAATCTTTGTATTAGCGGTAATCTTATTTAGTTCGTTTTAATTTGTTTTCTTTTTTGTAGTCGCGTTTTTGTTCTTTAAATTACTTATTTTATTGCATATTAGGGTTCAAACCGTACAGGATATTGTGTCACTTTATACATTGTCTAAATTTGCCTACGTAAGGTTAGCTGCAAAAAGTAGCAATTCTTTGTCAGAGAAGCATATCTCCTTTGTAGGAGAAATATTGAACATGCACTTAGCTAATACGAATAATGGAACAGTTCTGCATGCATTTGAAAATTTGATTCGGTTGTTGAAAAAATTAATTAAGGACGTAACTCATATATTCGCGGACCGATCAAAATTTGTTAAAAGAGCGGGATATGCTTTTTTTGGCGATAAAGACAATGAATCGATGGTTTATACTTTCTAATTAGGGATCATTGTTTTATGCCGAACTAATTAGGTATTATTATTATTAATTAAATCATTGCAAAAACTCTAGTTGACATACAAGATTAACCGTAAACTATACTGCCGTCCTTAGCAAAAGCGTTCTATCTACAAAAAAATTTGAGTTTTTCAGGTTTCACATTTTCTGTCTTATATGCGTGTACTCTAAACTGTTTCTTAATTGTCCGATATGCAGCAAGAAGAGGTTGAAAAACTTTTATTTGGTTTGTCCTAAGTGTACATAATAATACATTTACAACAAATAATGTCCTAACTGCTAAGCTAAGCAAATAAATCTTATGTGTCTTTAATTACTGCCACATATAGTAACGGAAAAAAAAATGTTGAAAATTTTTATTGTTCAAATAGACTTAGAATGTCATGAAACGTCGAGATTTTAAGTTTGAACAAAAAAAAAATCTGTGTCTGTAACTTTTTTTGTGCCCACGTTTACTCTGGAACCGTTCAAGATATTGACTTAAAATTTGGTACACGTATGTATACTGATTTATTTTTGAATCGTAGGATATTTATGGTATATATTAACGAAAAACAGCATTTATGAAAAAAAACAATACAGGATAATTACAATAATAAAATGGGACATTTTGTTTAATGAAATGTGAAAACGCACATTGTTTCGGCCATAATCTCTTTATTTTTTATGTTACAGGAACAAACAAAAATCATTTTAACGATTGATTAATTTTCTTTAATTCTGTTCCTTAGAATGTTTTAAGGAAGTGTCATAGTTTCTAAGATATTCAACATTTAAACTAAATACTTCATCCTTTAACGTTCGCATGCCATCTGTAAACTTAAATATCGTTGAAACTATTAATCCTATTAATCCTACATAAATATAAAATAAAAAAGAAAGCAAATTCATCCTCAGTTAAGCTTTATTTTTCATATCTACTATTTTTTCGCTAAAACTATTATCTATTGAAATATTTTCAACCAAAGACAGTATATGGGAATATGTTTATTTATTTACTGACTACCTGCTTTAACAAAATGGCGACGTTTTTATTAAAAATATGTGAAGAACCACATTATTTCTGTCATAACTTCTTTGTTTCTTATGCTATTGGAATAGTCAAAAAATGATGTGAAACAATTAATATATTTTCACTTTGGTTGTTAACATTTTTGAAAAAGTTGCATAGAATCTTTTCTTCTCAAAATTTGATTCTCTTTCGTCTCCAATGTTTTTATTTTTCTTTTAGGTGTCACTCCCTGAAGAGGGAGCTATAGATTAGCAAGCCCACGCACAATATAGAAACTTTTTTTTATTTATTTACTATTAAGTTGCCAAAAATGAACGAAATCCAATGCATATGACATTATTCCGAAGTTAAAACCTCTAGTTACTGTACTACTTACTAACAATTCTGAGTTACTTGACCTGGTGTAGTAATATAATATAATAATAGTTTATTTGCATTCAAGTAGGTACATAATGTAATATACTGTGTACTGTAATCTACAATACATGTCGATATATATTACAATGAAAGTATAATTTTTGAACAGTTTACAATATTAAGATCTATACATTTAAAACACAAAGCGTTTTCTTCTTATTACCCAGCACTGCCCACTTGACCAATTTTGATGATTTTTTTTTAATTACGTATATATGGAAATTTGACAAAATTATAACTTTTTATTTATATTTATATTTTTTATTTTTTAATTTGTTAAGAAATCGTGAAAATAAACCAAAACTGAAATTTGTAAATAGTTAAGGTAATAGACAAATAAGATGTTATTTTTGTCCTCAAAAGGAAAATATTCATAGTAGTAGATGTTATTACTTAAAGGATGTGTTATGTGCCCTACGAGATGAGTACGCCACTGATGTGACAGCATTACAATTAATTCGTTCAAATCGTGTTAAATTTTAGATGATTTATTAGAAAAAGTTGTTTAAATTTGTTGTCATTGCGTGCTAGCCTTTTGAGCAATACAGAAGTCATTAGTTATTCCCCGTGGTTGAAAATAAATATATTATAAATTCCTTAACTACATTTTAATTGCACAAAAAAAGCGAGTATGTTTTTTCATATAATTAGTGTAAACTTAATATTCTTTCGGAACTCGGGAAATATATTTTAAAGAAATTGTAACATTTATCTTTCTGAACTTTGCCAAACATAATGCTTTATAGCATATAACCTGTTCTTTTCTTATTCAGTGGAATTTTTATATAATATTTGTCAGGCTTTTCTTGATAAAATATTGGAAATGTATTGCATTTTTGTGAGGAATCAATATTTTTATTAACAAACATTTTCATCCACTTCCTCGAAAGTTGCCGGATAATCTTTTAAATAATGTTCAAGTATAATCTGTAGCTATTGATAAATGTAATTATCAAATCATTTATTGGTGTTCATGTAGAAGAACTCACCCCCGGCACTGAAGGATGTGACAATATTTATTTACTAAGGGCGCCCGTCGTGCCTCCTTCAACATCTGATGTTTTCTACTCTCAGTGGGGTTCGGTTAACTCTATGAAACGACCTTGGACCAGAGTCTTGTAATAGACGACGAAGGTATAAGTTCGAATGTATAGTGGATTGCTTACTGATCCCTCCAAAGTCTTCGTCTTCTTACAATGCGACTGGTCTTAGCTATAATCACTGCTTACTATTCTAATCACTTCTTAATTTCCTAATCACTTTTATAGAATTTCTCCCATTAATTTCTGTGATCTGATCGATGTCCTGAATAACAGGCTTGAGGTACCTTATGAAGTTCAAATAATACCATTTATTGTATAAAGTTCAAAGTATACAGATACTCCAGGCATTAGAGAATTTTACCTGGAAAAATTCATGGTAGTTCTGGAAATAGGTTTACTCTATGTTTTTTGGCTCGCTGAATCCAAATTTTTAATTTCCCACCAAAAATTCCTCCCGCAACCTCCTCAAATCGAGGGAAGAAAACCCAAAAAATATAATTTTCTCATAATATTTTAAACATGGTTGATGTGACTTTAAATTCTTTCAATTGATCAAAGTCCTCGTCCAAAATCCAAATTTGCATTCCCTCGCTCAGCTGTTCCGGACTCCAAATACAGATCCACAAGCTATCGTAGAAGCTGTTAATCATTTTTTCTTCGTTTATATGGTTGCAAGGATGAAAACACATGACTTTGAACGGTTTTAGACATCAGTGTTTCATCAAGACCACATACAGCAGTAAACACAACATTGTCTCTTTGGCCCCAGCTGAAACTGCTGCTGCGCAACGCTCACTGAGAATGTACCAAGTCAAACTTTGACAAGGAAATGTTATCGAGCCAGAAAAATTGGGCTGGACAAGTTACGGACTTTCTTCTGTCACTACTTTGAATCCTCCTGCTCTACCAAAACCTTTTTTTCTTGCAAATCTTGTCTACTTTCCGAATTTCTAAGTATCTTTTTCCTAAAATGAAAAAAAAAAGATAAGAAAAATGGTTTTTTGGTTTTATTTTCAAACTTTTGAGGAGATTGCTGGGGGAATTTTTGGTGGGAAGTTAAAAATTCGGATTTAGCGCTCCAAAAAACGTAAAGCCTATTTCCAGAACTACCATGAATTTTTCCAGGTAAGGGCTCTATATGGTCTCCAATGCCCGTGGTAAGATAATATTGGTGCATAGCGTATCTAATTTATAATAAGCATCTGCCTGCCAAACATGGCAAGGACAATTTCCTAGAAAATATGCTTTGCAACTTGAATGACTGACAGTGATAATTTTCTACTAAAAATTTTGGTTCTCTAGTAACCAGCTTTATAGTTCCCAACAGTGATTATTATATCATTCACAGAAACTTGTAATTTTAAAAGACTTATAGCAATATTTAAGTTAAACGAGGCTTTCCACCTTTTTGCAGTACGTTCCCATGACATGTAACCCTAAAAGGGTAGTGTAGCACGGAACTGGCCCTGTAATATTATGTGGGTCGAGGATGAGCATACATTGTTTTAAGTGGGGAACCCCAGGTGATAGGGATTCAAACAAGTACTTTAGAAAATTAACTCAGCTCGTGTAACACAATTAAATTTCTAAATTGACAGGGTGGGCACAAAGGTGGGTCAACGTAATTATGGTTGGGCCATGGCCACCCTGGCTTCACCGTAGTTTTGTGCCTGGTAGTGTACTTCGGCTCCGCTCATGAGTGACTCCTTCAAAGATACCCGTATAAGAATTGTCATAAGCTTTTTGGCATTTTCTAAGTCCGTATTGAGCGTACTTACTAATTTTGTAGTTACGTCGTGGAGAGACATACACTCAAAGAAAATGATAGGTAAATTCAACCAAAAAGAGCATATGAAATCACGCCTATCTAGTTTCATAGTTAAATCAATCAGTAAAGAATAGTCATACAACTTTATTTGTTTTCGTAAACAAATAGTAGTATAATAATCATATCTTCTTGTAACAAATTAAATAGTACAATGACATTTTTTTATGTTCACTAACCATTTTCAATTTGGTCTACAATTAAATAGTACAACGACTTTGTTTTTTGTTCACCAACTAATTTTTAGGTTGATCTACACTTTATTGTATGATGAAGTTTTTTTGGTTAGCCAAAATCTCAGTATTGAGACATCAGACCACCCAAACCAAAGATTAGAGATCGTTTATAAGATCCATCCAAATATATCGATGATCCCTGAGAGAATTTGAACACTGCAATCATGTTATTAATTTTCTATAAATTCATAAGAGTATAAGATAATGCATGATTGATTATTGTCAGTGATTTGTATGTGGCGTTATCTGGGAATAATTTCTGTAATAGACTACGTGGTAAGCAAGCAAATTTCATGGTAATTCTTTTAGAACCTCTAGAAGACGACAATAATATTGGTTTGTCTACCAAGTACAAAAATACAGCGAACTAATACTGGGTTAGAATTACAATTCGATAATAGTTAAAAATAAAATATACTATTATCTAGTTTAATTTGACAGAATTCAACAAAATAATAGTCAGACGAACAAAATAATAGTCTTATTCACCTATTTTTTAAGTTAATGTTTGTTTTGTTGTACGACAACTTTTTATTAATTAAAATAACAATCACCTCTTGTTTAAAAATACCATCAATATAGTTTGGTTTAACAAAATTAACGATATTGTTAGTTAACCATTTTTTTTTGTTGAATTTACCCATACTATTTCTTTGAGTGTAAATTTCGGCTATCACGTCGAACGTCGCACAGTGGGGCAAATAGCTCATTTTTTGGACAAGCGATAATTCCCAAGCCTGGAATTAATGAAATTTAATTTTTTTTTTTTTTAAACTCTTCGTTATAAAATTGCCTTTAATTCTATCGAGCCCGAATTTTGAAATTTCAAAATTAAAGGACTTAAATTTTGAAAGTAAATTAAAATTTTATCAAAAGATTGTTTAAAATTATAAAAAATTGTTACTTGGGGGGTTTTTTTGGTTTCTAATCTCATTTCTAATCCCCAAATTTTACTATTCAAAAAACCAAGATAGCGGATCCAATATGGTGGCCATAATATTTTTTTAAATGAGATGTACATGCGCAAATTGATAAAAATTGTTACTCAGGGTTTTTAAGGGTTTCTGACCATGAATATGAAGTCTAAATTATGTAATATCGTAATCCAAGATAGCGGATTCAATATGGCGGATCCAATATGGCGGCCACAATATTTTTTTAAATGAAATGTACATACGCAAATTATTAAAAATTGTTAATTAGGAGTGTTAGGGTCTGCTGAACATGAATCTGAAGTCTAAATTACGTAATATCGAAATTCAAGATGGCACCAATATGGTGTCCGTAAGTTAAAATAGAATGATAAATCAAGAAAGAAATTGCTAAAATTTGTTACTAAGGGGCTTAATTCGCTAATCTTGTTTCGGATATTTTAGTTTCGTCACTTTGGAAACCATAATATTGGATCCAATATACTTAGCTGTTATAAATTTAAAAAAAAAATAAGACGTACATGCAAAAATCATTAAAAATTAGTTCCTAGAGGTTTCTGATTCTGCAGTTAAAATTTCGTAATTTTGAATTCTAGGGTTGCATTTCCAGTATGTGCTAAAATGAAATAATTAATCAAAAATTTACCTTAAATGTCCAATCATAGAGTAGTTAAAAGATAAATACTATTAGCTAATACTATTAGGCTAATACTATTAACTTTAATTCTAATATTTGGTCAAGTCATAAAATGACAGAAAGTAAAATATTGTAAGCCATGAACTTAAAATAACCTAATGCTTCTAGTCCTAAACAAACAGCTAGAAAAGTGCGATAAGATATAAATCTAACATAATCTAATACGTAAAATGATGAACGAGTAGAATCTTCAACTTACAGACACCATATTGGATCCGCCATCTTGGATTTCGATATTACGTAATTTGGACTTTAGATTCATGATCAGCAATCTCTAAAACCCCTAAGTGACAATTTTTAACAATTTGCGCATTTACGTGTCAATTAAAAAAATATTATGGCCGCCATATTGGATTCGCCATTTTGGATTACGATATTACGTAATTTAGATTTCAGATTCTCGATCAGACCTTAAAAGTCCTAAGTAACAATTTTTAACAGTTTGTGCATGTACATTTCATTTAAAAATATATTATGGCCGCCATATTGGATCCGCTATCTTGGTTTTTTGAATAGCAAAATTCGGAGATCAGAAATGAGATTAGAAACCAAAAAAACCCCCCAAGTAACAATTTTTTATAATTTTAAACAATCTTTTGATAAAATTTTAATTTACTTTCAAAATTTAAG
Source organism: Rutpela maculata (assembly GCA_936432065.2). Lineage (NCBI taxonomy): Eukaryota > Metazoa > Arthropoda > Insecta > Coleoptera > Cerambycidae > Rutpela > Rutpela maculata. The sequence continues at coordinate 385,823,290 of OW386285.2, read as the reverse complement.
TCCTTTAATTTTGAAATTTCAAAATTCGGGCTCGATAGAATTAAAGGCAATTTTATAACGAAGAGTTTAAAAAAGAAAATTTTTAATTTCATTAATTCCAGGCTTGGAAATTATCGCTTGTCCAAAAAATGAGCTATTTGCCCCACTGTGCGTCGTCAGGCGACATTGAAAAAGTTTCAGTCAAGTTTTCCAATTCCTCGTCTTTTGTGCCACACGTCGCGTCGTCAGCGATGTGAAAAAATGTTTTGAAGTCAAATTTTTGTGTAGTTTCAAACATTTGCTTTGTTCTGCCATAAATTCGATTTTTGTACTTATAAGATAATAAATAGATACCTACATCCTACACAGATTCACAAAAATAGCGATAAGTAATTAGTGCAACTAATACAGTCATTGTTTTGTATAAAAAATACGCTAAAATGATAAACCTCTTAAAAAATGTTATGCTATACTTTTTTAAATAGTTTGTTAGTCCACTTTTTATATTTCTTTCTATAATTTTACTAAAATTTGATATTAAAGATATTCGTATGATTACTTTTTTTTTTAATGCATTCATTAATTTTTTCAAGGGCAGTTTGCAATGCCACATGATTATTTACATTATTTATATCATCTGCAGAAAAAACTGTATTGTCATTAATAGAAATGTTAAAGAACAAAGGACCTGACACAGCAGATACAAATTCTACATACCGTTAACTACAGTTTTCAATATGGGGGTGTCTATTTTCAAGATATGATTTGAAAAATAATAACAAATTTCTTGAAAAACCATTTTTTTTAAATTAATTAATATCACAAAATTAAGGTTGTCAAATGCTTTAGTGAAGTCTGTATAAATTGCGTCGACTTGTGAGGTAGCATCTATAGCATCAGATGTATATTGGATTATACAAAAATGTTATAATAATCTAATAATAAAAGAGGGGTGGCTTTAGTTGTTTTCTTTAACTTATTTTCAAGAAAAAATATTTAATAAAATTTGTATGAATTTATTTTGCGAGCCTGCGTTTTGAACTCTTTGAAACAAATTAGTTTACTAGAAGTACATTTTTATGTATCTTATACTTTTGTTTTATTGGTATGTTTAACTTTCTTTTTTTTCCAGGTAAATCACGCTGTTTGAATTCCTGACAAGTTGGCAAGTAAAACTAACTTTTATTTTCTTACTAATTGAAATATAACAACAGCATTTCATGTTTGTATAAATTAAAACTCCCCCTAGAATACATTTTAACTGTAATAATTGTAATTTTGCATGACTTTTCAGTTTTGAAACAGGCATAAACGCAATATTGTAGTTTCTTAGACGGACATTCACGGAAATTGATACAGAGAAGTACAATGTTTGTTAATTTCCGGTAAGATTCTATTTAAAATCATAACTTTAGATTGTTTACCACATTATTGATTGTTTAAGTGTTTTTGGCATTATGACTCGTATCGATACAGCCATTTGTTTAAATGTAAGTGGTAGTAGAAGCATTATGTCAATTTTCCCTTTTCATAGTTATTATTGTGATTTACCCACATATTGTGTATTTTAGAGTTAAAAAAAAAATCCAAATAATCTAAGAATATAATAAAAGGTGCCCACACACTAAAAAAAATTGTTTAGAGCAAACAAAAATTTTGTTACGTACATGCAAAGCAATTTCTTGGTTGATGTTAATAAATTTTTGTTGCTCCGAACAAAATTGTTTGAGGCAACAAAAATTTATTAACATCAACCAAAAAATTGCTTTGTATATACGCAACAAAATTTTTGTTTGCTCTAAACAAATTTTTTTTAGCGTGCAGCTTATTATAAAACAAATCCTCAACTGAGACTCATAAGCAGGTAAAAACTCATTCCCAATCCCTCTGACCGCATCATTTGTACGCAAATGATACTAGTTTTACTACACAGATAAAAAAACCGCTGCCCAAGGAATCACTACTTCCACATCCAGATTCTCTATCCAAGTCACTCACAACGAAAAAACTTTGTATGTGAAAATAATTGTTTATGGAACTTTAATAATATAATATTTGAAATCTTGTACCCCAAAAACCCATAAAACGATACCCCACATCGATAGTGGGGTGGGGGTGGTGGTGGTGATAGGGGGTGGTAGTGGGGGGTGGATGAAGTAAAAAAATATTTTGAGGTTTCCGGTTCCTGTACATACACTAAATCACATTTTTTTTTCACCCCCTTTAATAAGGGTGGTAATGGGGGTGGCTAATGCCAAATTTTTTTTTTGACACCTTAGCTTCTCTTGTATATACTAAATACCAATTTCGTGGACTCTTACCTGCTTGATTTACCCATTTACCCCAAATTTACCCCAATTTACACCCCAACCCTTCGACGGAACAAGATGAAAATATAATCTAGTTCTAGATCTCGTTAAAGTACATATGTGTACCAAATTTCAAGTCAATATCTTAAACGGTTCCAGAGTAAACGTGCGCACAAAAAAAAGTTACAGACAGACAGACCGACAGACAGACAGAAATTTTTTTTTTCGCTCAAACTTAAAATCTCGACGTTTTATGACATTTTAAGCCTATTTGGACAATAAAAATTTTTAAAAATTTTTTTGTCGTTACTATACTTCCACTGGACGTGGAAGTAATGTCTTGAATCAAGAATCCATTGTTTCATAAAATACTCAAAAAAATAAGTTCTTCGTACAAAACAAATACTTTTATTCTTGAAACAAACGTATTTGTTTTATATGAAGAATTTATTTATTTACGTATATATGTATGAAACAATGGATTCTTGATTCAAAACATAGTAACACGACACCAATCCTTTCGGGTGTAGCCTGGGGCCGTCTTTATTTTATATCTGCGACGGTACTATACACAATTTGAAAACAGTTTCGAGTAATGCTCAATATGAAAATGTAAGAAATTCTTTAAAATATATAAGAGCTATAAAAAATCCGTTCGGGGCAAGTAAATTTACTGGTAGATTTGTCACGCAAAACTGATACAGAAAAGCAACTGTATCACGTCGTTCAATTTAAATAGGTAATCCGTAAGCTATTAAAAAACCACCTTAACCTTGCTTTTAAATTCCTTAACTTGTACGATTAATGAAACAGTCTCTGATGCATATCGACCTTTGGCATATCTAGATTAGATCATTAAATTCCTCTTTGTAGCACGTAGTTATTTAACTACTTTCACTAGCTCGGTTTAATTTATATTAATTGCGAATATCATCTTCGTAGTACTTCGCCAGTACTTTCACATAATTTGCCAGTTTAGTTACAAATTATACAATTTGATTTATAGAATTTTTGAAATTTAATCAGTATTGCTAGATGATGACTACATATTTTACAATAAGTGTATAAATACCTAAGAATGCTTAATTAAGAAAACACTAAAAATATGTAATTAACAATTTTCTACATGCCAGTATGCATTCACGCGTGAGTATATAGAGCTTCGCGGGCTGACAAGCGGGCAGGGAAACGTAGAAGCTGAGACAGATGCAACTGGGGTTGAGGCATAATTTTTGACAACTAATTATTTAATTCACAACTCGCTTATTTATGATCGGAATTTAAAACTGAAAAAAGAAATCGAATCTTGATAGTATCAGCTACAACTTTTATTATTAGATTTTTAAAATTTTCGTTGGTCTTTCTACAATCACGAATGCGAAAATATCAAAATAAATATTCGAATAATGAGAGAGCCACGTAAGGTTTTAGGAAATACTATACAGTTCTTTTGTATATAAATAGCAATAACTGTTATTATGGACAATTCATCAAAAATTAAAAAACTGCTAGAAGGTTAAAGCAAATATCTAATTTTCCGTTTTTTTTTTTCGGTTTTTCACCCCTGGGGTTGTTTGGACACCGATATCGCCAGACGAATTTAGGGGTATATGCAATATGCATGTCAAGTACTATCTAACAGCGCAATCAGTACATTTTTATCTCAGTATTCCACGGGACACGTTTCTAGACGACTTTTTCGAATTCTGCACTTCTACTACACATGCAAAGAATGCTTCCCCAATTAAATTAGGCATTTACTTTTTTTTCAACAATAATTATGTTTTAATTACCAATTTTTCTGGATTACCTTCTAAAAATAAATAAAAAAGAATAAATGTCTGAGGCCACCGAATCAAGAATGTATTTCATTCCCCTCATTTATTAAAAAAAAACCGCTGCCCAAGGAATCACTACTTCCACATCCAAGTCTCTTACAACAAAATACTATATTTGCACTCCACTATGTGGAAATAATTGTTTATGGAACTTTAATAGTATAATATTTGAAATCATGTACCCCAAAAACCCATAAAATTATAGCCACATCGGTAATAGAGGAAGGGTTGGTGGTAGGGGTGAAGTGAAAAAAATTCTTGATAACTTTGGCTCTTGTACACACACTAAATCACACTATTTTTTCACCACCTTTAATAATGGGGTGGGGGTGGTAATAGAGGTGGCTAATGCCATTTTTTTTGAGACCAATTCCAGAGTAATCGTGAGCACTAAAAAGATACAAGATTAACATACAGAACGATGCGACAGACAAATTTATTTTGCTCAGACTTAAAATATTGACGTTTCATGATATTCTAAGCCTATTTAAACAATGAAAATTTCCAAAAATTTTTTTTGCTTTAATATACTTCAACTGAATGTGGAAGTAATATGCAGACAATGGCGTGACAAAGATATAAAAAATCGTTGTGTGCCGTAAACTACACGATAAAAGTACTCTACTTCGAGAATTTTCTTCAAGGAAACCTACTACGCATCCATACTACTCAAGATAACCCACTGTGCATCCAATTTACTCGAGGAAAGCCACTGCGCATTCATACTTTTTGAAGTAACCCACTGCGAATCCATTTTACTCGAGGAAACCCAGTGCGCATCCATATCACTTGAGGTAAACTACTGCGCATCTATAACACTCGAGAAAAGCCACTCCGCATACATAATACTGGTGGTAACCTACTGCGCATCTATTGTACTCGAGGAAAGCCACTGCGCATTCATACTTACTTGAGGTAACCTACTGCGGTCTATAATACTCGAAAAAAGTCACTGCGCATCCAAAATACTCGAGGAAACCTACTGCGCATCCATAGTAGCCGAGGAAAGCCACCGTGCATCCATACTACTCGAGGTAACTTTAACAACATAATATTTGAAAGTCTATCCCAAAAACATATAAAACGATATGCCACATCGGTAGTGGGTTGGGGGTGGTGTCAGAGGGGTGGGGGTGGGGGTGGATTAAGTAAAAAAAAGTTTTGAGGCTTAGGTTCTTGTATACACGCTAAATTACAATTTTATATTTTTCACCCCCTTTAATAATGAGGTGGGGGTAGTAATGGGGGTGGCTAATGCCAAAAAATTTCTTGAGACTTTAAGTTCTTTTATATATACTAAATACCAATTTTATGGACTCTTACCGGCTTGATTTACCCATTTACCCCAATTTACCCCCCAACCCTTCTACGGAACAAGATGAAAATATAATCTAGTTCCAGATCTCGTTAAAGTACATATGTGTACCAAATTTCAAGTCAATATCTTAAACGGTTCCAGAGTAAACGTGCGCACAAAAAAAGTTACAGACCGACAGACAGAAATTTTTTTTCCGCTCAAACTTAAAATCTCGACGTTTCATGACATTTTAAGCCTATTTGAACAATAAAAATTTTTAAAAATTTTTTTGTCGTTACTATACACATCCACTGGATGTGGAAGTAATGGTAAAACATCAACATAACATACCTATTAACAACTACAGGTTATAGTTAATCAAAGTCTCCTATTACATCTATAATCTGGAAGTCTCATATAATATCTATTATAAGAGACTTCAAAACCTACTTATCGCCAAAGTCATTTCACATACATTGCTAAATGAAAGATACTACATCATTGTTGTCTTTAGCGGTCAACCTATTGCTGTTATTGTCCCAACAATTGTATTTTCATTAACATATTCTTATAATGCAACACAGGTACTGTGTGATACTACACAAATTGAATCAGATTGGTTATATCAACTCCGTAAATTTACATTTCCCCAAAATTAAACATGCAGACAGGTTTATTAGCAGCCACCACATCACCGCATATAATTCCAAACTAGTGTCTACCTCATTAAAGCCTATTCACATATTCCAGAAATATCACAAAATCCCTTAACATATTAATTACAGTCAAATGAATAATTACCTCGACATTGCCGATTGCGAATACCTATTTAATGAACATTTTGTTGGCATATTCGGAAGCATCTCATACCAGATGTTTCTGAAATTATACTACTACTTGTATTTGTTTTATTTTTAAACTGTCCTGGAAATGGTAAAACAGTATGTCCAAAACGTCTACTACACTCGGATGAGGCTGTAACTTTTAGAATTAATCTGAAGATGGTGAAAAACTTACTCAATATGTACATGTACAATTATGGAGTAGTGTAACGCGGTCATTTAAGACCGCGGTATACATTCTGATCAAATGCAGAAGTGTGAGGTTTATATTTCAGTTTTGTTAGAAGTAAGTAACACTCCACGAGGCCTATTGGGCAAGAATTCTCGATCCTCGAAGGATAGTCGTGTTATTGTCACATGTCAAAAATAAATAACTATTTCTCTATACAAGTTCGGCAAAATATCTTATTAGCATATTCCCTATTACGTATGTACGTAGAGCGCTCGGAAACTTATGGCCATGTATAGCAGGGTTAAAATTCAATAATAAAATTTTTATATATATATGTATATATTCCAATAAGTTGTTTTTAAATTAACATTTTTAAATAAACATGTTATATTTTTTGATAAAAATTGTTATTCTAATATATTTTGTTTTTCATTCCCCTCCTTGGTTACTTAAGCTTCTGGTGTGTGACTTATATTTACCCAGCAAGTGAACTGATCGCCACACCATGTGTTATTAATTAGTGATTGTAATCCGACACTCTATATCCTTTATTACATTTTAAAGCTTTACTGCTATGCTGTATGTTTTATACAAAAAAAAAGTTCATAGCAGCGAACCAGACCCATGTATTCCTATGTATTTTCGGTCGCTGAATCCGAATCCGGGGTCAAAAAAAATCGTGCACCCCCAAAATCATTAGCTAGAGCCAAAAAACACCCCTAAAACGGAGTAAAAAGAATATTAAGCTACGAGAATAGTTGCTACATCTTAATCAATCGAATTATACAAATTAAGGTTAAACAGCAGCGTACATACAATAGATATGAAACACACCCCCAGAGAGGGGCGAAAACTAGCCCCCCCCCATATATAAAAAAATCGATCTAAAACAGCAATGACTGCTGAAGAAGCTCAAAACGTCTAAGTTTTGTTAAAGTGGTAAGAAACTGCATCAGGTCCGACGTAATCTTCATAAACTGCCCCTATATAGTTGAGAACAACCATCCCCAAGTTTAAAGGACACGAGAAAAACAAGAAAAAACGTAAAATGCAACAGGATTTCTATTTTCATGACTGCTATGATTGGCTGAAATTGCGTAGTACTCTAAAATAGAACTAGAAACTTACGTATCATCAACATTCTACAGTGTCAGCCCTCAGAGGGTGTGAAAACTACCCCCTATGTAAGGTTTGACTACAAAAAGTTACAGTGACTTCTATAAAAATTCGAAACATCTGCGTTGTGTGGAAGAGAGAAGAAACTAGATTATGTTCGACGCTGGGCTTGAAAACCACCCCCACGGGGTTGAGAGACGCCACCCCTATAAAAAGAACTATGGAAATGAAACGAATAAGCAACAGTACAGCTTTTTCGTTACATCTTGAATTACGGTAGTTTACATCCTTTCTGGGGGTGTACTTAATAACATTTATAGGACATGAGTTTTAAACTGTAAGTGTGCAACACAATTTTTACCAATCATAGCATCCATAAAAAGGTAAATCCGGTTAGTTTCTCTCTGTTTTTCCAGCATCCTACAGATATAGAGGTAGTAACTCGCAACCCCGTGTGGGTGGTTTTCAAGCACATCGTCGAACATAGTCTAGTTTCTTCTCTCTTCCACACAACGCAGGTGTTTAGAATTTTTATAGAAGTCACTGTAACTTTTTATAGTCAAACCTTACATAGGGGGTAGTTTTCACACCCTCTGAGAGTTGACAGTGTAGGATGTTGATGGTACGTAAGTTTCTGGTTCTATTTTAAAGTACTACGCAATTTCAGCCAATCATAGCATGCATGAAAATAGAAATCCTGTTGTATTTTACGTTTTTTCTTGTTTTTCTCTTGTCCTTTGAATTTAAGGGTGGTTGTTCTCAACCATATAAGGGCAGTTTATGAAGATTACGTCGGACCTGATGTAGTTTCTTAACATTTTAACAAAACTTAGACAGTTCGATCTTTTTCAGCAGTCATTGCTATTTTGGATCGATATTTTTAAATATGGGGGGTAGTTTTCGCCCCTCCCTGGGGATGTGTTTCATATCTATTGTATGTACGCTGCTGTTTAACCTTAATTTATATAATTCGATTGATTCAGAAGTAACAACTATTCTCGTAGCTTAATCTTCTTTTTATCCAAATTCAGGGGTGTTTTTTGGCTCTAGCTAATGATTTTGGGGTGTACGATTTTTTTGACCCCGGATTCGGATTCAGCGACCGAAAATACATAGGGATACATGGGTCTAGTTCGCTGCTTTGAACTTTTTTTTTTTGTGGGTCTGTGTAATAAATGGCAATTAATTTATTTTATTTATTATAGATTTAATTTTGAAAATTCTTTAATTTAGTTTTTCTATTTTTGTATCTATTTAATAATCAAATAAGATATTTTGTCAAATTTGTATAGAAAAATAGTTATTTATTTTTGACATGTGACGTTATTGTTACAAGCTTTGTACACCATCTACAAGCGTTCCCTCCAAGTTCTATGTATAAGTAACAAAAACTAAGTTAGTTAGTTAGTTCGGCTATTGTCCCAGAGATGGCGCGCGCGGTGTCATAATCTAGAAACGTCGAGAAACGTAGTGACATCTACTGAAACATCGTAAAAAGATGTCGAAAGATCCAGAATCAATTACCTGGGAGTATAAATAGAGAATGAGTCGTCGCGCAGTTGAGTTCAGTTCAGATAGCGAGTCCAGAAAGATAGAACAAGTACGCAAAGTGATCAAGTGAATGAATTATATTTCACTATAGTACACTGTAATATATCTATATTTGTATTTATTTAATAATCTAATAAGATATTCTGTCAAATTTGTATAGAAAAATAGTTATTTATTTTTGACATGTGATGTTATTGTTACAAGCTTTGTACACCATCTACAAGTGTTCCCTCCAAGTTCTGTGTATAAGTAACAAAAAACTAAGTTAGTTAGTTAGTTCAGCTATTGTCTCAGAGATGGCGCGCGCGGTGTCATAATCTAGAAACGTCGAGAAACGTAGTGACATCTACTGAAACATTGTAAAAAGATGTCGAAAGATCCAGAATCAATTACCTGGGTGTATAAATAGAGAGTGAATCGTCGCGCAGTTGAGTTCAGTTCAAATAGCGAGTTCAGAAAGATAGAACAAGTAGGCAAAGTGATCAAGTGAATGAATTATTTCACTATAGTACACTGTAATATAAGTGAAGTAATTATTTGTTGTAATTAGTACGTAAGTTACTAAATTAGTATTTAGCGTTACCCTGGTGTTATAAGTTCCGGATCCAACGATACAGGGTGTTTACACGTAACATTATTATGAAATTGTTCATCACGGTCATTTAATACAGTTATCTCGCACATCCAAACCGTGATATTCTATAGCATGTGGTGAATAGGTTAGAGATTCTAATTCAAGAATATAGCTACCAAAAACTTAGTTTCTCGTCTATTAGCATTTTATTTTGAAGTTTGAATTCCCGCGCAGTGACGTATGTAGTCTCATTTTCAAAGATCGCAATTGTACTCTTCGAGTTTAAGGTTTTACTCTCACTAAGTCTTAAATGGTTATAGGTCCATTCTTTTTAAAAATATTTTATTTTGATACCTATTTCGTATCGTTGTGCGAAATGCGAGATAGAACTGTTATTGTAATATGTTTTACACGTACGTCTTTAGTGGTTTGGTTTTTTTGTGGTAGACAACGCTATTGTTCGTTATTTCGTGATGAAAATTTGATAGAAGTAAATAATCTTTTACTCCTTTGTGTGTCAAGACTATTGTATTGGGCTCAAGTAATGTATATTTTGTACTGAAGGTCACCTCATTTAAAGGCTTTAAAAATAATGAAAAACTCTCGTCTGTTACTTTCATGGTTGTTATACTTCGCACCCATTTTTAATGAGAAGTTTTATAGATTTGAAATTACTAAGATGCATATGCTAGTGAAGAATAAATAACTAAAGTACTGTGAAACAGTATAGGCACAGCCATGGCGTAACGTTAAAAAAACAGTTATACAGTGTATCTCGAAAAGATATCGACAAGATTTGGGGGGGCTTGAAGAGGACACCAAAACATGCAATGCTAATAAACCCATACGCATATAGCAGCCATTATGGCCCTAGAACAAATTAAATTTTTAAATAATCTTTTCAACTACACGGACATGCACAATTAATATGGGACACCCTGTGTTACTTGTTTTATCTACAGTTCATCATTTTTATTGCCAAACTGTATTATCAGAGTTTTTTTTATTTGATATTTATCTTGTGATAAAAAAACACAAACAAATATTGCATTCTCATAATGCAAATTGTTGTAAAATTAGCTAAGCGTTTTAGTACAGTCGAATGGGCTTGTTACCGATCATTTATTTTCGTTATTTTTTTTATGGTATTCAATAAAATTAGATCATCTAGATAAGCTGTTAAAATTTCAGCTTCATAAGTATATCCAGTCCTTAGATATTCAATGTTAAAGATTGGGTTTCAGTACAAAGCGCTTCGCCGATTCGTGACGTCATTCTACATAAACAAAAATTGAAAAAGTACATTATTTCTGTCATAATATCTTTGTTTTTTATGCTATATAGAGAAAAGAGTTTTTTATGCTATATAGAGAATAGAGAAAAAACCATTTGAAAGCCTAATTAATAGTCTTTCATTTTTGTTCTTACCGCTTTTGACGTAAGTGCCATAGTTTCTGAGATATTTAAAATTTAGATCTCCGAAACCATTAACTCTACAGAAATTAGAAAGAAACAAAAATCATCCTCAATTTAGTAGCTTTCTTATTTGTCTCTAGCATGTTTCCGCTCAATGTAATACTTTTCGAGTTATTTGACGAATATTGTTTTGAAATACCTTTTTTTAAGCTAAAATCCCAATTTTCAAGTCGTTAACTTAAAGACTATCAATTTTCATAAAAGTTGCATAGAACCTTTTCTTCTTAAAATCACATTTTATTTCACCTCCAATGTTTTTAATGATTAAATCTCGACTCTCGCCTGATCAGCATCTACAAAGTGACGTCACGCGAAGCTCCGCGCCGTTTTCGCGCGGTCCAACTTTGGTAATTTATTTAAGGGCTTAAACGTTCGAATAAAAACCTAAAAATTTGGAAAATTGGAAATTGCCTTAAAAAGTGTTCTACTTTCGATTTCTAAAATAAAAAGAAATGCTGAACGGGCCTATTGATTGATTTAGTTTAACTTTCATCGGCGATAACATTCCACCTGAAATTTTATTGTTGATTCTTATGTATTACTAGCTGACCCAGCAAACGTTGTTTTGCCATATAAATTATAAATTTTTGTCCAAAAAATAAAGAGAAAATTTCTGGATAGGGCCACCCTTATCACCTAGGGGTATAAAAATAGCCTGCGACCTATTCTCAGACCTACCAAATATACACCAAAAATTTCATAAAAATCGGTCAAGCCGTTTCGGAGGAGTTCGATAACAAACACTGTGACACGAGATTTTTATATATTAGATGACCACCTGATTATGAAACAAATATTTGTGCCCAAAAATTTCTTGTGCGTCAAAAGTTATATGCACTTTTTGACACGCTTTCACGAATTTTCAGCTTATCTGCTTAATATATCTCGTACTAGAAATCGGATGGGAATTTTAAAGATATTGGCTTATTTGAAAAAAAATTCTTAAAAAATATAGACCTGTCCAATATGTACTGGTCAATCCGCCATCTTCACTTTTTCACGTCATTTTTTTCGATCGTACGTTATTTTATGTATTTTAGGGGATAGAGTTCTTTTTTTTTAGTTTTCAAAACAAGTGCATTTTTACAATTTTCAAAAATGAAATATACTATATTAGTTTCATTACCGTCATATATCATAATTTTACCGCATTCCTCATCGATAGCCGATTCATCAAAGGTAGAAGAAGCATTGGCACAATAATTTTCTTACACACAAAGAATAGAACAATACATATCCATCAGTTTTCTACAGATACACTGATTATTTCTACAGCCTTTCTTACATTTACAAGAAATATTACTTGGTAAAGTTTTAGGAAAGGCATTTTTCTGAAATCGATCGGGAATGTCTACATTTTCGGCGCGATTTTAGAGCGAAAAATGCACAATTCCAGTATTTTAGTCCGTTGCTAGGAAACTATCAGAAAACAGACCGGAAAAGATCCGTTGCCAAGCAACGTCAACATTCCTGTACGTTTTTTTATATATATTTTAATATGTTTTTGATTTTTATACGTTTAAAATAGTATTTATTGTGATTTCAGAAAAAATAGTATGTGTACTTCGGTGTGAAAGCACATTCCCAGACTTCGATGCATGTTAGCCTCGACCAACAATTGCATCGTCGTCCGGGAATGTATCGCTTTCACACCTAGATACACAATATACTATACTTTCACTCATAACATCAGGCATTAAGCCATTCTCAGTTTTAAGCCACTCGAATTGTAACGTATCTTTCTCAAAACTAACAATTTTTGGACTTGGAAATAGACTCTTAAACAGTGTTTTTCTATTGCAGACAATTCTATTTTCATCATAATGTTTGTCAATTATTTTATTAATCTTAGGTTTTTAAAAATAGATTTTTTTATGTTGATTCCATGCTAGTTGAGTCATTATAAATAACCAAAAGGACAATATTTTCACCAAGTATTATAACTTGATTGTCTTCTTAAAGGTAATAGGCCTACGGCCTCGAGCTATTAGCAAGCAACACGCTTGAAGCATTCTCTATGACAAAATTTTGAGCATTTATTAATGCTCGAGGTGTATTGGGTAAGTTAATTTTTTACTCTCCATTCAATTCGTATTTTCTGATCGAACAAAATTCTAAAAACATTTTCAACGTATTCTTTTTACTTTTAATGGTGTTTTTGGGTGTATTTTCTAATACAATTTGATTAATTGAAATCTCTGTGACATTTTTATAAATTGATTTTCAATTTGACATTTGTTGAATTTTAATCTGACATTTGAACATATCATGTGTGCCTTGCCTGATAACACCACATGTATGCGTGTTATCGCTGTAATATTTTACTGATTGGATGAATTTTGATACGTGACATGAAATGCAAAATTTTGATTGGTTAATACATATTTCTTGTAAATGTAAGAAATGCTGTAGAAATAATCAGTGTAGCTGTAGAAAACTGGAATCTATTCTTTGTGTCTATTGTAAAGGAAATTATTGTGCCAGTGCTTCTTCTACCTTTGATGAATCGGCTATCGATGAGGAATGCGGTGAAATTATGGTATATGACGGTAATGAAACTAATATAGTATATAGTATATAGTATAGAAGAGAGGGTCAAAGAAAATAAATTTTTGAAAATTGTAGAAATGCATTTTTTTTGAAAATTAAAAAAAATGAACTTCCCCTAAAAGTACATAAAATAACGACAATCGAAAAAAGAGTGACGTATAATGCCTCCTTGATAATTGACGGAGAATTAAAAATTTTATTTCGTCCACCGCCTTTGACCATTCTATTTGACATACGGTGTCCGGGATTGGTGCATTATTATATTTGACCATAAATGAGTTTAATTTTTGCTAACTTTGGTAAAATTGCTCCTTATAGAAAAGATATTCAATTTTGATTTTTTCAGCTATTCTTGGTGTTTTCTATTTTTTTCAAGATGGCGGATTGACGCACAAGGAATTTTTGGGAGCAAATATTTTTTTGGTAATAATACATAAGAATCAACAATAAAATTTCAGGTTGAATGTTGTCGCCGAAAAAAATCAGTTCAATTGCACTATTATATTTCACAGTGGGCTAGAACTACCTTTAAATGAAATATGCATGCACTCTCTCAATTCCTACGGGAAATGGTAGCTTTATCTGTCCCGAAACGATTCCCCTAAAATCTGAAATCATTCTCTTGGCCGTTTTCTAAAAAATTCACTTTTATTTTTTTTTTTTTTGAAAACTAATTTTTTGCATTGATAAAAACAAGAATCTACTACATTTTTGAAGCCTCTGAATACCCGGACATATTTCAAACAACCTATCAGTTAAGTATCAGTTATTTTCTTCAATCCGTGATTCTTACGTTTTTAAAATAAACAAAGACAATATCTAAGTCTAAAGAGTGACTGACCGAGCGAAGCCAATATTCTTTGGCAGTGATGACGGTCTCAGATATCTAAGGTCGAGCAGGACTACTGCTCTTTACCCTAGTACATCGCTGTAAACCTGGGCCGGCCTCGTACGGGGTGGGCAAGCTTACTTTACATTAACCCTACTCACAAATGTGAGCGGTGTGGATGATTTCGGCCCACCTCCCCGGGTCCTGGCCTGTTGGACCTTGCTGGCTAAGGCCTGTCTCTTCTGGCGCTCTTCTGTCTTCATGATCTTTCTTCGGCAGCTTGTCACCCCCGGGGTAGTCATCTGTCTGTTCGGAAACTTTGGGGTACTTTTGGCTGGGATTGACTGCCGGTATGCAGAATGTCAATTGACATCCTGCCATCCGGATCATCGGTTAGGTAGGAATGAGCTATGTAGCTCGAGGAAGTGCAGACCTAAGTGCTTTGGTAGCACTTTCGATCTGCACGGAACTAGGTAACTACGGGTACTGAATGGCATTTCGTCCGGTACCTGCAGGGTAGTGGGTGGGTGGTTGGGTTATCGTCATGTCTCTTCTGTGGGTTGTCTTCATCGGCGGTGGTATAGTTCTCATACTCACCCCTCATCTGACTGAGCGAATGAAAAGTCTACTCAGATGGCTAATAGAGGCGCTCGGATTTCCCTATAGTAAATCCAGTTACGCAAATAGTAATGTTATTCATTGGTTACGGATATATTGGTAGACAAAAACTGCTGTCAGTCAAAATAACATAGGAATAGATCTAATGATTTTGTCTAAATTGACTACTTGGAAAGTTTATATAACCCGATTATTATCAAAACATCTGGAATTGTCGAGCATGAAGGTTTCTTGTATGTTATTTCCCCAAACTTGGCTTAAGTTGAAATTTGTATTGGAATGTTCAATTTTACTTTCTTGATTGACATTTGAACAAGCTTATCAATGCAAAAAATCAGTTTTCAAAAAAAAAAATTAAAAGTGAATTTTCTAGAAAACGGCCAATGGAATGATTTTAGATCTTACGGCAATTGTTTCAGGACAGATAAAGGTACCATTTCCCGTAGGAATTGAGAGAGTGCATGCATATTTCATTTAAAGGTGGTTCGAGCCTACTGTGATTTCGTTATTGAGTTTTCGAAATTCGTCTTCAAAATGCACAATATAATTTTTTTTGAGGAACAGGCTGACATGCATTTTGTTTATGGCGAAGCGAAAAAAACTCTGATAATACAGTTTGGCAATGAAAGTGATGAACTGTGGATAAAACAATTAGTACAACCTGTTCCACATTCATCGTACTTGTCCGTGTAGTTCAAAAGATGAAAAGATGATTTAAAAGTTTAATTTAATAGGTTCAACAAAAATTTCTTGTTTTGGTGCCCTCCAATTTTGTCGGTTTCTTCTCGGGACACCCTGTATAAATTATTATCACTAATTCGATTCCGAAAAAAAATCGTTATTTTAGTTATTGTATTTAACAGTCAAATAAGACTATTGTAAGTCTCCCAAAATGTTATGCCGGAGAAACACATATTGCATCGCCACTCATTTAAGTTCAGAAAAATGTGTTTGTATGCAGTAATGGCCTGTGATTAATCTTTTGCAGCGCACATTGCACATATAATAAAATTTTCATTGGGCAACAAAATTGCTTTGCTTTTCAAACAATAAACTACTGTACGATTCAAAATGTATTTGCTATCTGTAGTCGATTTCTCTCTCGCATTAATTATCTATCATGTTTGAAAGCTCGATTAATATTTGATATATCCGAAATCTTTTTTCTGAATATTTTTACACTTTATATAGTCAAGTTATTTTATTAAAAAATACCGAATGAGCATTAGACAATAATTCCGAAATTTTAAAATAAAAAAAGTTATTCAAATTTCAGTAGTCTTTATGACACAATTTTTTCGCTCCTGCGTTTTTGAGATATTCGTGGTTGAAGTCTTACGTTTGAATTATATATTGGATGTAAATATTATGGTCTTCAACGGTTATTCAAGTTCTTATATTCTTTTTGAGTATTCTACACAATACTTTTCACAGGTTTTTGAAAATAAGTTAACCTTTTACCCTTTAAGATAATTAATCATCTCCCAATGATGCCAGCTTGGTTGGCGAAACGTCAGTCACTGTACTGTGCATATTTTTGTTTTTATAGAATCTTATTAAAAGTTGAAATCTATTTCATATGTCTTTTTAATTAAAATATTTAATGACTAAAAATAAGACCCAGGCAACAGATCAAGTGGAATAAAACGTTCAAAAATTTAATAAGTATTATACAGGGTGATTCATAAGGAATGGGTAATATTTTACCTGTAGATTCTATAGCGGAAAATATTAATTTTTTTGCTTAATAACTGGGGGTAAAATATTAATAGTTACTGAGATACAGGGTGTTAAAATTATAAAAATAATTCAGTAATATTATATTTCAGTTATTTTTTCACACATAAACATAAGAGTCGGTACAATTAGGTTTTTTGACGTGAGAAAATCGAATAAGCTATCATTTTTGGTGTATCGCATAGAGGGCGCTATGTAAGCTATCTTGGTTTAAGAGAATCCATCATAACTTTGTTGTACTTCGTTCATTTATAATCTTATTACAAATTTTTTATTTAAACATTTAACCTCTTCAGATATTTGGTATCAAAAGTTATTTTTGTTAAAATGAAGAGTAGAATATTACATAATATGCATTTTGAGGAGGAAGGAGAGGATCACTGCAAAAAAAGTTAAAAAAATGTATGGGCGCGCAGGATTTTCTAAAATGTAAATATCTCGTTAAGAGTGCATTTTCTGAAGGTAAAAAAGTATCCCGTTTTTGTTTAAAAAATAATGGTTAAATAAAAAAATTGCAATGAGATTATAAATGAACGATGTACAAAAAGTTATAACGGATTCTGTTAAACCAAGATTGCTTACGTAGCACCCTCTATGTGATACACAAAAAATGATAACCTATGCGATTTTCTCAAGTCAAAAAAACTTAATTATACTGACTTTTATGTTTATGTGTGAAAAAATAACTGAAATATAACAACATTACTGAATTATTTTTATTACTTTAACACCCTGTATCTCAGTAAGTATCAATATTTGACCCCCGGTTATTAAGCAAAAAATTAATGTTTTCCGCTAAAGAATCCGCAGGTAAAATATTACCCATTCCTTATAAATCACCCTGTATTCATTAGTATAATCAAACGAGAGATCTACAATTATGTCTACACACATATTTATTTTTCTTGACTGTTGCCGCCTTTCACCTCCCTTTTCCTTAAATAAAAATGGTCAAGTATGAGTCTGACACACCAAGGGCTCTGTACTGTAAGCAATATATCAAAACTAGCTGATATTAGCTTTGTGAACACAGTATTTTGTCCATCCAAGTAGAATAAATGTAAATAATTAAAAAAATGTTAATATTGAAGAACGCGGAAAACTGCCAGTCTTAGAAAAAAGTTTCAAATAAGAAGGTCTCCATCCTTCCTCTGAATTTCGTCCCAATATGCTTGGTTATCTATTTCAAGATATAAAAAAGTTTCCCGCTTCTCATGCTTACCTCTGCAAATGCTCACATTTTATCGATATAGCCTTAGGAGGGTCGTCGAAAAACTTGCCGATAAAATAGCCAAAGCTGACAAAGGCCACCGCTACCTTCCTCGTTCCTTTGTTCTGCTATGTGTATTTTCTCAACTATACAGTGAAATTTTTTGTTTCGGAGATAAACCGCGGTGACAGACAGACCGCCGGATGGACGGTGTATAAACGAGTCATTCTATAATCAACAAAGAACACACTAGTTAAATTATCTCAAGAACCAAATCAATAAAATACAGGGACAATATACCATAACCATTTTTTTAGTTTTCCATAAACAATTTTTTAATGATTGTTTGTTTCACTCAGTAGCAAATGTTAAACAGATTTAGAGAGCAGCCAGGCAATAATTAAAACTCATTGGCCATTTTCCATGAACACATTAAATTTACATAAGCCTCTCGTAGCCCATATTAAACAAGTATTCCTTTTTTTAAAATTTATTATGTTCAAGTCCGTTCGAAATACAAGGATAAGGGATTTATTTTTGGACAATACAAATCTTTTCTGCCTCTTGTTTGCAATGTATATTTGTCCCAGTGTTTTAACTGTTTTTTAAAAGATTTATCGGCAAGTGAAAGATAAAGTGAGCAAAATAAATAAAGGCAATGGCTTGTTTAGCGGAATAACCACATAATAGTTAAGATACTATCACCTTGTTAATGTCGCTGTTGTCATTGTCCCCAGAAAGATGTTGATTGATTACTCTTTTAGTTCACGTCAAAATTAAACGAAATTGAAAATCTGCAAACGACAAAGGAAGGAAATTAAATTAAATTGGAAATCTACAAATAGTAGGTACATGGCGAAAATCGGTTTTATCTTCTCTCAGTCTGTTTGAAAAGAAAACAGCATTGCAGTTATAAACTAATCTTTGTCAGTGGATTATTTCTCATTGATTTGCAGGCGTCGGCGTCGTCCGATTTTTTTAAAATATAATTACTTTTTTTCCTAGTTCTTCAATTCTCGTAGTGACCTATTCGTGAAATCTATATTTGATAACTTTTTTAAGATAGTCACACTTTTATAATGCTTAATTAATACTATTAATAGCGGCAAAAAAATTTCTACTTTAAACAAATTATTAATTAAAACAATTTTATCTGCTCACGTAGTAAAAATATAAAATATTATCAAGAGACCTTCCACCCATACGAGATTTTATAATAATAATAATAATAATAATAATAATAATAATAATAATAATAATAATAATAATAATAATAATAATAATAATAATAATAATAATAATAATAATAATAATAATAATAATAATAATAAAAATAAACGTCTTTATTATTTCTTCCACTTATATTATTTTTATTTTTGTTTTTTAATAATTCTTTACTTAAAAATGTAACAGATACTTTATTTTTTATGTACTTTGTCGCACAATGAAGTATCCTGTAGGTAGGGCTAGAGATACTTCTATAATTTTAAAAATTCATAGTGACTTCTCGTAGGAGGCCGTGTTATGATAATCTTTTCCAGGCAGTGATATATTATACTTTCAGAATGATGCCATTGATTTGCTTTATTAGTATTCTAGCGTGATCGGAATTAGATCAATAGTATATAAAAAAACCGCTGCCCAAGGAAACACTATTTCCACATCCAGATTTTCTATCACAACGAAAAAATTTTGTATGTGGAAATAATTGTTTGTGGAACTTTAATTATATAATATTTGAAATCGCCTACCTCAAAAACTCAAAACACGATATGCCACATCGGTAGTGGTTGTGGGGGTGAATGAAGTAAAAAAAAATTAAGGCCTTTGGTTCTTGTACACACACTAAATCGCAATTTTATTTTTTTCACCCCCTTTAATAGAAGGGTGGAGGTGGTAATGAGGGTGACTAATGCCAAAAAATTGAAACCTTAACTTCTCTCCTCTTATATGTATATAGTGCTGTAACATCTGTTACAATTTTTGTCATAGACAAAAGTCCTATTTTATTTTTAATCATATTATGAGTATTACTCAGTAAGTTACAAAATTTTACCGTTCATTTAATAATAAGTACGATTGTAAAACACATCACAAAACTTCTCATATTGAATTATTTGTAAATTTGAATATTTATTCAATACAACACCATCTTTTAAATATTTACTGTACTGATTGAGAAACAAGGTTACCATAGATTTCTTTATAGATCTACATTTACTCTTGGTCAAACAATACATTAGTTTCCATTACTAATCTATTATTTTAAATATTAATAATACTACTAAAACCCAGATGGCGTGAAGCGCTTGGCAACACTGTTGTTTTTTTAAACCATTAGCTTTCCTTGTAAGTTGAAATCTAATGGGTATTCATTTTACTATTCTGAACTGTCAAAGAAAGTTGTGCGACTCAATTGCGATATCTCCAAGACTTTGTCTACTTCTGATGTATCGTCGATTATCTTGTTCATCACTAACTTTTGAGGTAAATTAGTTTTATTATTATTCTTTTGTAACACATAGACACCTTCTGTGCTATATATTTTTTTATTCAATTGACCATGTGAGTATTTGTAAAATCTAATTCTTGGTTTCCTTCTTTCCTATGATGGCGTTATAGTTCTGGCAGCTAAAACAAATAACAAAAGAATTCAGCTAAAAAAGTTTTGCAAAGAAACGTTTTGCTAAAATAATTTTGCTAAAATAATTTTGATAAAGTTACATTTGTTTAAACAGAAGAATTTACGATGTTAAAAAAAAAACTTCTGGACTAACTAAACTAATTTGCCAAAACAAATTAAACATTAATTATTTGTAATTAAGTCCATAAGAAGAATTTAGTTATTCTATTAATTAAATTGTGAAGAATCAATAAGAAAAATCAAGTAGTGATTTTAAATTTTTTGGATTATTTTGGTACATTCTTCCACACGGAGCACGTGTCTGGAGAGAAACATTTCCTGTAGTAAACTTCATTTCCTAGAGATTCACTTTCGTTAAATTAAACTTATTCAACTAAGCCGAACTATTTCGACAATCAAGTACACGTTGGAAATTCTTGCCAACGTCTTCACGCTGTGAGCATCGAGACGACGTGGTCCACCTGGTCTAATGAGACACCTTAGGACATGGTGAGAGTTTTGTGTAGTGTTGAATTTTATTAGTGAATTATTAACATCTACCTGGTGATACAAATATTTTTTTTATGCAGGCCATAAGGTCCTTGATCAGCATAAATATTAATCTTGTTTTATTGCTGTATCTAATATATAAAAATCTCGTGTCACAGTGTTTGTTATCGAACTCCTCCGAAACGGCTTGACCGATTTTTATGAAATTTTTGGTGTATATTTGGTAGGTCTGAGAATAGGTCGTAGGCTATTTTTTATACCCCTAGGTGATAAAGGTGGCCCTATACAGAAATTTTCTTTTTATTTTTTGGACAAAAATTTATAATTTATTTGGCAAAACAATGTTTGCTGGGTCAGCTAGTATTTCTATATAATTAAGATTATCATTTGGACTTTGAAACATTTTATTAGTATAATTATTTTGATCGCAACTTTATTGAAGATTTGAAATTGCTATTATTTTTTGTTACTATTAAGATTATGTAACTGCTCACTTAAATTTTAAAATCGATCCAGATATTTTTTAAATAAATTTTATCTCATCACAATTTTACATTTTTATTTTCTTACTTGAACAAAAATTAACCTTTCTGGAATTTACCTGTAGGAGTTTTCGTCATGGTAAAAGGGGGTCAAGTAATCTCGATTCTTGATGCTGCAGGTGGCGCCCCAAATTAAACATCTTTTTAAAGCCCTCCTTTTACCAGACGCGAATTGTGTGACAGGTATTAAATAACAGTGTGTAGTGTACTTTCCCTAAATAAGATAAGAGCCATTAAGTCGTCTTAAAGGTAAGAAAACTCACTCTTAACTCTAAAGAAGTAGCTAGCCGAGAGCAGGGGTTTTTCTGGTTGTCTCGTTGTTCTTGGGACTTGTCCCAGGGATAACAAGGGAACCTGAAGGCCCCAAACAGGCGTCCACTCCACCCAATAACATCGGGAGGAGAGGGAACGTAACAGTGCGTGTAATTGCAGGTTAGACATGTTCATCCACGTAGTGCAAGAGATATGACAACCCAGCAACAGCAAAACCCGCCTGTTGGCACTCGACTACTGAAGTATCCCAGCTGTGTTATTTCATTTTTGTCAACTGGTACACGCGATGTTGCAATTCTTAGTTCCTATGTCTAACTTGCAATTACACGGACGGTATAATAAATACCAATTTTATGGACTCTTACTTGCTTGATTTACCTCAATTTACCCCTCCTTCAACGGAATACGATCAAAAATCAAAATATAATATTTCAGATCTCATTAAAATACATACGTGTACCGTAATTTCAAGTCAATATCTTAAACGGTTCCAGGGTAATCGTGCACACGAAAAGAAACAGACCGGACAGACCGATATACAGAATTTTTTTATACTCAGTCTTAAAATGTCAACGTTTTATGACATTCTAAGCCTATTTGGACAATAAAAATTTTCAAAATTCACTGGATGTGGTATAAACATGACATAAAGCAATGGCCAATTTTGTCAAAAAAATTTTACCCTTACTTCTGGAGGTACCAAGAATAAATTTCAAAACTAAAATTTCTCGCCCAGGACAATTTTGAAAAAACAGTAACTCTATTTAACAATCGACTAAGCCTTGAGAAATCTAATATAATTTAAATTAAATGGCTGAAAAGGCGAGTTGTGGAAACACTGGTCGCGGCCATGATCCAGTGTCCTGATATGTTTGGCGAAACCCTTTCAGGTTTATAATTAACTAATTATAAACTCCTAAATGCACAATTCCCTTAGTTAACTTCAGACCAGGAAACCTTTAGGTAATAATAATGGAACATTCGTACGTGTTCACATCAGGTGGGTAAAGAAACATTTAGTTCCTCATAAGAAAATTCAATTATGGATATATCAGGATAGACAAATAAGTGTAGTATTACATTGTAAACATATGTGAGTAATAATGAAATTAAATCAGATGTTATTGTGTACCTCGGTTAGCCCGTTTTTAATTAAATTTTGATTATGTTGAGCACTTTAATCGATCTATAACTTTATATATAAACGCTTTGTTGTAATAAAGGCTAAGAAGAGGGAGTTTTACCTGCTTTATTAGATTTTCATTGTCTCTTAAAATTGAATCGTTTTTCCAACAAATCAGTAAATTTATTAACGTTTATTAAATTAGATTCGTTATTAACTTAACAAAGAAGAAGCGATAACATTCAAGACGATTGTAACTTATTTGTTAGCAGTTTCTTTTAAGAAAAGTTGAGAGAAAATCGAACAAACCCCATAGAGCATTAAATTAAATCAATGTCAAATTAGAAACTTTTTTGACGGATAGCAGGAATATATCTGTCATTGGCATAGCGTCCACGTGAATCTACCAAAAGCTTCAGATTTTCGTTACGAAGAGCGTTACATTTTATGCAGATTTTTTTTACAAAATTTTTCTGAATTTGACAATTAAATGGAGGAAACATAGTCCAGGGGCATAATTAATTAAATAATATTCCGTGGAATTTTGAATCATGAAATTGTTGGACTACCTGGAATATGTTCCTTATACACACTAATATCGTGTCTTACTAAGTGTTTTGCTTGAATTTGTGGCAGGCGTTCTGTCAAAGGCGGACCTAGAAATTTCAATATTTTTTTTCTCGTCTATGGCGCATGGGACCCATACGAAATATGGGAAAAAACATCTAGTCTAACGACCCCTAAAAAAATTTGAAAAAGTAGTTTGCGAAAAAAATTTTCAAAATTCGGTTACCCCCGCTGGTGTAGGGACTTCCGTTTAAAATTATTCTTTTTGGTCATATATAATTTATTATCATAAAAATGCAACAATAGGTTTTGGAGTTTATGAAAATATTTTCATTATTAACTGAAATACAATGAACTGAAATTTTGTAATTTACAATTTGACAAATTACAAAGCAGTTTTAGTCCGTTTTAGGCCAAAAGTCCAACTTTTGGCCAAAAAATCTGGAAAATGGTCAAGCAGAAAATGTTGACAGCAATGAGCATTGACAACGAAAATTTTCCGCCTGGTCAGAAAGGGTTATACAACGTAACAATTTTGGCCATAATTGATGTCGCCAGTGCTGCCAATTGCACGGAGAAAAAATGTTGGCATATATCGAATGTTGATCGCCAAGATACTCTCTTCAACTAACATCAAGCCCCAAAGTGTTGTACTCTGTTCCACAATTGAATATTTTTAAAGGGCGGCTAGCGCCAAAACGGTCAAAGGGGAAGGTATGACTTACATAAGATAAAATACTCAGAAAAATATTTGCTAAAACATAACAGCAATGCCAGCAGATTATATCCCGGGCCAAATATATGTAGCTATCTCCTAGACTGTCACCGGTCAAATGACAGATAAATAAATGCAGGATAAGCGAGATATAAAAATCTCTAAATACAAAAATATCATCATAAGGAATAGTTCATAATATATTTATACTGCAATAAAAAAGGCTGCAAACACTGCCCATAAAAATATTGGTGGACACCAAAATAATATTTACATTTATAGTTCATAACATATTTATATTTATACTGCACATAAAAAGACTCAAAGCTGCCGACTAAGCTATTGCAAGAGACGGGGCATACTTTATTTTTCGACACTGTATTAAATAATAAATATAATATATTAATTACTTAATGGATAAAACATCATTACTCTTATGTAAAATATATTCTGGCATGATTAAAATAATAATTCAAATTTCTCATATATTTCTGATATAATAGTTACGCGAATCACCACTAACTATAACGGCAAACGGCGCGACCTTTAGTGTCTGCTTTAAACCTAGAGTAAGACAGACAGACCCGTACTTTGAATGTTTCTTTCAGGGTCGTGAAGGACGGGCAATGCGTTCACCAATGCATAAGATATTCCTAACTTGGCACAAGCAAAACAGAGTAAGATTTTTTCATTTACCAAAAACGGCATTAAATTTCTATTTACCGAAAACACTTATTTTTGCATTTCTAGTATTATTTTGTTCGTTCTAATACGCATAAATTTAAAGTACGGCTCTGTAGTATACGCCGACTTTAATATTTTTATGGGCAGTTTTTGCAGCCTTTCTTATTTGCAGTATAAATATGTTATGAACTATACCTTATGATGATATTTTTGTATTTAGAGATTTTTATAACTCGTTTATCCTGTATTTATTTTATCAATGATATTTTTCTGTATTTTTTTGGTAATTACACTAAATGTCAAATAAAAACAGTAAAGGTGACGATTATTAGATCATATTTGTTAATATTTTTTCACTAATTACGTTAAATGTCAAATAAGCACAGTAATAACCTAAATATACGGTGATTAAAAGTATTTATAGTTTCAATGAAATATTAGGACAGTTTGCACCAGCAAACCACTTTGTGTAACTAAAAATGATTCGTATTCCAAAAATATTAAAATTCCACTCGTTTATGTGTAAAATTATTAAATGAACGAATATTTAATAGCACTTTTATTTATTTTAGCACAGTTTCAATGTTTATGTGAATTAATATTCGATGAACAATGAAAATGCCTCGCAACGTTAATACTCAGTTTTCGGGAAAACAAAATAACTGATTGACATCTAGCAATTATAATCTTTCCGGTGTTAAATTAAACATTTGTCTAGGAGCCATCCATAAAGACTCTGGGGCTCTTATAGGGGTCATGAGGTAAGCGAAATGGCGTCGATTATACATGCAAAACTAAATTTTCAGTACCTGAATTGAATTATTTTGAGTTATGGCTTGTGGCCTGTCATGGTGGTGGCTTTACTGAATAAATCGCAAAGAGAACAAAGTTGATTACTTTGACAACAATTCGCACTTCAGTGACATTGTCATTTTTAAAAAGATGGAAGTAAATAATTTGTGTTAAAGACGTTTATTTATATTTCTTGCTATGCCGGGTATAACACGAACATACCCTGTTCGTGTTATACCCCCAATTTTGTCTTTATTTTTGCAGACAAATTATTGAAACTTGGTACGTCGTCTGCACTTTATAAATGTCACGTTTAGACACATAAATTAATACTTTTTTTTCTTCCCGTTTCAGCGGAAGTGTATCAACTTTTGATTTTCAAATAGAACCCCGTATATTATTAAATTTTTGAATTCTACATGATTTTTTTTAAACCAATGATACCACATTGGTGCCACATAGAGGGTGGTAGTGGGAGTGGATGAAGTAAAAAAAAATTTTGAAGCCTTTGCTTCTTGTACACACAAATCACAATTTTATTTTTTTCACCCCCTTCAATTATGGGTAGCGGTGGCTAATACCGAAAATTTTTTGAGACCTTAGCTTCTCTTATATATACTAAATTCCAATTTTATGGACTCTTGTTTGATTTACCTATTTACCCCCCCCCCCAACCCATCAACAGAATAATATCAAAATATAATCTAGTTCCAGATCTTGTTAAAATACATACATGTACCAAATTTCAAGTCAATATATTAAACGGTTCCAGGATAATCGTTCGCACAAAAAGAAGTTATAGACATACAGACCGACACACAGATAGAAATTTTTTTTTATCAAACTTAAAATTTCGACATTTCATGACATTCTAAGCTTATTTGAACGATAAAAATTCATTTTTTTGCGTTAGTATGCTTTAACTGGATGTGGAAGTAAAATTGAATTAAAAAAAGTTTGACATATGAAATATTTACTTATGTGTTATTATTATATTAAAAATATCAAGTCGAATCCAAAAATTTAATAATATACAAAATGTTCCATTTCAAAATCAAAATTTGGTACCACTTTCGCTGAAACTGCAAGTAGAAAAAGATTAACTTGTGTGAAAAAGTGACGTTTATTAAGTACAGACGATGTACCAAGTTTCAATAATTTATGTGCAAAATTAAAGAAAAAATTGGAGGTATACTATGTTCGTGTTACACCTGTGTAGTTACTGAATATAGACAAAATAATGATGGACTTTTTGTTGACAAAACCAAATGTTGTTCTTCTAGAAGTATTAACGGTACATGAGAGTATAACCTGCTATACATATATAACACGTTAACAAATTTTAGATCATGTTGGCAGTACTGTAATTGGTCAATAATTAGTTATTAACTGGTTGTTCCGGATGTATTATGATACCAATTATATAAAGTTATCAAGAATAATATTGACTGCAAATGTTTTATTGAAAATAATTTGCAGAGGCATCGCAGGTATGTCGGCATTGGCCTTAAAGTAGGAGTAAGTTCATCTACATCTATGGCGGCTGGAGGTTTCAATGATTTTACTGCGTTTACGATTTCGCTTACACTGATGTTATGTATGTTAAGGCTATACAGTTAATTTTTTTTTACTTTATACTCTTCTCAAATACGAAAACTAAGAGTAGATATATTGCATTAGATCTTCTTCTCTCTTATTTCAAAATTTCCGTCTGTTTATCCATCCGTCGCGTTTCTTGTAAGCACGGAACTTAAGAAAAAAAAGTTCTATTGTATTAAAATTTAGTCAGTAAGTTAGTATGAGCTGAAGGAAGAACAAAATCGATCAGTAAACAAAAGGTTATTAATCATTTACATTTAAAAAACCACTGCCTAAGGAATCACTACTTCCACATCCAGATTTCCTATTAAAGTCTCTTACAACGAAAAGAATGTTGATATTATATCTGCGCTCCATTAAAGGGACGTAATTGTTCATAGAACTTTAATAATATATTTGAAACCTTTTTTTTACTAGTGAAATATTTTTGTCGAACTCCTCTATACGTTTCCTTAAATATATAAGGAATAAAAACCAGACTGCAACCAACAGCTATTCTCCGGACTAATGGCCCGTCGAGCGCTGAATTACGAATTACAAGCCTGGCCGCGTTAGGTGCAATAACTGTGTATTGCCACAAAACGCTAAAGTTTCGATTTTAATAGACACCAGCCGAAAGACTTATCCTACTTAAAGGAGCTCTCGTGCCAGCCACCCCATACCACTTGCAAACTGCAGTTTCGAGCTATTGGCTCTCGTCAGTGCAAGGTAGGTCTGAGATGGCTGGAACGAGGCATTTGTTCATTCTTGGTACATGACGAGATTTATAAAACCACGACAAGCAACAAAAATGGCAGGCTCCATCTAGCGGCTAATGTCTATTACAATCGAAACAGCAGTAGCACTGACATGGGCATAGTTAGTAGGTATGCTTTTAGAGGGCAGAACCTACTAACTATGCCCATGTCGAGGCTACTGCTGTTTCGATTGTAATGGACATTAACCGCTAGATGGAGCCTGCCATTTTTGCTGCATGTCGTGGTTTTATAAATCTCGTCATGTCCCAAGAGTGAATAAATGCCTCGTTCCAGCCATTTCAGACCTACCTTGCCCTGACGAGAGCCAATAGTTCGAAACTGCGGTCTGCAAGTGGTATGGGGTGGCTGGCACGAGAGCTCCTTTAAGTAGGAATAAGTCTTTCGGCTGGTGTCTATTAAAATTAGAGATGGGCAAAGTAACTCTTTTTACCGATCCGCCTCTTCGCATCTGGCTCCTATAAACGAGCCGGCTCAGTGAGTTGACTCAAAAGAGCTACATGACTCACAATTTACTTAATAACCCACACGGTTGGCATGTCATGCGCGCGTTGAAAAGTTATATGAGCGGGTGGAGTGAAGATGTCATTTGCTGGCACAAACCAAGTCAGGACTCAGGTCGATTCACGTTAGTTGACTCTTGCCATTGTGGAGATTCGGAGAGATAATTTTTTACACACTTTTATAGAGACAAATAGGTACGCGCATTTTAATTATTATAGATACCTACATTTGTAAACAACTTACTTATTATATTAACTATATTCCAACAGACATTTTAAGATGCCACCATCCAGAAAAAATAGCGAGATTTGGAATCATTTCTCTACTAAACAGTGAAAGTCGGTTCGCACGCCAATGTGCACCTACGCACATCAAACACAATGCCTATTCACAAACAATCAGCTGATTCAAATGAACCGAATTATCTGAAGAACCGAACGACTCGTTTCTATTCTATCTGTCACCGACGTTCGAGTCGTGGTGACTCGACGGCTGTAAATGGGCTGGCGTTCATGAAAAAAGCCGAGAGTCATGTAATTCGGAAATCGAGATCCGATTCACTTGACTCGCAGTACTGAGCCTCTTTGAGTTAACTCGCTCACGAGTTACCCATGCCTAATTAAAATCGAAACTTTGGCGTTTTGTGGCAATACACAATACGCACTTAACGCGGCCAGGCTTGTAATTCGTAATTCAGCGCTCGACGGGGCATTAGTCCGGAGAATAGCTGTTGGTTGCAGTCTGGTTTTTATTCCCTATATATTTAAGGAAACGTATAGAGGAGTTCGACAAAAATATTTCACTAGTAAATATTCTGCCCTCTAAAAGCATACCTGCTAATATTTGAAACCGTCTACTTCACACCTCGTATAACCATATACCGCACCGGTAGTGGAGGAGGGAGTGACTGTCTCCAAAAAAAATTCAGACCTTTGGTTTTGTGTACACACTAGTCCTAGTCACAATTTTATTTTTTATCCTCTTTAAGAATGAGGAGGGGGTGGCAGTGGGAGTGGCTGATGCCAAAAGGATTTTGAGACCTTGACTTCTCATACATACACTAAATCCCAGTCTCATTATAATGTCAAAGTCTCTCAATCTCATTATAATACAAAGGTGTACCTCAAATCAATATAAACAGTTCCAGACTAATCGTGCACATAAAATAAGTTACAGGCAGGCATATTTTTTTTTGCTCAAACTTAAAATCTCAACGTGTCATGTCATCCTAAACCTATTTGAACAAAAAAACCTATTTGAACAAAAAAACCTTTTTTTACCATTATTATACTTCCACTCCACTACCATGTGTGTGGAAATAAAAATGTGTTCTTATGAAATGTCATTTCCTATAATTATTTATTTACATAAGTTACCGATATACATGTCATAATATTGTAATGTCCAGCTGCTGAAACATGATATTCGTACTTACACATTAACCGTAAAACGAGGATAGTGATAAATGATAATGATAGTGTCAAGTGGCATGTCACTGAGCGACATTATTATGAATTACACTTGCAAGGCAAAGGCGCCAAGGGCGCAAACCTTAAATTTGGTTCACTGATGCGCTAAAACCAAACCGTGCCAAACGCGCAATCTACCCTAGTTCCAGCTCTGATGGATACATTATATTATTGACATTACACCTGTAAAAGTTTTTTTTTTTAGTTTATTTATTTAACGTCGACTTATTTCCGCTACCAAGGTTAATACCGACGCCAGGAGACGAGCTAACCCCAACCTGGAAATTTTGCCGAACCTTTTCTCTGTCGAAGAGTAGGGCTCCTCGCCTTGAAATTACATAGCTTCTGCGTATACACTGATATACAAGCTTCTAGAAGGTGGGACGAGATCGTCGTATTTCCCCAAATGGGTTACCCATTCAAATACTAACCGCGATGAACGTTGCTTCACTGTATGTATCGAAATACGTGCATGCCATTTGTTTGTAGTCAAATGATTAATTTTTTTTACAAAAATCAATTTTTTTCAAAAAATCTCATATGCAAAAACCTTTTAATTATACCTAGTTCAACCCCACCCTGAAATACTTTCATTTTCTTTCATTAATTATATAAAGAATTGTATCCCCTAATTGTAAGTAGCACAGCTGTTGGGACACTTTGACATTATAAAGAAATCGAACAGTTAGTTTCATTTTTTTTTTCAGACATGTAGGCGTCGACGAAAGTAATATTCGATGTGTGTAGATGTTAATAAATTCGATTTCCATACATTTTCCAATTTAATCCATTGTAATTCTGAAGGGTTTTAAAAAGTATGTTCATATTTTCTCGATGAGAATATAAATAAGTTTCCACCAGCCTCAGCTGTAAACATAGTTTCATGAAAATATTGCGTAATAAAGTACAAGGATAGTACATAATTACGTAATATTAAAAAACTGCGAAAACTAAAGCTTCACATAACTTTTCCCTGGCTTTAAATTTTAGATAGCCTAGTTGGCTTTGAATACAATAGTTTTATTCTAATATACTAGCACGACAGATTAGATTATATGGATGAAGCTGAGATGGACTTTAGGAAGTAATATCCCTGATACGATCTTATTATATTATTTATTTATATACACTCCAACAAATCAAAAACCCAATTACTGAATCGGGTGAAAAATTACAAAAAGAAAAATGTAATATTATAACGCCTCCAGTAATATGTATACGCACAAATAAATTAATTGAAATTGTTAAAGAATTGCAACCGGTTTTGAAGTAGATAGTACAAGTATTACAATAAAGATTAATGTTTACAGATGCATTATCTTAGAAAAATAATATTGCAGTTGAAAATATCTACTCGATCATGTATGCCATTCGTCGAAATTAATAGCAAACTGGAACGCGCACTCAGTGTTTTTTTCACACTATGCGGTTTTGATCGTACGGTAAAAAACCGTATGGCTTTTTGACATTGTTGTCTTCACATTGCACGATTTTTTGCCGTTGTAAGCTCAACATTTTCATTTCATTTGTGATAATAAGACAATTATGCGACAATTTCATCTTCTGATTTTTTGTTTTTTAATAAGTATTAAATATACTTCCAGACGCATTTTTATCTTTGTCTTCTATCGAATCAAAATCTTGTTTCAGTTCTAAGCAGACTTCCAGACTTTCTTATGATAATCCGATCTTTATAAACATTAAGAGTTTTGTCCCATAGCACAGACCTACTTTGAACCAAGGTTATCAAAATTTCCGCATCAATTTCATCCATTTCACAAAAGTTAATTATTAATAATCCAACAAATCAATGTAGCTGCCGTACGGCTCAAAACTGTTGAATGTGAAAGCATGCATTTAGTTATGTAGAACACTCAGTCAAAAGTGCCGTACGGTAGCCGTTGAGTTCAATGGAGGGGACGGCTGCTGCACGGCACGGCACCGGCGTTTTGCCGTCACGCTCTTTTCACACTATACGGTTTTGATCGTACGGTAAAGAATCGTACGGCTTTTTGTCGTGACATTGTTGTTTTCACATTGCACGGTTTTTTGCCGTTGTAAGCTCAACATTTTCATTTCATTTGTAATAATAAGACAATTATGCAACAATTTCATGTTCTGATTTTTTGTTTTTTAATAAATATTAAATATACTTACCAGACGCATTTTTATCTTTGTCTTCTATCGAATCAAAATCTTGTTTCAGTTCTAAGCAAACTTCCAGACTTTCTTATGGAAATCCGATCTTTATAAACATTAGAGTTTTGTCCCATAGCACAGGCCTACTTTTAACCAAGGTTTTCAAATTTTCCGCATCAATTTCATCCATTTCACAAAAGTTAATAATTAATAATCCAACAAAACAATGTAGCTGCCGTACAGCTCAAAACCGTTGAATGTGAAAGCATGCATTTAGTTATGTAGAACACTCAGTCAAAGGTGCCGTACTTCAACCGTCGAGTCCAATGGCAGGGGACGGCTGCTACACGGCACGGCACGGCACCGGCGTTTTGCCCATGCTTTTCTTCGCTCCACTAAGAAGAATGCGGCCGTACGGTTTTTTACCGCACGATCAAAACCGTACAGTGTGAAAAGAGCGTTAGGTATAGGTAATAACTGAAGCAGAAAGATAAACTTGAGTGTACTTTTCTGTCCTTTCCTGAGGAGATCTGATTGGTTAAAGCAAACGTGTGACTGGTTGAAGGAAACCAGTGGGGGGAAATGTACGCAAGCGAAAAAAGGATGGAAAAATACATTCAAGTTTCCCTTTCTGCTTCACTTTTTCTAGTCGAGTGTGCGTTCCAGTATGTTATTATTTTCGATGATGTCGTTATAATATATTATAACACTTGCCTTGAAGTGGTGAATTTTTTGTATATATTCGTTCTGGGCGTGGCCAAATTAAATAAATGTGTTTGGCACGAAGCAATTAATAGGCAACATATTAAGTATATAAGCGCTGTCGGTAATGTCGTGTATCAATCTGTAACAAAAAATTAAATAACGAATAGTAGGAGAGCTGGCAAACATTATGGTGAACGATAAGATTCAAAATTTTCACCGATGGCAGTCCATTCTTTGGTCTTTGGGAATGTCAAAACCGATCGTCTACCGTTTCAAAGTGGCAGCATTAACTTGGGGGGTGTATTCAAAAAGGGGTGATTTTAGGTTTTAGTGAACCATATCGTTCAAGAAAATTTTTTGCAGGGGTGATTAATATAGTTAGTCTAGACGGCATTTCTACCTAGGCAGACGATTTTTCTGGTAGCATTATCATAGCAGACGCAACTCAAAATGGCAAAAAATCACATTTCGGTGAACTATATTGTTCAAAAATAATTTTCGCGTCCTTATATTTGTCTACTTATGGTTTAATAAATAACGAATTGGCAGACGAAAAAATCGGTAGCATCGCCCTAGCAGACGCTGTCAAAGTGACAGATCCGGTTTTAATGAACGACATTTATCAAGCAAAATTATGTAAGGAATGGTAAATACAACAAGTCAAGATTACATTCTCGTCCGGGCAGACGATTTTTTTCGTAGCTATGTGTATGGCAGACGCCTGTCAAAGTAGCAAAAATCACGTTTCGGTGAACTGTTATAAAAATAATTTTTGCGTCTTTCGATTAGTCTATCTATGGTACAATAAATAGCGAATCGGCAGAGGAAAAATCGGTAGCATTTTCCTAGCAGACGCTGTCAAAGTTAAAAATTTGATTTTTTTTTTCTTATATAAATAAGTTTGGAATGTTGCGACGAAATTTTAAGTTTGAACAACAAAAATCTGACTGTAGGTCTGTCTGTAATCTTTTTTGTGCGCACAATTACTCTGGAACTGTTTAAGATATTGATTTATGGTGTATCTATGTACTGTAACGAGATCTGGAACTAGATTATATTGTCGAATGGTTGGGGGCAAATAGGGTTAAATAGGCAAAACAAACAAGTAAGAATTAATAAAATTGGGATTTAGTGTATGTACGAGAAACCAAGGTCTTAAAAATTTGTTGGCATTAGCCATCCCCACCCTACTATTTAAATGAACCAAAGGTATCAATTTTTTTTTTTGACATCAGCCACTGCCGCTACCCCCACCCCATATTAAATGGGATAAAGAAATAAAATTGTGATCAAGTGTGTGTACGAGAAGCAAAACTATCAAAACATTGTGACATCGACCACCGCCACGGCCACCCCGTTACTTTCGACCCATCATCAAATTACCCTTTTTGATGGTATGTGGAAATAGACAGCAGTTTTCAAACAAAGAATTTTTCTGCATACAAGAAATCGGTGACAGTTCGTTCGTTATATTTCCTGTGCGAATAAAATAAAAATCTGACTTTAAACAACAGATTTATTACTTCTATACAAATAAAAAATAACAACAAAAAGCCTAGAACATAATAATCTAAAAGTAACAAATAATATGTATAGCCATAAGAATATCAATTTATCATATAAGGCGATACTGTAAGGAACGTACAAATGACTTATTGATAACAGTAACTTATATTACCAAAAGGAAGATTAAATACGATATCACAAGCAACTTATAACTTAAATATTCATTTTAAAAAAAATCAACATCCTTACTTAACAAAAAACATAAACTCTGATATATAAAAATGCCTATATACCTACAAGGTAGTATCACAATATGGTAATATCGCAATAAACAAATAAATATTATTTGAAAAGTAACAAAAAGGTGGTCTTTTTTTAACTCGCTACCTACAGATTGCATGGAATATGCTTTTGCTCCTGTACCATAGAAACTAATTATGGGATCCGAGGGGAATACATCTTTAAAGTTTCCCAAAATCGATGGACCCTTCGGGATATTAAATATATTTCCATCCTGATAGTTTGAAGTATCAAAATTCTGGCGGACAACTTGTATGACTTTATAATAGATAACCGACCTACAGGCAGATTTTTGTTATTCAAACTTAAAATTTCGTCGCAACATTCTAAACCTATTTATATAGAAATAAAAATTAAAATTTTTCACTTTGACAGCGCCTGCTAGGAAAATGCTACCGATTTTTTCGTCTGCTGATTCGTTATTTATTGTACCATAGATAGACGAATCGAAGGACGCAAAAATTATTTTTGAACAAAATAGTTCACCGAAATGTGATTTTTTGCCATTTTGAGTTGCGTCTGCTATGATAATGCTACCAGAAAAATCGTCTGCCTAGGTAGAAATGCCGTCTAGACTAACTGTATTAGTGCAAACTGCAAAAATTTTTCTTGAACAGTATGGTTCACTAAAACCTAAAATCACCCCTTTTTGAATACATCCCCCTAAGTTAATGCTGCCACTTTGAAACGGCAGACGATCGGTTTTGACATATCCAAAGACCAAAGAATGCCATCAGTGAAAATTTTGAATCTTATCGTTCACCATAATGTTTGCCAGCTCTCCTACTAGAACTTTACTTCTAACGATACTAATGGGAACAATGGTTCACATTGGGATCACCAATAAATGAATATGGCCCATTAGCATTGAATGTGAAATATTTTAAGAATCTGTGTTGGATATTTTCTAAATTTCTCATGTGTTGTAATATGGGGGCCATATATTCGACATATTTCACTATAGAGACATACTCTCGTTTGAAACCAGAGGCATTACTGAAGTATAGAGAGAAGTTAGCGAATATGCAACCAGAACCAGAAGGTACAGAAGGTTTAACTAAATCCACGAAAAACTATTTATTTAAGGATACCTAAACCACCCGCTACCGAAAGTAAGTGGAAGCGTTATTGCAGAGATGGCGCAGAATTTTTCTATTGTATAGAAAAGGAACTATATATTTAATAGTTTTTGTATAGACTTCTTATAATTCTTGATCTTGTGTCCTAACAATTTACTATGATGAAGCTAATCTATGACTGTGGCTACAAAGCTGATAAACAATTTTAATTTGAATACTGATATAAATTACAAGGTATAAGAAAACGAACTACACCATTTGATAGAGGAAACTCTAAATTACATTGTTTAGTAACGGCGGGGCGGACGATGATTGACGACTTAGCTTGAGCAGATGCAAATAGATTTGACAAATAATTACCTTTACTCGAACTGCAGAGTATAACCCACCAGCAAGCAAGCAAAATAGATCAACCACTAAGGCGAGGACAATATGGTCTTGTGCGTTACTGTGCTGTGTTAAAAATTACATAGACCTTTCCTCAAACATGTGTTAATATGTCATAAACAAATCGAGTCCAAATTAACGTAAGTTTTACTTATAAAAATACCTTCAGAGTTCATGAGCTTATTGGAGCTATTTGCAAGGTAAAAATTTACCTAATTATCATAAAAACGACCTCTTAATCATGAACTAAATAAGTAATTTGGCAGGTTGTAAATTACAATCCTTTTAAAACTCAAATGAAGTCGCAGGCACGCTTTGGAAAATATTAGGCAAAATTATTACTTTTATGTAACCATAGAATCTAAATTACCAACACTTATTGGAAATACTGTGGACATACAACTCAATATTTTACCATAATTGATCTTCGTTAGTCTTCAAAGGCAAAAGTTGTTTTGTCTCACTTGTACTGCCCTAGCATTGTTCTCTTCATACGCAAATTAGTGCCTGTTATGCGCAAATTAGTAAATCTACTTGATATTGTTATAGAATTATAAAGAAAATTGCTCGGTGTAAAAGAATTTGTATGGTTGATGAAAAGAATGTGAAAAGCAATAAATACGGACGACTAGGATATGGGGGATTGAGACAGACGCGATGGTATTCTTGGTGAGAATGTTTGCTTTTTTAAATGAAATTTTATTTATCTGTCCAATAAATTCGAAACACACGTGCAGAGCCACATCTCAAAAGTATCATTACGTCGTCTGTCTGCCTCCCTAACATCCCATATCTCTAAGACGTAAAGAGAGATGGAAAAATCTAGGACGTTATCAAGACTTTGTGTTTCGAAAAATTTTCGAACACGAAAAATTTTGCTCAGCCGGCAAGTTTTAGCAAAACCTATCTTCTCAGATCATATGCCCTTTTTATGATGGTTAAATTAATATAAAAAATCGGCAGCTACGGAAAGGGGCTGAAACCTCCCCACTCGGTAGATCATTGAAGCCGAAAAGAGCACTAAAAAATATGAACGATCTCATTTATTAATTATATTTCTTTATTTATTTTTAAAAACCATATAATTCTTTGTGGACAGCTTCTCTGCCATCTGTGGCCGGTGAAGTGTTCATAGTGGACCGTTTCAATTTGAGCGGATAAATATTATTTTTGTCTTTTGGCCTCGACCGATTTTTCACTAAATCGGTCGAGGGTCGTTGGTTGCTTGTCACTAATGTCAGATGTCAAACTGACAGATGCTAAAATGTTTTTGGAGAAGAATTTTTTTTGACAGCTGTCAAACTGACAGCTGTCAAATTTTTTGTAGCTAAACTTTGTTAGTTCTAAATCTGTCAAAATTCTGGTTCTAAACTTTACTGGAGGATTTTTTTTGACAGTTGTCTAAAATTTTTAGGTTGGTATTGCACTTGGTTTGGTTTTTAGGTTATGTTAATGTTTTTTAGGTTGTGATTGGCGGAAATTTTTCCGGCGTTGTGCCGGAAGTGAATTCAAGTTTCTCAGACTTTTAATGTCACTGTCACTTTTAATAGTTTTGGGTAAAAAACTGACTTTGGGCCCAGTTATTTAAATTTTTTCACGGAAACCAAATCGAAAGTATGCAAGTGTGATATATCATTAAAATCGGAATTTTTACTGCTTTTCAATGGTCCGATTATGAATTGTAAGTAATCATAAAATAAACAACTTGTTGTGTCGTGTCGAAACGGCACTAAACGTAATCCGATCTCAACCTTTCCAGATCTTCTGGAGCACAAAAGAAACCCTCATGCAAAGTTTCATCCAAATCCGTTTAGTAGTTTCGCCGCTATCGTGCTAACATACATACACACATACACACGCACACACAGACATTTTTCAAAAACCACTTTTTTGGGTTCCTGGGACCTCAAAATGTAAAGATTTGATGTTATCTCAATTTTAGATTTTGGACCAATTTCAGTAACCTCCCACAATTTTATTGTGGGGAGGTTAAAAAGATAACTGAAATTAACTAAATACAGTTTATATATCCTGAAAATTTTACTGATTTTTACTTTTTATTCTATTTGTGACATTTTTGCTACCTGTAGGGTATCTATCTATATTATAAAAAATACCTATTTTTTCGTATAATTCTAGGTGAGATTACACTCTAGCAACTTACGACATCCTTATTATGTATATCTACCATATTAATCAGAGTTTATTATCAAAATTCTCGTAAGTCTAACACGTTATTTTTCTCATATACAGGCAAATGAAGTCGTTGGAAGTTTTAAGGCATAAAATCGATAGGAACTTGGCTTCGCTTTTAATTGACAAAACAAAACAGTGAAAACTTATACACAAAATGTTGTAAGACTTCAGCTCCAGAATAAGTTATAAGTTTTTCAAGTCTGCGACGCGATATTATGAAAACTGATGACTGTTCCCTTTTATAAGTGGCTTTTGATATTTTCGGTGAAGTTTTGAATGAATCCCTTATTTGAAAGCATTTTTAGATTAGCAGACGTTGATATGGTTTATTTCGTAGATGTTCAGTCAGTGTAGTTAATATTTTTGATTTATGTTAATTTTTAATTGTATTTCCCAACCTACTGTCAGATATTACTCAATTAAAATTTTTTAAATCAACATTATTTACATGAAAAATATACAAGAATTGATTTAATTCATTTTTTTTTCAGCGACAACATTCCACTAAAAATTTTATTGTTGATTCTTATGTATTATGACCAATGATCGGAATTTGGGTTTAATTTCAGTAGCGCACATAGGTATATAAAATTTTACATCAAGAAATTAAATGTAGCTTTGTTCGTTCTTACAAAATAAATCGAAATTAAATGCAATACGAACATACCTTATGAGTTTCTCATTTATTTTGGCATAATAGAATACATGTATACATATGTACAACTAAAAATGTATGCATATTTTAATAAGTCCTTGTAACGACGCACCTGAAAATTAAACCCAAGTTCCGATCACTGATTATGACCCAAGGATTCCTGGTCCGTCAAAAGTTATATGCACTTTTAACACGCTTTCATGAATTTCTTACTTATCTGCTTAATATATTACTTCCACATCCAGTGGAAGTATAGTAAAGACAAAAAAATATTAAAAAATTTTTTTTGTTCAAATAGGCTTAGAATGTCACGAAATGTCGAGATTTTAAGTTTGAGCGAAAAAAAAATTCTGTCTGTTGGTCTGGTCTGTCTGTCTGTCTGTCGGTCTGTCGGTCTGTCGGTCTGTCGGTCTGTCGGTCTGTCGGTCTGTCGGTCTGTAACTTTTTTGTGCGCACGTTTACTCTGGAACCGTTTGAGATATTATTTGAAATTTGGTACACATATGTACTTTAATGAGATCTAGAACTAGATTATATCTTCATCTTGTTCCGTCGAAGGGTTGGGGGGTAAATTTGGGGTAAATTTGGGGTAAATGGCAGGTAAGAGTCCATAAAATTGGTATTTAGTATATACAAGAGAAGCTAAGGTCTCAAAAAAAAATTT
Organism: Rutpela maculata; assembly: GCA_936432065.2. Lineage (NCBI taxonomy): Eukaryota > Metazoa > Arthropoda > Insecta > Coleoptera > Cerambycidae > Rutpela > Rutpela maculata. Next base: position 385,783,405 of record OW386285.2, on the reverse strand, counting down.
TGGCATTAGCCACCCCCATTACCACCCCCACCCCATTATTAAAGGGGATGAAAAAAAAAGTGATTTGGTGTGTGTACAAGAACCAGAAACCTCAAAATATTTTTTTTACTCTTTACTTTTCTTGTGTTTCATACTTTTCATGTTAGATATAGTAAGTGTATGAAAGAAGTTGACAAGTAGGTCCCGTAAGGGAACTTCTTGTAAGTACGAATGGTTTCTTTGAAGGTTATCTGCTGAATACCCAAAATAATATTTTTTAATAAAAGGTCCTTTAAGTTTTTTCCAATTTACATATCACCCAATCTTTAATTATGCTCAGTTTTGCATTTATAGTTGCCCATATTGGGGTTATCACGCGGTAACTCGTAAGTAAAAAACCGCTGCCCAAGGAATCACTACTTCCACATCCAGATTCTCTATCCAAGTCACTCACAACGAAAAAACTTTGTATGTGAAAATATTTGTTTATGGAACTTTAATAATATAATATTTGAAATCCTCTACCCCAAAAACCCATATAACGATACCCCACATCGCTAGTGGGGTGGGGGTGGTGATAGGGGGGTGGTAGTGGGAGTGTATGAAGTAAAAAAACATATTGAAGCTTTTGGTTCTTGTACACACACTAATTTTTTTTTCATCCCCTTTAATAAGGAGGTGGGGGTGGTAATGGGGGTGGCTAATGCCAAAAATTTTTTTCAGACCTCAGCTTCTCTTGTATATACTGAATACCAATTTCACGGACTCTTACCTTCTTGATTTACCCATTTACCCCAAATTTACCCCAATTTACCCCCCAACCCTTCGACGGAACAAGATGAAAATATAATCTAGTTCTAGATCTCGTTAAAGTACATATGTGTACCAAATTTCAAGTCAATATCTTAAACGGTTTCAGAGTAAACGTGCGCACAAAAAAAAGTTACAGACAGACCGACAGACAGACAGAAATTTTTTTTTCGCTCAAACTTAAAATCTCGACGTTTCATGACATTTTAAGCCTATTTGGACAATAAAAATTTTTAAAAATTTTTTTGTCGTTACTATACTTCCACTAGACGTGGAAGTAATTTTGTTCGAAACTGCGTTTATAATTAAAAACGTTTTACTGTTTGTTTCCATATTTCTCGTAAATACGTAATAGTGCAATGGCGGTTTGGACGCCATTTTACGTCGATTTTGACTTCAATGTTTATCAAGGTATTATTTGGTGACAAATCATCTGTTGCAATTTTTTCAGGTCAAACTGAATTTTGCGACAACAGAAAATGTCACACAATGTTGATGTTTATTTTATTACACTTTTAATAATAAAAGACATATGAAATAGACAAATCTTTGGGAGCCACCTCGTATAAGAAATAATGTATTTAATGTATAAATTATGATGGATGGAGAAAATCACCGTTGTTTCGTTAGAGTATATAAAAAATTAAAGGTAATTTTATTAAACGCTTCGCATGGGGCGATTCCATTATCCATCAACACCGCTTGCCGATATTACAAAAAAATATAATAAAAAGCATCTAGTAAAAAGAAAGAAACACAAAGGGTAAAGTACAAAAGAGGTGTTATCAATAAACATCTAATAAACGAAAAAAAGGTAATTTTCTGCGCTTATAATTTTCCTATAGTTTGTGTATACATGCGTATTTTCTTAGAGAACGTGAATTAAAAAAGTAATCGTAAGTTAAATTTTAGTATACTGTAACCGTATTGGGCATCACTTACGTCTTGCATTGGCGTCGGTCTTATTAATCGAAAATGCAGTCAGTAAGTTATAAGAGGTTTGCCATATGATGAAGCTTTGCTACAAGCAAACTAGATTTTTGTGGTAATATTGTCATCAACAAGGGTACCAAGTGTACCAAATTGTTATCTATGAAAACGGGTAAAATTACATTTGTGAGATTAAAGAGCTCTGGAGTACAGCTTTGCGGTCGAGATGAATCATTTGATTTTATTGACTGTTGCCATGGATGTAGGGGGGGGGGGGGTATGATAGCATTGGCGTTCTTTCCTACACAATATTGTGAGAGCACTTTCTGTGAATTCAGAGAAAAAGTGGAGATGTTTCTGTCAAAGCTTCCTCTAATGATATAGGCGCGAAAATAAAAAGGTACAGCTTTAGTAGTTTAAAAATAATCTTATTTGGTCTATAACATAAATGTTTAATGTCCTTATTTAATTGCAGTTTATTTTTTTATTTAGATCATTCTTAGAAAAATTTCTCACAGGAATAAAATAGTCTCCAAATATGTATAGCCCAATGCACAAAGTTGAATTGGAGGTGTGTCATGTGCAAGCAATTCAATATACCGATGCCGCAAAAATAATATGAATATACCCCTGAAAGGGTTGTCGATATCGAAACGTCACACTTATGTGGGACGTGCGATTATGACGGACAGATACAACATACATACACATTGAAAAGGAGAAATCTTGTTTGCTGATCGACTCGACATATCCACCTCGATTGACGCCAACGTGATGCTGAAGAAAACAGAGAAGTTGAACAAGTACAAATACCTCTAAGCAGAAGTTAGCAGAATATGGAATGCTAAGATCACAGTCGTGAAAATTACTGCAGGAGCCCTCGGAACTGTTAGGAATCATGACCGGAGTTTACTGCCGAGTCAAACAAGCACGCAGGAAGTACAGAAAATCGCACAATTGGAAGCCGCGCACATTTTGAGAAAAAATTTGGACGAGAAGTCTCTGTGATCCCTTGTTTGGACTCTGAGCTGTTGTGTTGCTTTAATTAATCTATGATAATAATAATTATTTTATTATTATAGAAAAGAATTGCACGGTAGTGCTTTGACATGTCATATAAAATAATACTAATAAATATAACACACAAAAATAATGTATGACAAACATTAGGGTATGATCTTAACAGTTAACACCATAGTAGACAACATATTATATTTGACAACACAATTCTTATGCGTGTAAAAAATGTAGGCGTCTTTGGCGGTGAGATGCAGCGTGTTTGATGGTCAAAGGTGCCGACATTTTTTGAGTGCCTGGTAAGTCTGTTGTGAACTAAACTCGGATAAATCATAGTAAGCATCGGCCAAAAAGTATAGTATTAATTTTGTTTTAAATTATTCTAATAGGCAATTCCCTAATACTATTTGAAAATGCATTGAAAAAGCCAATTCCAGAGTTGATTAACTTTGTATAATCGGGTCTAGTGCTGTGTTTTTATTTTATCTTGATTGCAAGTGTCGTATTCATGAGTTTCATCATTCTTAGTATATTCGCTCAGATGTATCTTTATATGCATTAAGTGACAGTATTATTTCTGATGGTAAAGTCATTTTGCTAATGTTAATAATTATGATTTACAACTTTCAAGTTGATTCACGCCTGCTAAAGTTCTTATGGGTCTTTTTCAACCAATGAGGATGTCTAAAACTTAGTCGGTTGCACCCCAGTTGATCATACGATGTCACAATACTGTGGAATAGCAATAACTGCTGCATCTAGGTTCTCCTTGTTTTTAATTTGTTTAATTACCAATATTTTTTATATTTTCGTAATTAAATCATAGATATGTGAATACCAAGCCAACTTACTAGCCAATGTTGGGGCCTAGAAATTTTACAGATTCCGAGCTATTATTCTTCGTAGTGTTTGTTTTAATCGTATTTAAGCATAACTTGTTTGCGTTAAATCAGTAAGAGACTCTATATACAGGGTAGCATAAAAGTATGGGAACAACAGAATAACTTGAAAAATACGAATCCTAGGAAAAAACTTTAAATACAAAAGTTGTAGGAAATTTCTCTGGCTCTCTAATGGTGACCTTGGATTTCACCTTGACAATGACATTAAATGTCATTTAAAGGTCAAGTGGATTTTTTTAAATGGAACCCCCTACTTTTAACCAAGGAAATGAAACGAGCGGAAAATTTTACTTTGAAATATGACCTTCGACACTTACAAAATTCACCTCTAAAGGTCATCTGAACAGCAGGATAACTTGAAGAATACGAATCCTAGAAAAAAACTATAAATACAAAAGTTGTAGGAAATTTCCCTGGCTATCTGACTGTTACCTTGGATTTGACCTTGACCATAACCTTCAAGGTCGTTTGAAGGTCAATTCGATTTTTTAAATGGAACCCCCTACTTTAACCCCGGAAATGAAACGAGCGGAAAATTTTACATTCTGATATGAGCTTCGGTACTTACAAAATTGACCTCTAAGGGCCATCTTTACTTTACTTTTGAACTTCAATTTTGTAAATGCCGAAGGTCATATCAGAAAGTAGGGGTTCCATTAAAAAAAACGACTTGACCTTCAAATGACCTTGAAGGACAGTCGGCCAAGGTCGAATCCAAGGTCACCGTCAGAGAGCCAGGGAAACTTCCTACAACTTTTGTATTTAAAATTTTTTTTAGGATTCGTATTTTTTAAGTTATCCTGCTGTTCGATGACCTTTAGCGGTCAATTTTGTAAGTGCCGAAGGACATATCTGAACGTAAAATTTTCCGCTCGTTTCAATTCCGGGGTTAAAAGTAGGAGGTTCAATTAAAAAATATCGACTTGACCTTCCAACGGCCTTGAAGTTCGTGATCAAGGTCAAATCCAAGGTCCCCATCAGATATCCAGGGAAATTTTCTACAACTTTTGTATTTGAAGATTTTTTTCTAGGATTCGTATTTTTCAGGTTATCCTGCTATTCCCATACTTTTATGCTACCCTGTATGTTATTTTCTGAGCCAGCAACATTACTGTCAGTATCTTTTAACTGTACCGCAAAAGTAATATCATCCGCAAAAATCACCGTTAAAACTGGCATAGGCGTCAGGTAAATCATTCGTATATATTAAAAATAGTAGTGGCCCCAATACACTCCCTTGCGGAATCCGTGTTGTATTGGCAGCATCTTTACAAAACGCAGATTTATATCCAACCGATAAGTAACAATTCATAAAAGGTAAGTATTAAGGTTAATAAAATAATTTTTTATATTATATTAACGTAAAGAACATATGAAAATCGTATAATATTAAGTGTTACACCTATAAAGCTATAAAATTCTAGGTGGTTAACTAGAATCTCTTTGGAAACCCTGTGTGTTACTTAAATCTAGAAAAAGTGCCAGCGTGGACTTCCCGTTTTCAAAGCCCTCACTAATGAAATTGACTATTGACTGTGTACTTAATCTCAGGAGCATCACGTAAAAGTAAGTTGTGCGACATTGCGGCAAAGCGTAATGAATAATAAACACAGGCACAAAAAAATTCCAAAGGTGAAAGACACATCTATTCTTATGTTTTTTTGAGCCGCTGATTCCAAATATCACGTCAAAAATATATGTTCCACTGCTCAATTTTTTACAAATTGACATTTCATCCCCAAATTAGGGGACACTACACTTGTGAGGGCTTGACATTAAAATGAATGTTGATAAATCGAACATCTTTTGACCAGGAGACTCCAACACAACCCCGGGGGTTGTAACCACTCCCTCCCTGAAAGACAAAATATTCGGAATATACTGCGAAAGAGCTGAAGAACGGTTTCCCCCGTTATTGAGACGAGGAACACAATGGTTATAATATTTCCCCCCATCACTCTTCTGAAGCTACCCTTTGTTCTGATTTATCCATACTACACTTGTGAGGCCTTAGCCGATCGGGGTTATTACAGGGAATATCGTTAAATCCAGTATCTTCTGACCAGATGACGCCAAAGCAACCCCCGGGAGTTGAAACCACCCCCTCCATGAATGACAAAACATTCCGAAAATACTGCGAAAAGGTTGAAGAATGGGCAAGGGCCCCCCGTTATCGAGGGCAAGGAAGTATTGCAATCACCGTGTTCCTCGCCCTCGAAAACAAGGGAAACCGTTATTCAGCCCTTTCATAGTATTTTCGGAAAGTTCTGCCATTCAGGGAGGGGGTGGTTCCTCCCGGGGGTTCGTGTTCCTCGCCCTTGATAACGGGGGGAAACCATTCAGGGAGGGGTGGTTCCAATCCCCGGGGTTGTTTTTGAAATATTGCAACCACTGTGTTCCTCGCCTCGATAACGGGGGGAAACTGTTCTTCTGCCCATTCGCAGTGTTTTCCGAATGTTTTGTCATTCAGGGAAGGAGTGGTTACAACCCCCGGGGTTGTTCTGACTTCTTCTGGTCAAAAGATGTTCGATTTATCAATATTCCCTGTAATAACCCCGTTCTGTCAAGTCCTCACAAGCGTAGTACTGAAAAATCAGAACAAGAGGTTTTTTTTTTATTTAGAGGGAGTTCCAGAAGAGTGGGGGAAAGTATTGCAATTATCGTGTTACTCACCCTCGAAAACTGGATGAAACCGTTCTTCAACCATTTCGCAGTATTTTTGGAATGTTTTGTCATTCAGGGAGGGATTGGTTCCAACCCCCGGGGGTTGTTTTGGCGTCTCCTTTTTAAAAAATACTTGACTTATCAATATTCCCTGTAATAATGGAAAAATCAAACAAGTAGTAGTGTTTTGAGGGAAAAAGTACACCACCATCATTTCCATGATACGATAGAACGTTGGGAGTATGTGACTAAAGCCATTTTAAACGATTCAGACCAGTGGCGGCTCGTCAGGGGAGGCAGGGGAGGCTCAGTCTCCCTTTGGAAGAAGCAGCATATCTTCCAATCTTCCAAATTAATATCTTTTACTTGTAGAAATTTCTCTAATTGTCTTTCAAAATATCAAGCCTCCTCTGCAGACAATATCACGAACCGCCACTGATTGAGACGTTTCATTTTAACGTGTGTCGTTCTATTAGATTTAATAGCCATTTAACCTCGAATTTAGGGATGAAATGTCAATTTTTCTGAAATAAATCGGCAATGTCTACAGACAGCAAACAGACCGGAAAAGATCCGTTGCCAAGCAACGATCAACAAAACCGGACGGGAATGTTACTTTCCCGGCCTAGGCCGGGAAAGTAACATCCCGTACGGTTTTTTATGTATATTTTAGACAGTAAATAAATACGCGCAGACAAACCAACTCACATTAAAATTGCATTTATTAGTAAACAGTTAGATTGTAATGAAGAAATGTTATGCATTAATACAAATTCCTTAATTTGTAATAATATTGATTGTGATTTCAGAAAAAATAGTATGTGGACTTCGATGCATCGTCGTCCGGGAATGTATTGCTTTCACACCTAAATTACACAATATACTATTGCGAAAAACTGAGCAATGAAACATATATTTTTGACGTGATATTTGGAATTAGCGGCTCGAAAAACAAAGGATAGGTGTGTCTTTCACCTTTGGAGATTTTTTTTTAATCTTTTTTTAATCATTTTTTTCTTTTAATTAAATAGATCGTCACAATCGACCAATGCCCGGCTGCAACTTTTACTCGTTTCTTTTTTATTTTCTTTATAGTTGCGTGTTTCTCGAACAGTGTCACACCAAGTCATCATATTCAATTATTTAATTCTACCTATAGAAAAATCTACTTAACTTTCGTCAGCTACACACTCAAAGAAAATAATAGGTAAATTCAACCAAAAAGAGCATATGAAATCGCGCCTATCTAGTTTCATAGTTAAATCAATCAGAAAAGAATAGTCATACAACTTTATTTGTTTTCGCAAACAAATAGTAGTTTAATAGTCATATCTTCTTGTAACAAATTAAATAGTACAGACATTTTTTTATGTTCACTAACCATTTTCAATTTGGTCTACAATTAAATAGTACAACTACTTTGTTTTTTGTTCACCAACTAATTTTTAGGTTGATCTACACTTTATTGTATGATGAAGTTTTTTTTGGTTAGCCAAAATCTCAGTATTGAGACATCAGACCACCCAAACCAAAGATTAGAGATCGTTTATAAGATCCATCCAAATATATCGATGATCCCTGAGAGAATTTGAACATTGCAATAATGTTATTAATTTTCTATAAATTCATAAGATTATAAGATAATGCATGATTGATTATTGTCAGTGATTTGTATGTGGCGTCATCTGGGAATAATTTCTGTAATAGACTACGTGGTAAACAAGCAAATTTTATGGTAATTCTTTTAGAACTTCTAAAAGACGACAATAATATTGGTTTGTCTACCAAGTACAATAATACAGCGAACTAATACTAATACAATTCGATAATAGTTAAAAATAAAATGTACTATTATCTAGTTTAATTTGACAGAATTCAACAAAATAATAGTCAGACGAACAAAATAATAGTCTTATTCATCTATTTTTTGAGTTAATGTTTGTTTTGTTGTACGACAACTTTTTATTAATTAAAATAACAATCACCTCTTGTTTAAAAATACCGTCAATATAGTTTGGTTTAACAAAATTAACGATATTGTTAGTTAACCATTTTTTTTTGTTGAATTTACCCATACTATTTCTTTGAGTGCAATTTTGTATTTATTCATGGATATATAGATATATCACCATTTTACTGGTGTAACAAAGTCGTATTGTTGAGTGTTGATATTTTCTCATTAATATCATGAATTTTTATTCCGGTGCTGAAAAAACATATTCGGTACGCTACTTGTTGTTTCGTAGCCTTAGGACGGTCTGGAAAATTATATAAAAGTAAATAATGACAAAGGTCTTGCCATTGTGTTTTATTTAATATGAAAATAGAATATTTAAAGAACATTTATAGAAGTGAAATATTTACGTATTATTTAAAGAAATATGATTAGAAATAAGTATTTTTATTGTTATTTGTATATGTGGTAAGCGTTGTTTAATCTCCTAATAATGCTGACCATATGAAACGTAACAACGTTTCATTTATATAATTTCAGATAGCATTTTATCGCAAAAAAATTATTTGATGTTGCCTGTCTACGTTTTATCCAACTGATAAATAGCTAAGTAACTTTGTATTCGTGAAATAATTTCCTCACGTTATTCGAAACCTCTTTAAGATGGACATAATCACTTAAGAGCGGCATTGATGTTACTAATTTTTAGAATCCAGTTGATTGATTTGGTCACAAAAATTGTACTTTGCATGCTATGCATTCTTCATCTTATTCACAACGTCTTGACAGACGCTTTGTTACCCAAGTATTTTCTAGTTGGTCTCCCTGCTGTATGGTACGTCTAACAGCATCTCGCTAACTGTCGCAATTGCCCATTACGCGGACGACGTCGTAAAAGTACCGTATCATTGGTTATAGTCCAGGAGCCCGTGACATCGAAAGTACCGTCATCGCGAATTTGAATAATTCTAGTGAAAATTGACTGTAGAAAACCATACGAGCAAAATGAGCCCGGTGTGACGAGGTTTTTCTTGCCGCAAGTATTTTTAATTAAATTAATTATCATTAGAAAACAATAATGTAACTCCAAAAATCGACCATTTTCTAGCCTTCGAATTTTGTTTCAAACTAAGTGCTAAACTATTGTTAATAATGAGAACATCCTGAATACAAAATTTCAAGATGAGCATATGTTTAGTTTTTGAGATATAAGGGATTGAAGTTGTGATCTGAAAAAATACATAGCCCCACAAAAAATGAATACTCATCAGCTATGGCAGAGCAATCAAGATATGTTTAGTATTTTTCGACACCGAATTCATATCTAATATCGACGAATCCGTATATCCATTGATTAATTCAGAAGGGTCAGAAACATCCCCTATATAAGGATGAAAATAGGGAAAAATGATGCTATTGAGTTATAGAGCTTCCATGAACAGAAATATAGTATAAGTCTATTGGCTGAATGCATGAACGAAGGTGTTGACTAGGGTTTACACAAAGTAATTGAGACACACCCTTAAGAGGGTGAAAACTACCCCAATATTATACAAAACTGCATAAAAGCTCTAATAACTGGCGAAAAAGCTTGAACCCTCTAAGCTTTATTATTAGGAATGAACCATAAATCTGTTAGGTATAACCTAGTTCACGAAAACAACCCATCACACATGCAAGGGTGCAAAACTGAATTATGAACTTGAGTCAATAAAAAGATAGTGAATGTACCAGATATCGCATTTTGATTGCAGTAGGTATGAATGTGGGACGATAACTAGAATTTTTGTAACTATTTTATGACACACCTACGATGGTAAAAGAAAACTTATTGGTGGACTTCACCCCTGACCCCCGTCGAGATCATTTGGGGGATGAAAAGGAATCAAGGGGCTCTGACATAAGAGAAAAGCACTCTTGGAAACTGCTACATCAGTATTTTTTTTGCAGCGATTACGAGATTGCTCCGATATTCATCCCTTCTCGCCCTTACCCCATCATAAAATCCACTTGAGGGTCAAAAACGGACCTATAGACTATGGCGCTTGGGAAAGCGCCATAGTCTATAGGTCCGTTTTTATGTCAAAATTTTTTTCCATACAATATAATGATTGTAAAATTGCTCAGCTTTCCACCCTCTAACCCCTGTGAATTTCTCTTGAAAATCTTTGCTACAGGATTTTCGCTAATGTGATGCAGCGATTGCGATGTCTCTGATATTCACTCCCTCGCATCCTCACCTTTTTTATAAAATTCACTTGAAGTTTGAAAACAGACCATTAGGACATTAATTTTATGGGGAGCGCCCTTTATTATCCTTGTGATAGAATTTACTTTAATGTAATATTCTCACAGCGGGATCACTTGAATAAATGTGTGTTGTTTTCTCGCCCCTTCATAGGTGTGTAAAAAAACTATTGTGGGAATATTGGTTAGCGTTCCAGATCCAGACACACTGCAATCAGAATGCAACATCTGGTACATTCACTATCTTTTTCACTGACTCAAGTTCATAATTCAAGATAAGGGGAAGCTTCTGCCATGCCCATGTTCTTGAGATGATATCTCAAGGGGCAATGGCCAGTTAGGAGGCCTGTGATCAGCCTTAGGTTGGACTTTTCAAGTTCGAGAAGCCTTGCGACATTCTTTGTTGAATAGGTTATAAACTTTTTCGCTTATCTTTGGCCTGAAATATTCCTCCAGTAGGACTCTTTTGTTCCTTTTCCCATTTTAGGACCTCCTCCGTTATGTGTCCCTTAGATAAGCCACAGAACGGTTCGGGTCCAAAAAATGGGACTTCAGCCTCTTTTCTTGCGACGCTATCAGCCAACGGGGCTTTTCAACAAAAAATGTTGTCAACTTCTCAGATTTGTAGTTTTTGTACCAAAGAATAGTCTCTGTGAGTGCCAACATTTTTTCCTTAATGTAACACCCCTTGAATGTTTGGGGGTTTGGGGAAATTGGGAATTGAGAAAAAATGTTGGCACTCACAGAGGCTATTCTTTGGTACAAAAACTACAAGTCTGAGAAGGTGCAAACAACAATTTTTGGCCAAAAAATCTGGAAAATTGTCAAGCAGAAAATGTTGGCATATGGTTTTCCAGCAATGAGCATTGACAACGAAAATTTTCTGCCTGGTCAGAAAGGGTTATACTACGTTCCAATTTTGGCCATAATTGATGTCGCCAGTGCTGCCAATTGCACGGAGAAAAAATGTTGGCATATATCGAATGTTGATCGTCAAGATACCCTCTTCAACTAACACCAAACCCCAAAGGGTTATACTCTGTTCCACAATTGAATATTTTCGGGGGCGGCTAGCGCCAAAACTGTCAGGGAGGGGGAGAGTTCTGACTCACATAAGATATTTGCTAACACATAACAGCAATGCCAACAGATTATATCCCAGGCCCCATATATGCAGCTATCTCCTAGACTACAACAAACTCGGAGGAAGTGACGAAATGTCACCCTACGCTCCTCGCTTATGAATATGAGTAACTTCCACCTTTATTTTAAAAACTAGGCATTTGCAGTAGTTTAACATTTCAAAATTGAACCTACATGTCACACTGCGATTTCTAAAAATGTTTTTCGGTTTGCTGAATTTATCACTAAATAATATTTAACAGCATTAATCGAAACATTTACTTCGTTGATGTGTAATTTAAAGTTAATTTATTTTAAATTGAGAGCGATTTGCTTTGTGTGTCAATATTTTAACAGGACAAGTTATATAATTGCTAAACGTTATTTGTGCAAAACCATTTTAATGTTATTTTATCCATTTAATAAGTAAAATTAATGAATAATTATGAATATATATTTCTAAATCATAATATAAGCATCTTCTCTTGCACAGACTTTTACTGCCTGAATTTACGGCGTGTTGTGTATTAGAGGTGGGTAGTACTCGTATGATTCGTATTATTGGTACGAATCCTTGCAGTGGTACGAATGGTACGAATCCCACAAAAATAAAAGATTCGTACATTTCGTATCGCCGATACGATTGATACATTTCGTATCACCGATACGATTGGTATGAATATGGAATTTCGGTACCGGTATTGCCATGCGATACTGGGCCAGCTGTATAAGGTTAAACTTCAAACGGTGGATGGGGACCGCACGTTCAAACTGGAGATTTCAGATTTTAAAATACTCGTAATCTCATAATTGAAAAAATTCCCTGTTTTTATATGTAATATGATGGATATATTCGAAAGATTTGATTATTACTATATCATTATTATCGAGCAGTAGGTACTGCAAGATAGCATTCATTTTATACAACGTACTGATTACAAAATCTGTGATATATTACCCTTTTTTACTTTTTTGTTATTGTTTTTTGTTTAGTTGACTTGCTACAAATGTACGAATATGTATATAATATATGGTTAAATAAACGCTACCTATCTATCTATCTTTTTACTGATGTCTAATGACGACGACGAAATTATTAATGTAATACAGAAGGTGCTCGAAGTCCTAAAAGTTTAAACTGTACGGTTAATATAACATTAATACTCTGTTCCTAACACCACATATAATATTCTATAATCTATGGTGAACACTGTGGAGTGGAAGGGTGGGTACGAATAGTACGAATGGTACGAATCAGTACATGATGCTGTTTCGTATCATGGAATCAGTGGTACGAAACATACGAATAGTACGAATGGTACGAATCAGTACATGATACTGTTTAGTATCATGGAATCAGTGATACGAAGTGGTACGAATCATACGAATCTCTCGATGCGAATCTTTTCTTGATACGGATTCATTTGGTTCGAATCCTTAAAAAGAGTCGAATCGCCCAACTCTATTGTGTATACGTGTATACTGTATAGTGTAATATCTCTCCTGGGTACAGTTCCCAACTCCGGCATATAATAGAATCGATCTATTTTTTTTTCAAAAATTGCCGTGGGATAACCATTTTTGATGATTGATGTCTTACATTCAAAAAATATAGCAAAACATTTTGGAATAAAATCTAGTGATGGGCAGAATCGGAATGTTTCGATTATTTTAGAAATTTTATCCGATTCCCAATTTTTCAGTCCTATTTTTTCTTAATTCTCCGGAATAAACTGATCGTGCCCCCAGAAGATGGACTTGTGAACGGGGAGCTATAATAAATCAGCGACCTGTAAATGATGCCACTACCGACATATATTGCAAACCCTTGGAAGCCCCGAATAAACAAATATGAATAAAATTCAAATGTAAACTAGAGGGAATAAAGTTCAGAACAGAAAAAATTCTTCGTTTCTCAACTATAAAAGGAAGAGTATGTGCGTTTTAAATAATGATTACTACTAGAGGTAAATAATTTCCATTCACATAGCCATCAAACATAGCAAGTGTTTCGTCGCTAACTTTATGTACAGACAACAAATCGGATGATATCGACATACACGTATTATCGGTCGAATACTACTGTCGACGTATTGCCAGCGATAATTGTTGGGAATTCCTTCAGATTTCTGATTCAATTTGAAAAAACGTTGACGATATCCACGCACGCATCAAATCGATCGTCAGATTCGAAAATGGGGATCGACTCTTGTTTTTGTCGTTAGTTTTTAATTTATTTTTTTTTAACTATTTAACGTCGGCCTATTTCCGCTACCAGGGCCTATCACCGACGCCAGGAGACGAGCTACACCCAACCTGGAAATTTTGCCGAACCTCTTCCCTTAAGAAGAGTAGGGATCTTTTACTTGCCAACATTTAATAGACAAGGGACCGCCTGCTTTACATCCCCTCCGAAGGATGGTATATCCACTACGTAATCCTCGTCTGAAATTACGTAACTTCCGCGTATACACTGATATACAAGCCGCTAGAAGGTGGGACAAGAACGCTGTATTTCCCAAGATGGAACCCCATCCAAGTACTAACCGCGCTCGACGTTGCTTCAACGGAATATCGACTGATATTCACATTGAAGTCGCCTCTACGCTCGCCCCTAGTTTTTAATTTGTGATTTGTGATTTTAAATTACACCTTGTGCATATATTTTATGAATCCATGCACAACAAAATGAGCTTTTAAGGATATAAAATTTTTATTTCCTAGTTGACCTTTCTAAATCTTTGATCCACACTCCACACACATATTGTTGCATTATTTTCTCTCTAACGAATTAAAGTGTAACAACTACAAAAGAAAATGCTCGTTTAATTCTATGAAAAATTGTTACAATTGAATATTTGTAAGACAATAAATAAATAAAATCTAACTTGGTAAATTCATACGTTTGTAAAATATGATTTTAAACTTAGCGAACGTGTGTATAACCAAGAAATTTTTACGTAGATTATTCATTCGGGGTTTATCATGTGAATTTGCAGCATTACACCAGAAAACGGTATGAAGGTTATTCTCTTTGCGACGTCACATACCCCATTTCTACTTATGACTTTTTCTTAATTTATATTCACCACGCTAGAGCGTACGCTGAGCATGTTTTAATATAGGTATTGCTACTTAGGGCTTTTAGCAGAGACTCCTGGCAGTTTATACGTTCATAAATGTAGTCGGACGTGCATCTGGGTACACGATTATTAACAAAAACAAAACTTTTAAATTAACACATATCCCGGTGACGTTTTAATCTCAAAGGCAAAATAAGGCAGTGGTGTAGTACGCTCGAGCAGTTGTTCTGTTTTCATTTATTTTAATTAAACAAATTACTTTAATCTGTGTTTATTATCGTCGTTCGGAGACTTGGTTTCCTCCTATCGGCAGTTTTCGAAGAACTGAAGTAGCTGGAAGTGTTGATCAGGCTGATATAAAGGATAGTCCTCAAATTGTTCTGTCGTATTTTATGTAGTGTAATTTTAAATTAATGTCATTTTAATTACCCACCACGCATATACAGTGTGTTTTACTTACGATGGAACTACCTCAGTATTTCTGTAATTATTGTAAAGTCGAAAATATGTAAGTTTTTGAGATGTATATGTAGAATATCTCATTCTGGTTATAAGCTCATAATAAACCCCATTTTTTGAGATTACTGCACCAATCAAATGTTATTATTAGTAGTAAAACAACTAATCGGCTTCTGACAACACGAGCATATAGTTTTATCTAGAAATGTACCAGATATCCTTTATGCCGGGTACCAGGCCCATTTTAAAAGAAACCCAATTTCGACGGATAACAAAGCAGTATTCTGCCGGGTACCGGGTAGCAAATGTATTTTTTTTTAAGGTTTTATTTATAAATTTAAAACACAAAAGGGATACGTATACCCAACAAGATTATCACACTATTTTTGACATTAAGTATTTATCATTTTTTATACTATAATGTATAAAACAAAGTAAACGGTAAACAGTAAACAGTATAAAAAAAACAATGACACGTTTTTTAAATAAAAATAAATTAAATTGTGCACTACTTTAATCCACTCTCCACTTCTCGCCTGACGTGATTGTTCAGTGAATACCCAGCACAGCAGTATTCAAATAACACAATTTCTTGGTTTAATGCAAAATGTACGGTAAATGTACAAGAATCTATTCATATCTAAGAATCTGCTTACCAAACAAGGCAAGGGGAGACATCTCCTTTAGAGGACGTGTATCTAAACTACCATATAATAGAGAGTATGTATTAGCAATCGACTTGGCAGAGAGAGACTCGCAACTTCCTAAAGTGTACGAGAACACTTTAACTGGCGGTAAGAAGATATAAATATTTTACTAAAATTTTGACGCGCTTCTGGTTAGCTTTATAGATCCAATAATGATTATATCATTCACAAGAACTCGTCAATTGGGAAATGTGTTTTACAACAGTATTATAAGTACATGAGGTGTTCCTGCTCCCTTGCCAGAACATAACCTAATAGAGGTTTCGTTTCCCAGCGACCCCTATGAAGATATCCGCATGTACTCATTTTTGGGTTAATCGACTTTTTCCCTTATATTCCCTAAAATTAAAGATCTGCCTTCGGAAATGAAAGTATCTTTTTCTGACAATCCTCCGGTACTCGTGCTCCATGGTCAAGTTGCCGGATGTATTTTAATTGTTTCTTTGTGAAAAACAGGCCTTGGCACTTTTTGCCTAAAAATTCCATTTAGAGAGTGCGTACCTTTGCCACCTTTTCCGTTTTGCCACTTAGTATTTTGCCGACTTTCAAAATTTTAAGTCCACCTTTATAGTACTCCCTTATTCTACAAACGTAAACCGACCAAAAAATCAAACCAAAAAAGTCAAAATTCTGCGCACTTTCGAATTTTTTACTTTTGGTACTAACACTTCTTGGAGGACGTGAAAAAGTCCTTTTGTACTAAAATTCGGCGCTGATGCCGGACGTCTTGCTTTTTTGACGAAAATATCGATTTTTAAATTTTTCGACATAGATCGATTGTCCGAGGTTATACATCAATATCATGTGCGATAAAAGTTTTTTAGAACTAAAGTTCACCACCCTGTAACCGTCACTAAGAAACAGTTTCTTGTTGACGGATTTAATTACCTTTTCCTGTGAAGCATTAAGGAGTGAGGCTATTATTTACACGCGAACATGTGCATTAGCAAGAAGAATTACGATCTGTCTGATTTGCAGAGAAAACTCAAATGACTAGATCGCAGATATAGGGTATAGGCCATAAAATTATCCGCATGCAAACTGAAGACAAGTTTTTCTCGAATATGTACCATAAGTTGATTCATTGATTTGATTGATTTACCAACGTGCGGTAGGCATTTCTGCCACTCTCAAGATATACCGCTGGGCCGGCTATGTCCACGCTGGGTTGAATTTGAGTCATGCTTGTTGTCAGCAGCGAGAACCAATTGACGCATGGTACAGAAGTGTGGGATGGGCAGGTAGTGTAGGTGTTTGTGAAATACATTTTTAAAGGTTTGGATGTATGAACACTTCTCAGGTTATGTTTCTAAGAAAGTTGTTTGAACTAGCTTTTCAATATTATATTATAACATTAACATAAAGCATACTCTTATTATTACCGTTACAAATAAAAGTTAAAAATTAACAACATTTAGCTGTGACACGTGATTCACTTCTCTTCCCTTCTAGTCGGGGAGCCCTCCCTGCTGTACGTGCACCCCCCGCCCGATATTTGGGGACAATGTTTTTCATAAAGATTGAAGCCTAAGGAACAATTTAAGACATATTCTAAAAAAAAAAACTGGCTGTACTTTCAAAATGGCGGACATATATTAAAAAAAAACTGTTGCCAAAGTTGTTTTTGTCATTTAACACAAAAACTAAAAAAGATGGACAAAAACTTTCTTCACAAAAAACAACGTGCATAAAATTTTCTACAATTTTGTACCTATACAATATTTTGATAGGAGTTACCATTTTCCAGATAAATGAGTCCAAAATTAAGAAAACATGGAAATTCATATATCGGTAAATCACTTAAAGGAAATAACTGTGACAATTATTGTAAGGCGTATAATATAACTTTATATTATTAACATAAAAATTAAATAAAATAAACTGAAAAAATTAATAATAATAATAATATTATAATTTGCAGACATTTATCTCGAAAACGGTAACAGTGGTATCTAGAAAACGGTAACTCCTATCCAAATATTGTATAGGAACAAAATTGTAGAAAATTTTATGCACTTTGTTTTTTATACAGAAAGTTTTTCTCCATCTTTTTTAGTTTTTGTGTTAAATGACCAAGCATTTTTGCATTTTTTTTAAACGGACGCCATTTTGAAAGTACAGCCAGCTTTTTTTTTAGGACATGTCTTAAATTGTTCCTTAGGCTTTAATCTTTATGAAAAACATTGTCCCCAAGGATCGGGGGGGGGGGGGGGGGGGCACGGACAGTTAGGGTGGGCTTCCGTAGTGTTACGTTTTGTATTGAATTTTATATTTTATTTTAAGAGATTAATCATTTATCTGGAAAATGGTAACTCCAATGCAAATATTGTATAGGAACAAAATTGTAGAAAATTTTATGTACTTTATTTTTTGTACAGAAAGTTTTTTTAGTTTTTGTGTTAAATGACAAAAACCATATCTGCAAATTTTGTTTTTTTTACGAACGCCATTTTGACAGTGCAGCCAATTTTTTTTAGGACATGTCTTAAATTGTTCCTTAGGCTTTAATCTTTATGAAAAACTTTGTCCTAAAGGATCGGGGGGGGGGGGGGGTGCACGGACACTTAGGGTGGGCTCCCGTAGTATTCCTTTCTCTTTTTGATTTGTTTTTTTACATTACACCAAATGCACTATGGAGTTCTGGATTATGTACGAAATTAATCACTTCTCACGAATCGCTAATCGCACATCTCGAAATATGTATTATTTTTCCAACACCTACCGCTCACTTGGCAACTTAAAATTATATCTTTTACACTTTGTATTTAGCTTAAGTGATGGGACATAAAAATGAGCTGCTAAGAGACGTCTGGTCTCGGTCACGTCCAACTTGAGACTCCTCAAATATGTAACATACTAATAATATCATCGATAGATGTGTTTTTTAAGCTACGGATATGCCGAAGATGCCTCGATACTTGAGGTGTAGGTCTCGATGGCGGCCGCTACATCGATGCCATCAATTTGTAAAACAAACCTGTATGTTTAAATGTAACCGCACATACCGAGGATGCTAGCAGCAGTTTACCTTAGACGTTTACATCGAGGTCTACCGCGATGTCCAGGTCGATACAAAATAGTTTGTTTTTACATCGCGGTAGACAGGAAAGCATCGTGGTAACTTGCGCCTGGTTGGTTCACTCGCTATCCTTTCTCTCGACTGCACGCTTCCCAAGCTTCTAATACTGAAAGAATAAACCTCTGGCATGTCCACTCATCATCGAGGTATCGATGTAGCGTTGTATCGACCGAGACCGCGGCCTCCACCACGACCATGACATCCACCGCGATGTGTCTTTGACATGTCCGTACACCCTTAGCAATCTTAGTCATATCATATCCACTATCCACTAATTGAATTGCCGAAGTCATGGAATTTGTTTCGCCTTACATTAACACGAATTTAGCCATAGCCATCCCACCACTTAATTAAGACAGGCACAAAGACAACAATTTCCCACGACATTGCCGTAACAGAGAATTAAACTCGATAGAGAAGAGATGTACAGCGTCAGTGCCTAGCTGTGTTGCGACATTTTTTGGTATAACATATCAATAATATTAATGCCAAATAACTAGTATTCTGTTTAAAATTTATTTTCAAGTTTTATAATGATTGCAATATAAATTTTCGTTTACACAAAGACAAAAGCAAAGAGGTGCTCCCATGGGGTGGCGATAGGGGTATCAATTTAATAGATGGTATTGTCACCGGGGTTGAGTACGTGCAATAATTTTCAGCTTCTAAATGCAATGGAAGTGGATGAATATGCTAATCGCGGTTTTGAGGAAAATACCATATAATTATTTAGTTGAGGTGTGGAGTGAAATTATTAAAAGGGTTTTTAAAAATAGTTTTAATTAGAATATCGTGTATGTCACTGCTTTGACACTCTAATAATGAGGTGTCAGATTTTAGAAGTTCTTGCGTTCCTGTAATGAATGGTTGTTAAAATAATTTTTTATTCTAATATTATGCATACGAATTTATGTGTATGTATAATTTTTGTTTTCCCAAATTAGATTTCTGAGTTATTAGCAAGATGATGTTAATATGATAATTTTGAAAGTTGTTACACACTTTTTTTGTAGTTTCAATTGCCAGTGGGATTTTGCAGAGTACGAGGGAAGTAAGCGGTTATTTTTGGTTTATTGTAAATATTTAAATAAATATATGGTTATATTGGATCTGTAAAATGGTTTCATGCATTTGTAATACAGTTTGTGAGGCAAACAAGAGGGGAACTTTTTATATCATCCTATATGTTACAATTTTATAAAATAAATGTCGATTATATACAGGGTGATCTACCATGACATGCGGAAAATTTATCACTAGGTTGTCCCCACCGACAGTGGCGGATTTAGCAATAGGCATAATAGGCACGTGCCTAGGGCGGCAGCAAGATGGGGGCCGCAAAATTCAGGTCGGGAATATAAAAAAACTGTGACGATTGCAACAGGAGCACAGAAAAGATAAACTATACAGAATCGAAAGCTATAAGGCTCACGATAGGACCGAATTTGAGGGCGCATGTCCCATATCCGCCATTTTATAACCGCCCGTTCTGTGACAACAAAAGCCATGTGATTATTGTTTACATTTGCAGTTGACTTTTCAGGGGCGGCACATTTAACCATGCCTTGGGCGGCACAAAACCCAAATCCGTCCCTGCCCACCGAAAGGAGTTAAAAAATGGAAAATTTAAAAACAAAGGACCAAAAAAAAATTACCTTATTTTTTTGTAGAAATGCACCGCCAATGACTAACCAATCTGAGGTAACGCGGTACAACCATATCACTTTATCAGACTTGGTATTGACACTATTGACAGCAAAGCTGGAGAGGGTAGAAGTGACTTTTTGGTTTTAATCAAATCACACTACAAAGATAGCGAAGTAAATCGAAAAGACATTGATCCTGTGCTAGTGAACTCTGCAACAACAAGCAGATATAAGAGATATTTACTTAAGCCCGTCAATAACATAAAAACACCAACTTCGGCGGTGCTTTGTACCTGCCGGTGTCGATCGAAAGCAAAAAACGCGGCACTTTGACGGCACCCGCCGGCTTCACTTTTTATGCCAATTAAGGAAATGTAAACATCTCCAATACGTTCTTTCACAAGTAAGTTCGTTACCCTATTACTGACCTAGACAATAACAGTAGTGTATCTTCGTAAGTTTTAACCATTTTTAATATACTAAATTATCTCAGAGCACTCTAAAATTTTGCAGAGGCTTTCCCACATTGAAGACTAGTACACCATTTTATTTTCCGCATATCATGGTAAATCACGCTGTATATATAACTATATAATTTGTATTAATTTATAAAGCTAAGTGTACAGGCCATGATTGATGGAGTGATGCAAATTGTAAAACTTTCTGTGATTACAACTAGTAAGCTAATGATTTGCTGGTACCTTTGACACTTCACCTTATGTCTCATATAATTATGTTAGGTACGATGTCGTTTTTCATATACACTTGTCCTGGATAGTCCAACAATGATTTGTTTCTTCCCTACAAGATAACACGTGTTATGTTACCTTGTGGGGAACGACTCTTAAGCGACTCCGGTCCTGCCAAATGGGCGATGGTCAGGTATGGTGTTTAGCCGATATCGTTATCGCTTGTGCTCGGTATATGAACATTTTATAAAAAAAATGGTGTATGACATCTCAAGATTTCTCACCGTAGTCGATTTTTTTTTAATAATTGTCATTAACTTGTTACATTTAAAATTGAATTTATGTCACATTAGCTTTCCCATGTGTACACAAAAATATCAGCACCTACTTCTATCTTAACATAAATTATACTTGTTAAACGCTTTTAAACTGATATGATATACATTCAGTGTTTTCTTTATCTTATCCTTTTAGTTTTGCTCAAGTTGTCACTTAAGAAGGTGACAAAAGGGATCGTTTAAGGAGTCGGTAAACTGTTTTCAGCGAAAGTTCAGCTAAAAAGTCAAGTAATTTAGGCTAAATCGAGTTGAAATTCTTTTATGTAGCCAAGAATAGCAGGGAAGTGGAGTTCTTATACTCGTTTAGGCCGTTGAAAAACAAGTCATACCTCCAGTTGACAAAAGGTTTTAAATATTTAAAAGTTTCAATATTCAATTCCAATTTGCCACCCTATCTAACTTTTTTGCATCTTCCCGTTCTCGTTTTAATACATTTTTTCGTTCTGCAGGTGCCGCCTTTATAATTCACAAGTAAAAACCCCGGCCAGTCTTATTTTAATTAAATACTGTGAGTTGCTATAAATGTATTTAATTTACTTAATTCCCAAAATAGACATAATAAAAGTAACAATGAATTCTTATTCTCAACGGAAATTATTAATTTTTTAGGCGTTTATTAGTTTAATGTCAGTCTACAAAGACAGGAATAATGTGGTTTACTTCTAACTTTTATTATTAATTAGACTGTTGGTGGGTATCACATAATTAAACCCTCCCACAAAAATTTTCCAGAAAGGAAATCTCGAGTTTCTAAAATTGAACACACAAAAATCAGAGAAATTTTGTTCTTATTATACCCATTTCATTTAATCAAATAAGTATATTATAACAACCAGACAAAGTTTTTAATAATGATGATGAAAAAAAATTATGTAAAAATCCATGCCATAACACGCTGAACTCAAATATCGAATGAAAGAAGTCTGTGTGTACGTATGTGGTAGACAAACCGTTTGTTGTAAATAAATTTAAAGAATTATTTTACATTTGGCAGTGGCACATGTATAAAATAACATGGTAGAGTACCCCGTACCAGAATAGGGCCAAATTTGTGATATAGGGTGATTGCCAGAGGCGTGTAAACAGTAAACTTTTACATAAACTATGCTGTATTATCATTTTAGAGCAAATTGTCACTAATGTTTAGGACGAAGCACGCAAGAACGAATAGAAACTGCAGACATAGTCGAAGTAGGTGGCTGTGTGCTTAATCTCAGTGATACCATATAAGATTAAATTGTCGTATTCAAGTAAAACTTAGTCAAATGTTATTTGTGGCCTACTACGCTCGACTGCAACTTCTACTTATTTTAATGCTAAAATATATAAAACAAATGGATACAAAATGGTTATTAAATTGAGACCCAGAATTACTAAAAAAAAATAGATCGATAGGAAAAACATGTTTAATGAATATGTTGGGAAAAAATAATAATAATAAAATTAGAATCGTTATATTTAGACCTTTCAAACTATACCACACTAGCCTGAATCGATTTTTTAAGCCCTACAAAAGGTCTGCATGGAGGTTCCGATTTTGCCCATGTGTGTGAAAGCGCTTTTATTCTAAATGTGTTTAGGATTTTTCATACGTACCATGAAATCTTACATCAGTGGATTTGTGAAAGAATTTCCGAATCATTAGATATAAAGACACACTTTCCCATTAATCTGTATATAGTGTGTCCCAGGATAGATGTAACAAGAGGTGTAATGGACCAAACATTTTGGAATTTTGGAATGGTATTTGGGGATTGAGTCCTGTTTGTTGTAAAACTAAAGTATACCAAAAATTACTTGATTTGGTGTTCTACAGGGTGTTTTATAAGCAAAGTTGTAAAAATCACCACTAATAAAGTACCTATATTTTTCAAAATATGAAAAAATTCCACTAAGAAAAGTTATTTAGAATGCAATTTTATACCTCTATATCAAATTTCAGGAATATAAAATTATTTTTTTTAAACTTCCCATTTTTTCAATAAATTAGTATTTTATTTTGAACCATTCAATTAAAACTGCATAGAAATTATTTTTTGTGAATTAATATTTAAAGTTATGTAGAAGCTAAAAGTAGGCTATGAGAAAAGCAGTGGATGATTAACATTTGCTCCTACACAACTTTAAATATGAATTCAACTCTTAATTCGCAAAAAATGGGAAGTTTCAAAAAAATAATTTTATATTCCCGAAATTTGGTGTAGAGGTATAAAATTGCATTTTAAATAATTTTTCTTAGTGGAATTTTTTCATATTTTGAAAAATAAAGGTACTTTATTAGTGGTGATTATTACAACTTTGCTTATAAAACACCCTGTAGAACACCAAATCAAGTCATTTTTGGTATACTTTAGTTTTACAACAAGCAGGACTCAATCCCCAAATACCATTCCAAAATTCCAAAATTTTTGGTCCATTACACCTCTTGTTACATCTATCCTGGGACACACTGTATACAAGGTGATTTACCACAACACGCGGAAAATTTATCGTCCCCACCGAAAGGAGGTAGAAAAATGAAAAATGAAAAAAATATGTCCAAAAAATTACCTTATTTTTTTGTATAAGTGCGCCGCCTATGACTTTAACCGATCTGACGTAACTTGGTGCAACCATATCACTTCCCCGCCCCCTTTATCAGACTTGAAACTGACAGCAAAGCTAGCGGGGTTAGAAGTGACTTTTTGGATTTAATCGCACTACAAAAATAGCAAAAATTAAAATAATTTTTGTAAAATTCAGCACAGCATAAAACTTAAAAGTGATGAAAAGCCAAAAAATAATGTTAGAATGCATTACATTCAATGCTCTGTTCTAAGCGCAGAATGGCATATTGAACGGTATCGATCTACGAATACAATTTAAAATTTAACGGAATGCTGAAACTGGAAGTCGGGAAAACAATAAACACACTAACCCTGTCAGTAAACTCTTATACTACGTACCTGCAACGGACCCGATCGTTGAAGTTCGTAATAAGATAGAAAGAGACAGATACCAGTCATGATTACGAGTTGGCCAATTCGATTTGCCTTACTTTTAATTGAAGGAAGGATCTGTTCCAGGTGCGTAGTTCATGCACTGACCTAAACAAAAAACAGTAACGTATCTTTTCAATTTTTAATGCAAGGAAATAGACTAAATTACCTCGGATCACTCTAAAATTTTGCAGGAAGTTTCCCACATAGAAGACTAGTACACTATTTTATTTTCCGCATGTTGTGGTAAATCACCCTGTATACAAGCCAAAACCCACTCAGTCATCCCCAAATCTAGGCGATAAAAGGTTGAAATTTGGCATTAACCGTTCTTTTATTGGGTCTAAGCGCGAGATAAGAATGGATTTTTTAAAAGTCACTAAAGCGGCTGAAACCAAACCCTTAATTATTAAAATATTTTTTATCTTAAAAACGGTTAGTTTATTGAAAAAATGCTCGGTCACGTCAATTTTGTATATATTTTATACGGATACATTTTTTATTATACAGAGTGTTCTAAAAAAGCTGCCCATATATCAACTTTAATTTTTTAAATGTAATGGGAGACGGTAAAATAGAAGAAAAGGAGGGAAAAATAAAAATAGCCAGTGGTGTGTGTCGTTTACTAAATTACAGAAAATCTAATTGACAATATCTGTCCCAATATTGAAGACTTAACCATAAAACTGCATCATAAAATTGCTGAGGGAGTGTGCTATACTCATTTGGGGGTGTTATTTTTTAAAAATCACTTTTTTGGGTTCAGAATCGAATTTTTGCACGATATGTACTCCATAAATAGGAAACTAAGAATATGGGAAAAAATAGGAATGCCTATATAAAAAAATGTAGATGACGTCGGCTCAACAAGAAATAAAAAATTTCGAATTTACTACTTTAAAAAAATACACTTTTGGAAAATAGAGGCTATTTTGATAAAACAACAGTTTTGTTGGATTTAGTCCATCGTACTATATTTATCTGATCCAGCCACAAAATATTTATGTGATAACGTTACGTACAAAATTATTTATTTGTTTTTCCAACTAAATTTTATTTTCATCGTTTCAGAGATAAGATCTGAATAATAAATTCAAAGTGTTGCGGTGAATAGTAAGGATCGATAAATAGTATCTCTATTGCAATTTTTATGTTTTAATGACTCTCGTGGGGATATATTTTATCGGTAATGACCATTTCAATGAGATTTATCGATAACTTAAAACTTTGTCAAATTGTGGGTTGCCAGTTGATAGAGAACGATGTATACGTATTGCTCGCTGTTTAAATGTTGCAATTTGGCATTGAAAGCACGCAGGCCTGACTGTGACTTTTCTCATTACAATGTACAGAGGTTTCATTAATCCACCCATATTATTTTTACGTACAATGCACTGAGTTACCAAAAAAAGTTGACACCATCAAAATTACATTCGCCCCACAAATAGTACACAGGGCCGGATTATCCATAAGGCTAACTAGGCTATAGCCTAGAGGCCACAATGAGTAAAGGGGCGCGCGCTAAGGCATGAGGGGCGTCGCGAGCTCTTTGCGCTCCTCTCTGCTTATTAAAAAAATATATTTTGTCCCCCCCCCCCAATCAATTTTCGTTTTCCAAAAAAATTTTTTTTCCATATTTCTTCCCCCGTTCTTTTTTTTCTATTATGAATAGGAGGGTGTAAATACATGATTAGCGTAGGGTCGCGCCAATCCTTAATCCGCCCCTGATAGTTCAGTTAAACTACCTATTTATTTAAACAAGATTCGATTCTTTTTTCTTTTTCACAGACACATCTTCTCGAAGTCGATGAGTCTTTTGCAAACATGTTGCTCTGTATGTAATAATTGGGGTAAATGGGCCATGTTAAATCGTTTTGGGCATATATCAACTAGTTTGCAACTTCGCCAAAGTTTTTAAATTCGTCTTTATAACGTCGTTATTTTCTGAAAGAGAATTATCTTTATTAAAGTCTCCAAAAAGAGACAAAAAGTATTCAAAAAGATAGATAACTAAATTATTAGTTGATTAGTTGGCCAACCTAGTTATTACTAAATGAAAAGATTAAATGACATTTTACTAATAAACAAATTTTGATCTTTTATATCATAAACAAATCTCTAAACGTAAATAAAGGTAATAACATAGAAAGTGAAATACATAGTAGCATTTTAAGCTACAAGATACATATAAAAAACATAATGTGCTCTGCACAGAAAATTATTTACAGGTATTAAACAAGAAATCTTATTAATAGTCTTTAAGAGACGGGGCTAGCACTCGAGCAAACAACGAAATGCCCGCACATAACACTGAAGGTCGCACCAAATTAGCGTCGTTGGTTACGATGTAAAGGAAAGTTATCAGTTACCGGTAAACACAAGATAGAGATATAATGTACTTACAGAACTTCTGCAAAATGAGCAAAGGCACTGTGATGGGTTACAAGCTCAAATTTATAGGTTGATACCAACTGTAACTTCAAGAACCCATTAAAGGTATATTAACACTGACTTTAAACTTAACTTTCTTATTACGTCACTTAAAGCATCCTAGAGTTACACTTATTAAATGCTGCTTAAATTCAAGACATCTATACTGAACAAATTTTAATGTTAACTTCTCAATTACTCGGTACTATTCGCCAAAGAAGTTAAATCTCAAAACTAATTAGTCACTTAAATGGCTCAAATTCCAGCCATAATCTTGACGACCTTGCAAGCCCGAAGGCTGCTGGGTAAAATGTCATATCACACTCCTTTACGGTTTTATACGCGCGCCTAGCGCATTATTTTCGGGGTCCGTAACCAAGGCAACTAGACGTTATGTCATATTCATACTTGCCGATTGGAGGAATGGTGTCCATCTGGTTGTGTTACCCATGTATTTTATGGAATTTCTGGAAGGCTGACTCGTTATTTACCGCGAAAATCTAATGTCGCCTCGTAAACAACAAGAAGTCCGACAAGACCGGCATTAAATCTTTTTAATAAAAATAACAAATTAGATAATTTTGGTAATGGATTTTAATGGAAATTTACGAATACTAAAATAGTTGACCGTTATATTTTGCATGAGGCATTATATACTCATGTTGAGGGGCAGATTACGATACATCAGCATGGTTTTTGTATGCGATAAATCCACATGAATAAATCTGTTCCACTTAACACAACTTATTGATAACCTACAAGTTGATGTGGTTTTTCCGAAGCCCTCGATAGACTTGAACACTAGATTTTACTTAGTAAATTTCATATTACACCATCCTTGATAGTAACGTTTTTTCAAAGTTAATGTAGAATATCGTGATTTCATTCTGTCCACGTCTCTAGGGTCCTGCAGGGTTCCATTTTGGGCCATCTCTTGTTTGTTTTTTTTTTTCATTAACGGAATAGTGAATGACTTGAATGTTGACATCTTATTGTATGCTGATGATGCAAACATTTTTGTCGCAGTAAATTTAGTCACTGACTACTGACTGTAAGAAGTTATATAAAAATATAGCAATTATTAAAAAAGGGGGTGATGAAAATAACCTCTTCCTCAATGTAGAGAAATGTAATATGATGTCATACAATAGAAAAAAGATCCATCCTCTATAAATATCCCATCATCTCTATAAATATAATTTATGTAAGGTTGTGCTGTCTGAATTTATCAAAGACCTCAGTGTTACTTTCGATAACAAATTGCCATTTAACAAATATATTGAGCGAATCGTACAGTTTTCACATAAAACATTGGGTTTTGTTTCATGGGACTCTAAGGATTTTACAAATGTTAACGTTTGTTTTGTTTCGGAGGTTCTAGATTTGAATATGCTTCTCTAATTTGGATTAGAACTCCAAGAACATATTCTAAGGTGTATTAAATTAAAAATTAATCGACTTACCCGAAGATTAATTTAAATTGTATAACAAGTCCGTCTGAAATAGTTTCATAAACACAGGTAGTTTCTGTCTCTGAAGTCTCTTGAGTCACAATGTTTAAAATGCATTTTTTCTTTTATCCCTTCCCGCACACTTTAGTGGTCAAGTCCTCGGTTATCACATCTGTTGAGTTGTGCGTTGTTGTTGTGTTGGAAGAGGGCTTGTAAGAGAGGGCCGGATGAAATTGTAGTTGATATATATTTATAACTTCAGGTAAGTCGTTTAATTTTTCAATTATTTTCACAATATCTTCCTCAATAATTACATAAACACAGGTAGGTATTTAAAAGAATATGATCTATTTTAATAGCAAGTGTGTTGTTTAAACAATTTACAGATATGAATTTTTTGTAATATACTATGAATAATAATAGTTTTAATAAAAAATGATTATAGTAGTTGACATTAAGAAATTATAATTTTAATGAACAACATTTTAATGATTTTTATTAAAAATACTACTGGTAACGTCAAATAAACTCCTGCTAACTATTAGTCAATCATAATAATAAATCTTTTCTAAACTTATGCGTCATTATACGTCTACATTGGAATCCTTGACAATGAGGCAATGAGGCTTTTTGCTGGCTTCACAGATCTATTATAAAATTTATTAAATATGCCTAAGCCTTTTGGACCAGTATGCCGCTTTTCTGATGGTTTCGATGTTCATACCACTCCTGAGAGCAGCTGACGTGAATGTATGCCTGGTGCAGTAACCGGAAAATATCGTAGCATCAATTCCGCTTTAGGTAGTAACTTTGTTTGACCCATCCACTTGTCTAAATACTTGTTACTGTGGGGATTTTTAGAATGTTAAAATTAGTTGGTTTCACCTTCAGAGCTAATGTCTCGTGTATATTCCAAATAAAATTTTACAGTAATTCTGGATTATTATTTAAGAAGAGTATGAGTATCAGAAGCTGTTGAGTTTTAGTTTTGTCGATATTGGAAGTTTTTATTTAATCAGTTTTTTTTTTCAAGCTAGACGTTATCTTAATATTAATGATGTTGAATTTTGAAAAAGTCTGCATTATGTATCTAGAGTTCAAAGCTAGTAGGGTAACCAACTTTCAGTGTAAGTTTCAAAAGACTTTAGAAAACTTTAGAGGATATAGTTTTCCTTGGTACAGAATTTTTGGATTTAGATCGAAGGTATTTTCGAATTTTGGAGCACTTGGGCCCTTTATTATAAGTTCTTATTTTTTTTGTTATGGCTGTAAAATATAATTGATTTTAAATATCGTAGGGCTTGTGTTAAATTCATTTAGTAGCACCGATAATTTAACAATTTTACCTTATAAAGTCTACACAGTACATAACATACCATACCAGCAGTGGATTTAGGATTTTGCCGAGGAGGGAGAGGGGAGGGGAGATTGCAACCGAAGATAAATGTTTAAAAAGTAAAGAATAAATTAAAACAAATCAAAACAACCATAAAGACATAGGCCAGGCGACAGGTAGTTCAATAAGGAAATAATTAGTGGAAAGCTGGAAATTGCTTTAATCGCTTTATTTGGACCCAGATGTTACTCTCCCAAGTTTTCCCCCTCGAGCGAAGTCGGCGTTGGCCCTTCTGGCCCTAAGAAGGTACCATTTTTCGGTTTTTTGCAAATATCTTCCAAACCATCAACTTTATCAACAAAATACCTATTATGAAAAATAAAACAAAATAAATTTGCTACAAAAAAGTTCTTTACCGTTTGTCTCTAAAGTGAACCGTTACGATGCTACGACCATTCAAAGTGGAGCCCTTTTTGATTCTTGCGGAAAAGTTATCGATATCTTCTGCACCGTGTAATTTGGCACCAAACCGATACTTTTGCCGACATTAGCGCCAAATATGTGAATTACGTCAAAAGATACTTCAAAAACAGTGTCATCATTTTCGATGGGTATCCTGACGACCCAGCAGCTCGCAGTACCAAGTCCGCTGAACGTCTTCGACGATCGCACAAGCATGATGTTGCTAATGTTTTTTTTTATGAGTCCATGACGGCACCTATGCCACAAGCAAAATTTTTGTGTAATGACACAAACAAACGAAGATTGATCGACTTGTTGCGAGTCAAATTCGAAAGCGAAGGAATCGAAACCAGACCAGCTCCAGAAGATGCCGATGTGCTCATCGTTACCACCGCACTCGAGTTATCTCGGCCCGACAATTCGGTCATTATAGTGGCTGAAGATATAGATACCCTGGTCATCTTGGCGGCTCGTGTGCCACCCTCCACGAAAATGTATTTTATGAAACCCGGCAAAGGTTCATCCAAACAACAACTATTTTGCACAACAAGTTTCAATCTCCCGCCGTGTGTGCAAGAAAACATCCTCTTGTTGCATGCGCTTAGTGGGTGCGATACAACGTCTTCGTTTTTCAGGCAGGGCAAAATGAAATTCGTAACACTGCTGAAGAGTAATGTGGAACTGCAGACAGCTGTTAGGGTTTTCCGAGACGTGAACGCAAACCCCGATGAAATTGACAAAGCGGGCCAGTTGGTTGTGGATAGGCTTTATGACAACAAAACCACGGGAAACACCCTGCATGAGTTGCGGTTCCAACTGTTTGCAAAATCTCTAAGCAAACATCGATTTAATCTCGCAAGCCTACCTCACACCGAATCATCGGCACGTGAGCACTCTTTAAGAACATACCATCAAGTACAAACATGGTATGGAAATGACACAAATCCACTGGATTGGGGCTGGAAAAATTCTCAATGTGGTTTGGCTCCCATACCTACGACGAGGGATCCGGCGCCACAAACGCTTCTAAACACAGTGTCCTGCAAATGTTCGAAAGGATGTAACGCAGCGTGTGGTTGCAGGAAAACTAGCCTCCGATGCTCCAGAATCTGCATGAATTGTATGGGACGGTCATGTACAAATGCTGCCGGGGAAGATGATATGGATGATTGTGACAGAGACATCGATGTTAATCTTGAGCGCCCTGTGACGTCGGACAAATGTACCGATGCAGACGATGAAAGCGATGACGGAGAAATTGAGGCAGACGATCAAGAGTGCCAGCCTTCATCAAAACGGTTGAAAATCGACTAACTTTGACATTTGAACAGTGGATTAGGTCTCCTGGGGACACCACTTACAAAAAAACGCGCCATTTACTCTACCGCCAGGTGGTGTGGAAAAGAGTGATTTTATGTCAATACTGGTCAATAATAATACTAATCGTAGGTACTTTGCCACAGCTGTTTATATTGAAAAGCTGTTATACTTGTAACAAGTTAACAGCTTGTGCACCTGGAATGCTGACAAATATTTATAACATGTAGAACTTTGATATGGCATATGATTTCGATAACTTTTCCGCAAGAATCAAAAAGGGCTCCACTTTGAATGGTCGTAGCATCGTAACGGTTCACTTTAGAGACAAACGGTAAAGAACTTTTTTGTAGCAAATTTACTCTTATTTTTCATAATAGATATTTTGTTGATAAAGTTGATGGTTTCGGAGATATTTGCAAAAAACCGAAAAATGGTACCTTCTTAGGGCCAGAAGGGCCAACGCCGACTTCGCTCGATGGGGAAAACTTGGGAGAGTAAAATCTGGGTCCAAATAAAGCGATTAAAGCAATTTCCAGCTTTCCACTAATTATTTCCTTATTGAGGCTTTTTTTTGGCCTGTCGCCTGGCCTATTACGTCTGCACCTTCAGCTAAGATTTGTTTAGAAATAAATACGTTGTATTTTGTTTGCCCTTTCAATTTGATCAATTAATAAATTTTCTGCATTTCACTAATAGTCGAGTCAATGAAGGTTTTCACTTCTTTATTCTCAGCAACAGCTCCGATTTGATCATTTTTTTCCTAAAATGTGTGTTTCTTAATATTATTCAAAATCAGAAACATCCCAAGTGGTGCAAATAGTTATTTATATTGTTTAAACAATAATAACAATATTTACAGAAATAGTATATTGTGTATTATTTATGTGTATTAATGCATAACATTTCTTCATTACAATCTAACTGCTTACTAATAAATGCAATTTGAATGTGAGCTGATTTGTCTGCATGTATTTATTAACTGTTTAAAATATACATAAAAAACCGTACGGGAATGTTACTTTCCCGGCCTAGGCCGGGAAAGTAACATTCTCGTACGGTTTTGTTGATCGTTGCTGGGCAACGGATCTTTTCCAGTCTGTTTTGTAATAGTTTCTTAGCAACGGACTAAAATACTGGAATTGTGCATTTTTCGATCTGAAATCGCGCCGAAAATGTAGACATTGCCGATCGATTTCAGAAAAAAAATATTTTGAAAATTTTTTTTCACGATGTTTATAAAACATTGAATTGTTTTTATTGAAAATTTAAGTTCAAAAATGTTTCATAATCGGGGTTGATAATTATTTATATTGTTTAAACAATAATAACAACTTTTACACAAAAAAATCTATTTTTTAGTGTTTTTTCGCGATATTCATGAAAAAGTGAATTTAGTCCAATGTTTGACGGTTTTTCGCTCAGAATTTTTTCGGATAAAACCGATTGACGTGAAATTTGGACAGTAATTAGGGAATGATTCAAGGAACAAAAGTTATATAGTGGCGATGTGCGCTTTTATCTCCTTCTTCTTCTTCTCGGGGGTGGAAATTATTACATTCAAAATAATCGCAGACGTCGATAGAGGAATAAATTATAAGCAAAAAATGTTCTATGGAATTTTTTCAATGAGTCAGTACTTTTTGAGCTATTCGTGATTGAAGATGTTGATTTTTCATCTAAAAAAATACATGTTTTAGAACGATTTTTCACGAATAACTCGAAAACCTTATTACGTTTTATCAAAAAAAAATATAAGCAAAAATGAAGCTTATAAAATAACAAATCGATTGATTTTTTGTTATTTCTGTTGATTATGCAATACGAACTGAGTTATGGCTCTTTGAAGGTGACTTTTTGTTCGCTGAAAACTGAATTCGAACCTTTCAACGTTAAATAACGGAAAAGCGGAAAATTTTTGGAGGAAAGCATAGACATTTTTAAAAGTACTTGAAAAGACCTTTAAAAAGCATAAAAACTAACTGAGTTATGATGAAAATAAAATGGTTGTCTCGTTTTTTCCGAGAAAAAATCAGCAATGAAACCAATGGCTTCACCGCAAGAATTGAAATTGAACGTAATTCATTTACAATTTACTTTATTTAAGTACTGGCAATATGTTCAAGAAGTTTGACCGGTTTGGGATGCTTAGATTTGAGAAAAAGTTTGATTCAAATTTGAAATGATTTTTGAAAATTTTTAAAAAATTTTCGTTTTTTCACAATAATTCAAAAACTAAACAAGATAAAAATGCTAGAATATAAAAATTTAATTTTTTTTTTATTGAAAGTTTTGTTTTTTTTTTATTTCTCTAGGAAAAAAAATAATTGAGATATCACCGTTAAAAGTGTGCATTTGAGTGCAAAGACCACCTTCCCCCGATACCTTTAAACTCAAAAATGTCAAAAACGAAAGGTTCAATGACGTTCAACTTTGCATGCCTTGTAACCCTGAAAATTCCCTGCAAAATGATTTTTGGAGCGATTGGATAGCTTAGAAATCAAGGAAGTTATCGTTGAATGTTTTTCCTGTATATGTCATTATTATTGTTTAAATAATATAAATAATTATTAGCTTCGAAATATTTCAAAATATTTATTACACTAAGTTTTCAATAAAAACAATTCACTTTTTCATGAATATCGCGAAAAAACAGGAAAAAAATAATTTTTCCTGTAAAAGTTATTATTGTTTAAACAATATAAATAATTATCAACCTCGACTGTGAGAAACATTCTTGAACTTAAATTTTCAATAAAAACAACTGAATGTTTTATAAATATCGCGAAAAAAATTTTAAAAATATTTTCCTGTAAATATTGTTATTATTGTTTAAAAAATATAAATAATTATTTGCGCCACTTGGGATGTTTTTGATTTTAAATAGTACCAAAAAAACACACATTTAAAAAAAAAATGATCAAAATCGGGCTTGTTGGTGAAAATTAAGAAGTTTTGACGATTTTTAAGCTTCCTTAACTCGACTATAAAATAAAACAAAAATATTTCTTAAAAGAGAACACGATAGTGCTGCGCAAAAAGAAAATGAAAACAAATCAGTCAAGACCAGTTACCTGATTTTCTCTAGTTTGCAACTGAAATTGTCACTTGTGTGTTAAGCAAAAATCCACTGTTTATTTCTGTGATTATTTTCGGTTGAACGGAATGCAGATCATTTTTAATTTCGGATTTACTCATGGCATATCCATTGTTGTTTTGATTTGACGCTCCAATTAATGCAAATCCCAAACTAAATTGTCTAGTCTCGTGCCGTGTCGAGAGATATGAATGACATTTCTTTTAAACACTAAATAACTGAGCAATTGTGCACGGCTATCACAGCACATTATTTGATTAGAGCCATTAAGCTTCGTTAGCTTTATTCAAATGTATTCATTTGATTAAAGTAAGTCCACTATAAAGTGAATTTAAACTACAATGCTTTTTATTTCTACTTGTACAGAGAATATTTACCTTCTCTC
Source organism: Rutpela maculata (assembly GCA_936432065.2). Taxonomy (NCBI): domain Eukaryota; kingdom Metazoa; phylum Arthropoda; class Insecta; order Coleoptera; family Cerambycidae; genus Rutpela; species Rutpela maculata. Next base: position 385,748,323 of record OW386285.2, on the reverse strand, counting down.
TTTCTTTGTAGAGCTCTGTAAATACAGAGCTAATTCCATAAAAATTGCAGATCAAAATGGATTTCAACAATTCTAGATGCGATAATGGGCACTAACTACAGCTTTGTACAGGGGCCGTTAAAAAGTACTACTAATACTACACACTTTTTTCTGAATACTGAAAATTAAACGGATAGAAGTTGCAGTCGGGCGAGAAAACTAATGTATGTGTCGATTTTATCGATTTGTCTGATAATAAAAATAATGTTTGTTTTAAATAATTATGGTCAGTTTCCAGATAGGAAATAAAAGTTCTACTTCGACCGTGGTTGAGATCACACGTCTCTCAAACAACTCCTCTGTGACCCTCTGAAATGAATGCGGATACAAATTTAAAAGTTGAATGCGAAGAGTAGAAGACAACAGTGATTTTACTTCCACATCCAGTGGAAGTATAACGACAAAAAATTTTTATTGTTCAAATAGGCTTAGAATGTCATGAAACGTCGAGATTTTAAGTTTGAGCGAAAAAAAAATTTTCTGTCTGTCTGTCGGTCTGTCTGTCTGTAACTTTTTTTGTGCGCACGTTTACTCAGAAACCGTTTGAGATATTGACTTGAAATTTGGTACACATATGTACTTTAACGAGATCTAGAACTAGATTATATTTTCATCTTGTTCCGTCGAAGGGTTGGTGGGTAAATTGGGGTAAATTTGGGGTAAATAGGTAAATCAAGCAGGTAAGAGTCCATAAAATTGGTATTTAGTATATATAAGAGAAGCTAAGGTGTCAAAAAGAAATTGACATTAGCCACCCCCATTACCACCCCCACCCCATTATTAAAGGGGATGAAAAAAAAATTGTGATTTAGTGTGTGTACAAGAACCAGAAACCTCACAATATTTTTTTACTTCATCCACCCCCACTACCACCCTCTATCGCCACCCCCGCCCCACTACCGATGTGGGGTATCGTTTTATGCTCGGTTTTATGGGTTTTTGGGGTAGAGAATTTCAAATATTATATTATTAAAGTTCCATAAATAATTATTTCCACATACAAATTTTTTTCGTTGTGAGTGACTTGGATAGAAAATCTGGATGTGGAAGTAGTGATTCCTTGGGGAGCGGTTTTAAAATAGTTAGTGTTTATTAGGTAAATAAACTAAAACTTTCCGCAGTGTTTCTGGTGTTCAGTAAATCATAGTGTAGTGCAGTAATATCGTTTACCTGCTAATAAAAACAAAGACAAGAAAGAATTAAATGTAAATACCCGAAAAGGAAAAGAGAAACGTCACAGAATAAGTTTGAACTGTTCTATTTGTATTAATAACACGCGCATATGTTTGTAATTAAACCAGAACAAATCAATAACGAACTGTTAATATATTGCGACAAAACTGAATTTTTCCAGCAAATCGTCGAAAATACGCGTGACACAAATGGAAAATAATACCTAACGCAAAAGCAATGAATCTATTACAGAACGTAGAAACGAACACACACGAGCTGCTGGTACAAAAAATTGATTATGATAGAAATTGCCTGTAGGGAGCACTAAGCCATCAGCTAAAAGGGGAAAACATAAACAACCCAGGCCAACTGCAACACCTTGAAAACCCTACAAAAGCAAACAGCAGACTATATCCAAAACAACATAGATAACCTCGCCCCGTTCATACTGGCATCCATCTGATACAATCATCACAACTTCAATAAGAAAAACACCGTTTATCTGAGATCTGAGAAAAGACAAGTTTTGAGATGAACAGAACAATCGTAGCATCGATAAATCTGAATAACAGGATAATAATAATAAATCAAGGCGATGGAGAGCTTATAACCTTACACCTCAACAACCAATAAGAGGACGAGAACACGTCAATCAAGGTTATGTAGGAAGCTGGGAAACGCAATCACAAAGAAACATAAAGAGACGAACCAGAACAATTAAAAAAAAAAAACAAATTTCCCATGCAGAGCAATAACTCCACGCCCAGAATGGGAGGAAGCGACGAATATTAATATGCATCAAATATGGCAAAGAAGAAAGTTATAGTCAGGAAGCACCAACAGATTGGATTACTCAAAATATCAGAAGATGCATGCACAGAATGAAAGGGCCTTACAGACAAAAACATCGACGGTGCGTTCATACAAGAAATCCACATGATAGATGAAATAGCAGTTATACAAATCTACAAATTGTAACTAAGCAGGGGACAGAGAAGAATGAAAAATAGACGATCACTTCTTAAGGGCGACGAACAAATTGAAATACCTAGGAACATATCTGACGAACCAACTGACAGACAGGAATTAAAGCGGCACACAAAGTTGCAAGGGTAATTCATACATTCATCGAGAAAAATAAACCACCATGGGGCCTGATCAAAAGAATGTAGTCATCAAACTGCCAACGGTGATAATATGGACGACAAAAGCCAACAGAAGAAGTTCGATAAGAATTGAAAGGGACATCATCCAACTCGAGATTCAGCTACTCGCAAAAAACAACAAGACGAAAGCTGCTAAAACTTCAACATTACTAGAAGGAAAAACAATTTAGAAAGACGTCCCCCTCTACTGTAGAAAGCTCCAATATTGAGCAGCAGCAACAAACTAAAAATAGGGAGACCACAATAGATGGTTAACAAACATTTAGGGAATTATGAACAAATTAGCAAAGGACCAATCATACTGGGAACGAACAGCGAGGGAGAAAATGAATGCCATGAAGAAATCGCAATAATATGCCGAGTGTCAACGGAATCATTAGACGAGCCATATTTTCCAGAGTTTTCAAGATATAAGTCTTAAATTTGGGAGGGGTAATATATACCCAAAACGACAATTTTTTCATAATTTGACACTCTTGTTGGAAATACATTTGTTCAGAAACTACAAGTGGTAGGTCTATCAACATTTCTTGAATATCATTTTGTAGGAATTCTAAATATCTCCCCTGTCCTTGAAAAAAATAGATCCAATAATTCTTGTTCCAATCACCCCAGCCCACATATTTACTCCAAATCTTTCCTGATAATTACCTTGCCTCATTAAGTGTTGACTTTCCTGCGCCCAATATCTATTGTTTTGTTTATTGAACATTTCATTGTTGGTGAATCTTGACTCATCAGAAAACTATAATATCAAAGAAACAAAATTCGGGTTAACGGTATTGTTCTGAAGTAACCAGTCACAATTGCCTAATCTTCAGTTGCCACCATCTTGTACAAATGCTGGTGCACTTGATATTTAAACGAGCGGTAACCATATTTTTTGAGAATCTTTCTTGCTGATTCATGACTAATTTACACCTCGTGGCCAATTTCTCTAAAGAGCAGTAGGATTCACTTCTACAGAAGCCAACACGTCAATTTTTGTCGCTTTATCGACGATAAAAGCTGCAGGATCGTTATCAGTTCCTCTGCTGATTTGTTTCTCCCCAATTGGAAAATATTGAAAACATGATGTCTGTGTTCGGATACATTTGGTCATATAAATTGGCGGCGTTTCTGGAATTTTTGTGGCTTTCTCCAAAAATTAATAACATGTACACTTTTTCATCGCTTGTATATATGTTAAACAATAATAACAGTAATTAACAAACAACAACAAATTTAAAGATAAAAAGCAAACTGATTAAGTTAACAATACACACGTGTTATTATCATCTGTCAACTTAATGAATTTGTCGTGAAAATGAGTATTTTAGCTACTGGGATGTTGGGAAAAGATGTTGCCATTTGAAAAAGTTGACATAATTACAAATTAGTGATTTCGGAAATTTTGGTTTGTCGTAGCTACTAAATATAGCCCTAAAAAAATAAGTAGTCTCAAAAAATACGCAGTCTTACTTAAAATCGTCTCCGAAATCCAAGAATGTTAAAATATACAGAGTGTTCCATTTAAAATTTCAAAGTTGGGATCATTTCCAGGGAAACCGGAAGTGATGAAAAAGTGTCAAATTATAAAAAATTTGCCGTTTTTGGTATATATTACCTCTGCCAAATTTAAGACTTATCTAATATATAAAAATCTCATGTCACAGTGTTTGTTATCGAACTTCTCTGAAACGGTTTGACCGATTTTTATGAAATTTTTGGTGTATATTTGGTAGGTCTGAGAATAGGTCGTAGGCTATTTTTTATACCCCTAGGTGATAAGGGTGGCCCTATCCAGAAATTTTATTTTTATTTTTTGGACAAAAATTTATAATTTATATGGCAAAACAACGTTTGCTGGGTCAGCTAGTATTTTGTAAAACTCTGGAAACTATGACTTGTCTAATGATTCCGTTGACACCCGATATATAATATGCGCTTCTGAGAGTGGCAGCAATGTCTACCGCGCGCTAGTATATCATATCAAAAATCAAATTTTCCGGATGGGAAATGACAAGGGAAGTTTATAGTGTACAGATACATTTATCTATTTAACTGGGCATCTTGCCTTAAAGCGATGATGATATATTCTAATAGATAGAAATAGATTTATGAAAGGTAATAAAACTTTATTCTCAAATCATAAAATGCACTTTGGCTTTCAAACAAATGACCTATATAAGTCCGGTATAGTAGTGCAAAATTATGTAGCACTTTAAGTTATAGTGTAAATATAACACCATAGATAGAGAGAGAGAGTTATTTTTTTAATGTATTTTTTTGTATTCATGGATTGTTGGTTTGTAAAATTACTACATTGATCTATACACATTTTTTTCCGCATAAATCGAATGGAATAATATACAAGTTGGGCACTATTAAAAAAATAATTAGTGAAAGAAATACGACGGAGGACAATAATAATTCATACGTAGTTAATACAACTGTCAAGGAAGATATCTAATATATTTTGGTGAAAAATCTACAGGATCTACAGAAAAATAATTGATAAATAAACGACGTAGGAAAATAAAATTTAGAATAAAGTTGTCACTACTGCCAGGAAGAAAATTTTATATACTGCTGGTAAAATTGTATAGTCATTCAATAGAAAAAAGAATTCATAAAATGATTGCCAAACAGGGATGGACGTTTTGCGTAAATACTCTTACATTTTTTCCCTATCTTAATTCCTTGAATTTGCAAATGAAGCCAATATATAAAAAATAGAATTTTTGACATTTTTTGCACTTCTTTACCTTAGCTTTGAACTGCAATCTTTTTTTTGGTATTAGTCCCACAAAGTTCAGCTGAGAGAAGTTCACACAGTTGACAGATTGTAAGTACCCAAGTAAGTATTTTTTTTAATTTCAACTCGCGACAAGCTTTTAGGACAATTAATTTTCATTTATTTTTATTTTTTTCGTTTTAGTACACCTAAATAATAATAAAAGTGTTTTTAAAAAGTTTTTTTACATTTAATTCTATTTTAAAATTTTTAGTTACGTCTTAAGTACTTTTATATTCATTGCGTTGTCCTTACTTAAAATAATCCGGATCCTTCGCCATTTCTTAGAATACAACGTCTGAGTGAATACACTATTCGATCAAATTAAAGTGTTAAAACTAAAAAACACACTTTTTGGTACACCATATTATTGTATTGTCACCAGAACTACACGTGTATACAAAATTTCAGCTCAGTTGGACGTCGTTAAGTGGTTTAAAATTGACTTGAAAGAATCCTCCTAAACATACTGAGTCATTCTCAAAATTACCTTCACTTCACAGATTTTGGAGTTTTAAAAAATTATTTCTTTTCAATTTACAAATTAAACACATGGTACTAACTACTGTAGTTTTATAATAACTTATTGTCAAGCAACAGTATACTTTTTGTCTTCTTTATGTTTTTTTCGGCAGAAAATGCAAAACAATTTTTGTCCACTACGTTACCAAATTTTAAAATTGTATGTACAGTGTGTCTCACTTTTCATCACTACAGTCCAATATCTCGGCCATTTGTTGATCGATTTAGATCAAATACTTCTTTTGCTTCAGATTGTGATTAAAAAGTTATTTAAACATTTTTTTTTTTTCGAAATTAAATACGCCTACTATGATCAAAAAAAATTGGCAAAAATTAGGAATTTATATTAGCGATTGAGATAGGATTTTTGTTTTTACAGAATCTTATTCGGCATGACCTAAAACCCCTGTATACCAAATTTCATTAAAAAATATTCATTCCTCTACGAAAAATATCATATCTAAGATTTCAATAATAATCACCCTACTATTCGAGTTATTTATTGTCGGATATTTACATAACTTGGTAGTGGTGTAATAATGACGCTAATTAAGCAGTAGGACACATTTTTTATCCAAAACACTATTATGAAATGAATATTTGAAAAATGGTGACTATTTTTTAAAATACTTAGAACTCGGCATGCCAATATCTTTGTTAACATGGAGTGCTTTGGAATGGATTTGACAATAGTAAATAGTGTTTTGGATAAAAAATGTGTCCTAATGCTTAATTAGCGTCTTTATTACACGACTGCCAAGTTATGTAAATATCCGACAATAAATAACTCGGATAGTAGGGTGATTATTATTGAAATCTTAGATATGATTTTTTTTTAAAGGAATTAATATTTTTTAATGAAATTTGGTATACAGGGGTTTTAGGTCATGCCGAACAAGATTCTGTAAAAACAAAAACCCTATCTCAATCGCTAATATAAATTCCCAATTTTTGTCAATTTCTTTTGATCACAGTAGGCGTATTTAATTTCGAAAAAAAAATTTTCAATAACTTTTTAACCACAATCTGAAGCAAAAGAAGTATACCAAATTTGATCTTAATCGATCAACAAATGGCCGAGATATTGAGGTGTAGTGATGAAAAGTGAGACACACTGTATATTGCCAATTACAAATACATATATAAAAGAGATGTTACTGATACCTGGTGCTTTAAATTTGTATTTAATCTTTTTTTGGAAATCCATGTTAGCTTCAATTTTATTTCATCCTTTTGTCCACTGCGTTACTCTAAGTCCTCTGCTTACCTTTTGAAAAGTAACAAAGTGGACCGGTAATGCAGTGGACAAAATGCATGTTTACAGTTGAAATTATTAATTATGTAAACTTTAACATATTTGTTATTTTTATTTATTTACTTCATATTGGAAACATAATTTACATTAGATACATTAAATTGAACCTACCTGTATTTTATGACGTTTACTTTTTTTAGAATTTATTATTTATTAAACTATATTGATTAATTATAATAACATTTATTTAAAAACTCCTTAACGAGTTAAATAATTCCAAGACCAAGAAAATCACTTTACTTTACTATTACTTACCTAGCTAGCTCAGAAAGGTAAAATAACTAGTAGTTCCAATAACTATTACTTATGAAGATTATAATAATAAACCATATATTCATCTCAAAGACAAATTTAATGAGCACCAAACATCTTCTAAAAAATAACGGGCAAAATAACAAATATCGTTTTCATTTAGAACCATCTAAACAACATAAATCATGGATTACTTCATGGCTAAAGTTACTAATAAAATATTACAAAAATTTATCAAAAAGAATAGTTGGTCGGTCGACTTCAAACTAAATTAATTTACCTATATTTAATGGACTTGTCAATAAAATACAGTCACATAGACAAACAAATAAGCAATAAATCGTATCATTATTACAGTATATTTTAACAGAAGGTATATACTGGTCTAACTCACCAGGTAAAAATTAGAGGAAACAAAATTTCCCTTCCGTACTTTATAACCATCATAAAATTTTAAATGCTCGAAGGCAAATGTTAATTTTAATTTCTTTATACCGAAAGTTAAGTTAAACACAAAGCACACACTTTGATTTAAATTGCACTAGTGTAAACAGCTCCCATATTTTTACGTGTTGTTGATAAAGTCCCGTGAAAGGAAAATTTTAAATGCACTTACATTTCGTCATCCGGTACCACTCGCACAACATCTTATGGCTAATTACAACAGGTAACAATGTTTATATGCAGTTGAAACATTAAACCTGTTTCAAAATAACTCACTAAATCAAACCATTCTTTACTAATAAATTCGTAAGTAAATTAGTAAACCTCTTCGGATTTTATTCATCTTTTGTTTATTATAATCGAGAATCTAATATTGTGAAGGATGGCCTAAACCAGCCTTTCTTTGGGCAAACAGACCGTCGACTTTTAACTCTCGACTCATGCATACTGGGAACTCTAGGGACTCTAGAAAAATGTCGTGGATCCTGCAGTATTTACTATTTATATGGGTGGGAGGGGGGTGACTCTTTGGCATAACGTAACGATTGAATTTGGCCAATCAGGGGCCTAGTTTAATATTATTACCTTATATAGAAGCAGAAGTCGCGTTATGGCTTAGCATCATCCTCACATAGCGGGTAAAATTAAGAAAACCGAAAGTATGGGCCGGCATTAGGCTTAAGGTTCCATAAATACTAACAATGTGAGCAACAAAATATAAATCAGTACAAATTAACTATAATAAACTATATTTAAAGGGCCTGATAAAATGGACCGTTACAATTTAAGGTAACACGGGGGACACTGAATTTTGACAAATTAGAACCAACATCTGGTGTGTCAATAGACTAAAATTTGTTACATATAAAAAATGCGGTACAGTTTAATGATAAAAAATTATTTACCAATTCCGGTTGCTTGAACTGAAAATAATATCATAGTAATAAAGCTGATTTACACTACTCTCAATAATAAACTGTGAAGATGGAAGTTTGACATAGTTACATAGCACTTCGGTATTTTGACTAAAACTAATTTATTTGTGTAAAAATTAATAAATACAGGAATATGAAATTATCAATTAAAAATTAAACAGCCTATTTAGGAGTTATTTTTGAGTTTATTAAATTACAAATTATAATACTTAAGCGATTTTAAAGTTGATTTATCAAGTAACGTACAAAGCAAGTTAAATAAAAGCTTGTTAAAAATGAAAATTAATTGATTTCCATCTCGAAATACACCTAAATATGGAGAGAATCCCAGTTAGCAAGCATTTCCCATTTAGGCTAGTCCTGGAAGGACTGCACTAAATGTGATGTTCGGTAATTATTTATTATTTATCTTTAGATACTTGCTTTCAAGACGACTACAGGGGACAATTTAATTGTCAAAGGAATCAGGAGCAAATGAAATATGTAAACGAAACTACTGGTTTTCTATTGATCAGTGCAAACAAATCGGGGTTATTTGTGGAATAAACCCTAATGTTGTGCAAATCCCTAGCATAGGAGAATTTGTTTATTATGTTCTTCCAAATAAGCTTATTGTAGAAATCTTAATTGTATCTGTTCGTTTTCAAAATAAATTGAAATTTGTTTTTCAGAAAACTGTTGTTTAAGATCCCATAAAATATGTAAGAGAAAGTTGACCAAAACCAAACTTTTGGGGAGGGGTTAAGAACATATATAAGAAGAATAATTTGCAAAAACTTCAGATAGTTGTTAATTATCAGTGACGATATGGTTATTATTCATGAGATGTTTTCTCTACTGACGTTTGGAAATGTTCTATATTTCAGTACTAATTTGAGTTAGGAAAAGTCGAACTTTTCCTAACTAGAGCGGAAATAGTATATTGTATATTTAGGTGTGAAAGCAATACATTCCCGGACGACGATGCAAATTGTTGGCCGAGGCGCTAGCCGAGGCCAACAAGCATCGAAGTCCGGGAATGTGCTTTCACACCGAAGTACACATACTATTTTTTCTGAAATCACAATCAATATTATTATAAATTAAGGAATTTGTATTAATGCATAACATTTCTTCATTACAATCCAACTGCTTACTAATAAATGCAATTTTAATGTGAGTTGGTTTGTCTGCGTGTATTTATTTACTGTCTAAAATATACTTAAAACACTGTACGGGAATGTTACTTTCCCGGCCTAGGCCGGGAAAGTAACATTCCCGTACGGTTTTGGTGATCGTTGCTTGGCAACGGATCTTTCCAGGTCTGTTTTCTAATAGTTTCTTAGCAACGGACTAAAATACTGGAATTGTGCATTTTTCGATCTGAAATCGCGCCGAAAATGCAGACATTGCCGATCGATTTCAGAAAAATATATTTCCGCACTAAAAAAAGTTGTAAATCAATGTTCTTAGACAGGGTTCCTAGCAATTTTTCAAACTTAAATTCCCTGACTTTACCAGGGACTTTTGGAAGTTTTTTTCCAGATCTAATAATTGATGAGCGACGGGGAACACTGCTGGAAGTATAATTTGTAGTTTTATATTAAGAGCATTAAAAATTTTCACATTCCCTGACTTTTCATAATAATTACTAAAATTTCCTGATTTCTCACCAAATCTTCCGAAGTCCCTGACATTTTTGGGCAACTTCAAATTCCATGATTTTTACAGGTTTTCCAGGTCGCTATGAACTCGGTACTTGTACCTATACATATTATTTTCTACTTTTTTACAATTATTCATAAATGAAATCTCAACATTGTCAAAAAAAGCAATAAGTAAAATGTCAAATCATTTAATCATTTTTCCAAACTTCAGTAGAGATAATCATGTGTGCATCATGTAAAAAAAAACCGCTGCCCAAGGAATCACTACTTCCACATCCAGATTCTTTTCCAAGTCACTCACAACGAAAAAAATTTTGTATGTGGAAATAATTGTTTATGGAACTTTAATAATATAATATTTGAAATCCTCTACCCCAAAACCCCATAAAACGATACCCCACATCGGTAGCGGAGTGGGGGTGGTAGTGGGGGTGGATGAAGTAAAAAAACATTTTGAGGTTTCTGGTTCTTGTACACACACTAAATCACAATTTTTTTTCATCCCCTTTAATAATGGGGTGGGGGTGGTAAGAGGGGTGGCTAATGCCAAAATTTTTTTTGAGACCTTAGCTTCTCTTGTATATACTAAATACCAATTTTATGGACTCTTACCTGCTTGATTTACCTATTTTCCCCAAATTTACCCCAATTTACCCCCCCAACCCTTCGACGAAACAAGATGAAAATATAATCTAGTTCTAGATCTCGTTAAAGTACATATGTGTACCAAATTTCAAGTCAATATCTCAAACGGTTCCAGAGTAAACGTGCGCACAAAAAAAGTTACAGACAGACCGACAGACAGAAATTTTTTTTTCGCTCAAACTTATAATCTCTACGTTTCATGACATTTTAAGCCTATTTGAACAATAAAAAATTTTTAAAAATTTTTTTGTCGTTACTATACTTCCACTGGATGTGGAAGTAAAATGAAGCATAAATGTAAAATTTCATCCATGCTTCTCTTTTTTATCCTTTTCTACTTACAAATTTATTAATAAACCCTCATATTATCATATTTTAACTTTATTTATTGAAAATTGTATGATTTTGGTGTTAAATTGACCATTATCAGCTTTATTTTTTAACGTCACTTTAGTTATTTATAGTTATATATATATTAATTAGCATTTTGCACGATTTTGGTTTTAAAATCGGGTATTTTGGAGTCGCAATTTTCTTTATTAAATTTCTTTTAACACCAGATTCGTAATTATCGACCTCGAAAACTTCTAGGTGAATATTTTCAACCTAAAATAACCGAAACTTTTCCAATTATAACATTTTAAACAAAATATTTCTTAAAGAAATCGATTTTTTGGAGTCATAAAAAAATTAGCTGTCAAGAAAAGTGGTAGAAAACTTAATTTATGATTACGAGAAGTCATTAAAAAAGTTTTTAGGCAAGTCCATTCAGGTTCAATCGATCCCCTAATAACTTACTTTTCTCGTCAAAGTGCACTGCACTACTTTTTTTATGCTTTTTATATTTGAAACCTGTCATAGAAAAAGTTTATTAAAATCCTAGGTCGTTTAATAATATTTAGATATCCCACATTCCGTATTACCGTATATAATATTATTAATTATTCATGCTTTGAAATTATTTTACCTCAAATAAATTTCATTAATGTTCATTGACTGCACATAATGAAAATAATTATTTGATTAAAAGCAGTTGATTAAGGCCCAAACAGAGATCTTTGATCTACCTTCAAACACAATAAAAAATGGTAAGCAGTTTACTGTCAAAAAGTAATCTTTTACTTTTATCTTTAGCTTTATTTCACTTCCTATGTTTACACAATGACAAATGTTTTTATAAAGTGAACTACATTAAAGAAATGATATGCTTTCAGCGGTCTTATTTTTAGAACAGAAGAAATCGTCATTACACCTTACAACAAATGATGCGTCATAATGTCCTGTCTCTTTTCCTTGTCTATTGTTATTTAGTAGAGGGAGTAAAATTGAGCCTTTTTGTTTTCGGCAATCTGAAAGCTCAATTAGCATATGAATTTTTTGTTGGTATTTATGTCGTATAATGGTGTTTTGTCGATATTGGATTATGAATACTATATAGTCGGGACTGAGAGTTTCCGAAACTGCATAGTACACAAAATGATATTCAACCATAAAGAAAATTTCAATAAAAAACTATAATAAACGACAATGACGACCCCACAATTAATTTTTTTTTACCGTTGAAATCGTTATCTTTGTTTGAGAGTAAATATAATCCATTTTCGATAATTAAAAAATTGGTTTCAAATAATTCTTTATAGATTTTTTAGAATAGAATAGAATAGAATAGAATGTTTATTGACCATTTAAGATACAATTTGTATATATGGTAAGTCAAAAATTACAAAATCGTAGTTGAAATATATAAAAACAAAACAAAAACCAAGAAAAGAAATGCATGTGTGAACATATATATGTAAATATAAACAGTAACCTACATCTGTAGCACACTCTATTACTAACATAATAAAAACAAATAGACAATATATAAAATGACGGAATAAAAGAATAATACTAACAACTAAACACATCCATCACTAAAATAGTAAAAATAGACAATACAGTTTAAAAACTAAATATAATTTATCACATGTTTAATAAATTTGAATATATAAAGTCTTTTATATCATAAAATGAATTAGAAATTAATAATTGTTTTATTTTATTTTTTTTTTTATTAACTATTTAACGTCGGCCTATTTCCGCTACCAGGGCCTATCACCGACGCCAGGAGACGAGCTACCCACAACCTGGAAATTTTGCCGAACCTCTTCCCTTAAGAGGAGTAGGGATCTTTTACTTGCCTAACATTTAATAGACAAGGGACCGCCTGCTTTACATCCCCTCCGAAGGATGGTATATCCACTACGTAATCCTCGTCTGAAATTACGTAACTTCCGCGTATACACTGATATACAAGCCGCTAGAAGGTGGGACGAGAACGCTGTATTTCCCAAGATGGGACCCCATCCAAGTACTAACCGCGCTCGACGTTGCTTCAACGGAATATCGACTGATATTCACATTACGCTCGCCCCTTATTTTATTTTTAAATTTATAATAATTTGCAGTATTTCTAATTTCATTATGTAGCACATTGTATAACCGTATACAGTTATAATATGGAGAATATTCATATCTCGCAGTGGTATGCTTGAGAATCGACAGTAATTGGCCGTGTCTCGTATTATATAAGTGATTCTCCGATCAAGTTTCGAAAATATTTATATTTTTCTTAGTAAAGGCATAAACATTTTAATATGTATATACAGGGTGTTCTAAGAATATTTTTATTCTTGAATATATTGCGACATGTTTCGCGAGGTTGTAAGTTATATATTAACCTAATAATTTTTTTCTGAGCTATAAATACTCTCTCTCTCTCTGTCCTTTCCCCAACAAATTATATTATAAGAAATGTGAGGGTATGCCAATGCATAATATGTTTGTAGTAATTCCTTTTCATCCAGTACATCTTTTAACTGAAAAATAGCCAAATAAGCTTTATTTAACTCTTTGCATACAGAGTCATTGTGCACGTGAAATGATAATTTCACATCCAAACTAGTTCCCAGCCAGTTTACCTAATTATGATAAAGTCAGATGGTCATAGATTATAATCTACAATAATTATTGTAGATGGTAGCCGCCTCTGTAAACCAAAATTCAAATAGTTTTTCTCTCACTTAAGATAAGTCTATTCCTTTGACACCACATACCTCATTCTTCCATAACAGTATGAACTAGCCGTTCTACCTCTTCAGGGCTGTCGGCAGATACGGTTATTGTGGTGTCATCTGCGAACATCGTTACATGCCCACTTTTTATGTAATTTGGTAAATCATTTACATAAAGTAAAAAAAGAAATGGACCTAGCACGGAGCCCTGAGGAACTCCAAGGTTTAAACTTTTTAAAGCTAAAGCTAAATATTCATTATTTACTTTGACTTTCAGCGTCCTTCCACGTAAGTAAGACAATCCAATTTAATATATTTCCACGGAAACCCATATTATATAATTTATCTTTTAAATAGTTTGTATTAACCGTATCAAATGCTTTTGACAAGTCAGACATATTTGCCTTTATCTAAAGCTGAATAAACGTATTCTAGCAAATGAAAGCAAGCGGTGTCTACAGACTTACCCGATATAAATCCATGTTGCGATGCGGTTAACAATTTATTTACTTAAGAGAATAGGCGGCCATATATTATTTTTTCTATGATTTTAGATATAGAACTTAAGACGGATATTTGGCGATAATTGTCGGTGTCTTGGGGATCTCCACTTTTGAATATGGGTATTACTATGGCGGGTTTTAGGACGTCAGGAAAGCATCCATTTTCCAAAGATTTATTTATTAAATATACCAATGGAATAATTATCTCATCCATGATCTGTAGTATCCTCTGTTTTTTCCCTATGTGGTTCCCCATTCTTTCCGTGGTCTAGTCAGTAACGTCTTAAGTCGTCATGAAGGACCCCTTGACGCACTCATATCTTTCCTCGTTAACTTCCTTATAAAAAAAATAGAAAAAAAACAACAAAAAAACTAAAATGGAAAAAAAATATACAAAAAAAGTAGAATAAAATAAAAAAAAAAACTATAAATCAATTCAAAAATAAGTACATGAAATATACATAAAAAAAAAATGTATGTGTGTATGTATATGTATGTATGTATATATATGTATATATTAAAATATAAATAAGAAATAGTTAGGCAGACATATTTTTAGAATTAAATTATAATTTTGTATAATGGGTATGGGAAGTAGTCATATTAAATTTAATCCACAGTTGAGTATAAGTTAAAAAAAAAAAATGATAATAATAATAACTTACAAAATTAACCGGCCTGAGGTGTCATAATGATTACCAAGTACAACACATCAACTTCCACGTGGCGCTGAGCTAATGATTTATTAATAAATCAAAGCCAATATTGCGAATACTACTACTATGATCTGTATTATGATATTTAATTTAGAGTGATTTATTTATAGTTTTTGTTGGAAATATTCGTAAAAATATTTGGTTCTTACATACACTGTGAAACCTTTTCACGGTAACACCTTCGTAGCTCAGTTATTAGCAAGACTCGGGAATTTTATCTCGGCGCCAGAGACGGCTCTCATATGGACATAATATTATATTGCAAATATCTACTGAAACATTCAGAAAAACGACGAAATGGTGAAATATTCATCATTGCCAGCTATAACCTATTTTTGGTAATAAATTTAACCTAAAAACGGTAACGGTTCTTACAAAAACATGTAATACATATCTAGCAAATAAAAAAACAATTTTGAATCAAGCACATACTTTCCTGCTTTGTTTAATATGTGTGGCATGTTTATATGTTTATTTTCATAATAATTAAATGTGAAACCCAATAAGCTGCTGGAAACAAAAACATTTTTTTCTCAATAAAATAAACCATTTTTATGTAATATTAAATCATACCTAACAAACAAAGTTAAGGGTTAATGACATAAAACTGCCATGTACCGTGTGCATCCCAAATGTACACAACGTGATAAAGTGAATTTTATTTCGTTTTAAAATGTTAATACGTAACCTACTTTTATCGGAAATCTACTGTATTTGTGAAACGTACTGAAAATTAACTATAGACGTAGTTGATTCTTTTACAATTGCAGTGTTGGAGGCATTCGATCCTGATGAGTGTCAACATTAGATTTCAGTGTACGGCGGTACTTTTATATGTTTTTTAATAATGCGGTTTTATTAACCTCTTTAATTAGGCGACGGCACCAAAATTGTGAAACTTTGAATATTACGGAATTCCGTAAAAAAAATACAAGGTAAGATATATTGTGTCATACTTGCATAAAATCCTTTCCGCGCTGACCTAGAGCCTGATTTTGACGTCACACAATTCCCGAGCTCTGCTTATTAGTCATCCAATTTCAACCAAATTTGGATCGGTATCAAAGACCTTTACTATATCTTTTTTGAGGAAAACAAAACTTGTTTTAGTTATATAAGGCATTGTTCCCTAAAAAACTAATGCAATATTATTGATCAGCATGCTTTAGAACCCCCATTCCAAAATTTAACGCATTTTGATTTATGGCTTTCGATTTACGGCTCCCTTTAAATTGCATTTTTCAAATATTAGTATAAGTAATTAATAACTTGGAAATGAATTATTTTTCGAAAAATAGTAATTTTTCATTTTCTGTTTAAATACACTTTTCTACCACCCAGTGTCATATACGTCTTTTAAAATTTCATAGGCCAAGAATTTTCATTGAAAAATTACCAAAAATTTTGAACCAAAAGCCCTGTAATTTGTTCGTGCATTGCCGAATTTGGAAGTATGACAGTGAGTGGTAGAAAAAGTGATTTGAGGAATTACTTTTTCGAAAAGAAATTCGTTTCCAAGGTATTAATTATTTGATATTTAATATTTTTGGTAGTACCTCTCGTCTATAAAAAACGCTTATTGCTCCTTGTCAAATGTTCTCGAAGGACAGTTATTATTTAAAGTTCCTCATAGAATAGATGGTGTTGAGATTTTATTTTTAAATGAAAAAGAAAAAGAAAACTTGTTTTTAAAAATTTTCCAAACATTTCTTAGTGCAAGTGTAACAAAATTGATAGCTAGGTCAAAGTACTATTTAGTTTAAGCGACTGCAGCATTAAATCCCAAATAAAAACCGCTGCCCAAGGAATCACTACTTCCACATCCAGATTTTCTATCCAAGTCACTCACAACGAAAAAATTTTGTATGTCGAGTTGTATGTGGAAATAATCGCTTATGGAACTTTAATGATATATTTGAAATCCTCTACCTCAAAAACCCATAAAACGATTCCCACATCGGTAGTGGGGTGGGGGTGGTGATAGGTGGGTGGTAATGGGGGTGGACGAAGTAAAAAAATATTTTGAGGTTTCTGGTTCTTGTACACATACTAAATCACATTTTTTTTTCACCCCCTTTAATAATGGGGTGGTAATGGGGGTGGCTAATGCCACATTTTTTTGAGACATTAACTTCTCTTGTATATACTAAATACCAATTTTGTGGACTTTTACCTCCTTGATTTACCCATTTACCCCAAATTTACCCCAATTTACCTCCCAACCCTTCGACGGAACAAGATGGAAATATAATCTAGTTCCAGATCTCGTAAAAGTACATATGTGTACCAAATTTCAAGTCAATATCTTAAATGGTTCCAGAGTAAACGTGCGCACAAAAAAAGTTAGACAGACAGACCAGACCGACAGACAGCAATTTTTTTCGCTCGAACTTAAAATCTCGACGTTTCATGACATTCTAAGCCTATTTCATGGGCGCAGCCAGGGGGGGGGAGCCATGGGGCCCGGGCCCCCCCCAAGCCGTCTTCCATGAGCCAAAAAATAAAGAAGCAGTACAAAGCAGTATCTAAATTATCCCTCGAAATAAATATTTTGTAATTAATGCCAATATTATCTAATGGAGGAATCTACATACACATCCGTTTTCAACCATTTTCTGAAAAATTTTCCTCATCCTCTGGGCAGGCCGGTTCTATTGGCCCCCCACAGATGGCTGCGCCACTGGCCTATTTGAACAATAAAAATTAAAAAAAAAATTTGTCGTTAGTATACTTCCACTGGATGTGGAAGTAAAATGAAAATCTCACAAGTTAAAAACTCTCACTTGTTTAGTAATTTCCTAAAAAATACTTTATAATAATAATTACATTATTTTGCCATCCCGTACAGAATTAGCAATATCAGTGTATTCTGAAGTTTTTGTACAATTTAATTAATCCTTAGTTAAATATTCGGATAAGAGGTTCGTTACATTATTTTTCCTAATTTCTTTCATTTCGACGCGAGAGAATACATACAATATCAAAACTATCAACAAGTAAAGCAGTTCATTTATGAAATACTGTTCATAAGAAAATGAATAGGGGAAACGTCATTGTGTAGCGGTATTGTACGTGATGATGAGATCGCCCCTAATATATAAACCTTCAGAAACGAAGAGAACCTAGTCCAAAGCTCCAAGGAATATATTTCATTTTTCAACTAATAATACGTTTGCAGGTAATTTAAAACCATTAATAAGACGGACTATTTTCAGATTTATATACGATAGTGTTATTTTAGAAACAGTTGCGAAATAATTTGTAATACACAATTGGTTATTTTTTGGAAGCGCAGTCCTCAAAAATCAATTAATTCTTATTATGTACCGTTTTCAGCTTTATATACGAGGTGTGTATTTTAGAAAACTTGTGTGCTTAATTAGAGCGATCCGTAAAATGGAAACTAATGTTTTTTACGAACTGAAACCTTTACGGAGCGACAGAACGATTTAATTACTAATTTTTAGAAATGAAATGAACCGATTTTAAACCGTAATAAAAAGGCTTTGACAGTCAGACCATCTAAGGGGCACCGCGCAGTGAAACAGTTGCTAGCAATGCTAGTAAGAACACCTTACGGGCAATACAGGGCGAGCACAATAAGCCCAGGAGACTGCAGTGCCCTCGGAGTAGTATACAGACGAGCCCGGGGAGGAGGGGCTCGTCTGTATATTAGTCAGTAAGAGTCTGACACTTCCAATATACCATTGCTTGATTGGAACCCTCTTACAAAAAAAAAGTGTACATTAGGGCGATTCTTAGCTTACTTTATCGAAAAAGATTTTTCGAAGTGCTTGCAGGACACCCCTCCAAATTGTACCATGAATTAAGGAATAATTTGTGGAAAATTTGATTTTAAACAGACAACGCGAAACCGGAGCGTATAAGGTTTAAAGTTGGAAAAACCATATAAAATTAAAAAAAAACACGTTTTACAAAACTGTAAAAAGTAAATTATACATGAATAATTTGGTATCAAAATAATCAATTTGGATAATAAAAGTACGCAGTTATACTATTTAGGAATAAAAGCTTTTTGTTCTGTATTATTTGTAAATGAATAAATAATAACTTTGGTAACTTTTACACTAAAGATTTATTATTCACATCAACAATAAGATACAACTCTATTATGGCTAATGTATTTATATATACGAGAACTGCTCGCTTCCGTATCGCTGCGCCGGTACGCAGATATCTAATATATAAAAACTTACAAACTTTTTTTTGAGATTTTCTCCCCCGGTCATCAATTTTCATTTTCGAGATAAAAAAATTCAGATTTCTGCTATTTTCCCGGGGCCCAGAGGGTATGGGAGGTTATGTTACCCCCCCCAACTTTGTCAGACCTGGCAAAAGTTGGAAATTTGAGACTTAATTTGACAATTTTTATTGAAAATTTTTTTTTTGATTTTCTCTCCCCCGCTCATCAATTTTTATTTGGAACTTGGCAAAAGTTGAAAATTTGGTACATAAGTTGGCAATTTTTATTTCGGCGAAAAAATTTTTTTTAGATTTTCTCCCTTCCGCTCATCAAAAATAACCCCCCCCCCCAAAAAAAAGTTGGTTCGCTACGGCTCTGCCGAGGCCCAAAATCGTCCCAGCACGCGCCTGGTCCCACGAGGAGGTACGAGCATATATCTTAGGTTCCTGAATATTCCCTTTGTTTCCTGTCTTAAAGTTGTATACATGATCAACCCACTTACGCCGGTATATCTTGAAGTCATATTAACTAAACCTGATGTCCTGATCCTGATATCAATACTATCGGGTGATCTTTCTTCAACGTGTAAAATACATTCAAAATAATTTTAGGTGTGATTTATTAAAGTAATTAGTCAATTGTAGGGAAATTTTCTTAACATTTTACTTAGAACTAGTAAAAGATTTATCGGGTTTAAGTCTTTAGAACACGTAGGCCTATTTTCTTTTAAATGTAGCGATTTTTCACATTCCAAGAAAATAAATAACAGACAAATCAAATTATGGAATTTGGGAAACCCACAAAACCGCACTTTCATGGATTTACTGTCGGCACTTTATGTCCCTATTATATAGGACCTTGGCTGGATTGGCTTAAGCGATGTCTATGAAAACTTTTACAAAAGGGGTATGGCTCGGCTGGCTTTGGAGTAGTTGATACCGAATCTGATCTCAAAAATTAAGAATTTAAAAGAGTGAAGCCAATACGGTTGGCATAATGTAACATTATTGCAGATTTACATGAAATTTGATGTATGAGATTTCAGGATTTTGTGATACGAGCTTGACGTCAAAGCTTAAAAATGGTGGATATGTTAGTGTACTGTATAGAAGCTAAATGAATGTATGTATTGAAAAGGATGAAAAAAATTTAACAACCTTCAAAAAAGACCGCTAAAAATTGTGAAATAAAATGTCACTGTCGTCCAGTTAATTGAATCTTATTACCTAATATCGATATTGTGGTCGGTGTAAAAATGAACAAACAACGGATCGAATATTTTTAATCGATATTAGGTAAAAGGTTCAATTGACTCGACGAAGGTGAAATTTTATTTCACAATCTTAACGATCTTTTTTGAAAACAAATTTTTTTGCTGCAACCTCAAGTTCAATTACAGGACGATTGGAGTGAAATTTTATGTACTTAACAAATGTTAGTAATCTTTTTAATTTAAAAAAATATTTTTCATTTTAGTGGTATATAAACACATGTCTAAAAACTAAATAAGACAATTAGAAACCGTATATCGAAAGATTCATTTTGAAGTCGGTTGCTGTAATTAAACATTTAAAATGCACAAATAATCAAATATTTAAAATGATTTAACACACATCTTATCACATAATGTACGCGTAGTGAACACACGATGTATTAAATTATAATGTAGTTATTTTATATTATTAGTTGATAAATGCCAACAAATGTTAATTATTATAATGTTCATACATATTTAATAGGTTTAGCTGTTCACATCGGCTCTCCATCTGACGTTTAAATTTATTGTTTTATGTACATAAATAATTATTAATTGTTCTAATTTTGTATTTGTGGTGTATTTTATCTGATGCTAAATAATATGATGATTAGCGATTAACCGTCACAGTGACTTGATTTTCTAGTTGACACCATGAACATCTTGAAAACGACAAGACATGAAAAGTCGGTTAAATTAAAAAAAAAAAATGCATATAATGCATATCATATTATTCAAATTATTGAGTAAAAACAAAGTTAATTTTGCCCGATTACCGAAATACTCTCGAAATGCTGGAACTTCTGAATTATTTGTTGACAATACAATATTATGGTACCATGGTACCATATTATGGAACCCAACCCTTCGAGATACAACGTCCAATTAAACTGAAATTTTGCATACACGTGTTATTCTGATGACAATACGATATTATGGTAACACGGTACCTTATTATGGAACCCAACAATAATATAATGGAACCCTTTCGAGATACGACGTCTAGTCGTGCTGAAATTTTGCATGCACTTACAGTTCTGATGACAATACAATGTAATGGTACCATGGTACCATCTTATTGAACCCAACAATAATAATAAAATGGAACCCTTCGAGATACGACGTCCAATCGAACTGAAATTTTGCACACACGTGTAGTTCTGATGACAATACAATATTGTGGTACAACCCAACAATAATATAATGGAGAGGATATGACGTCCAATCGAACTGAAATTTTGCATACACATGTAGTTCTGATGACAATGCAATATGGTACCAATGATACCAATGGTATAATAGTATTTGGAACCCCTTCGAGATACGATGTCCAATTGAGCTGAAATTTTGCATACACGTGTAGTTCTGATGATAATACAATATTATGGTACCATGGTTCCATATTATTGAACCCAACAATAATAATATGGAACCCATTCGAGATACGGCGTCCAATCGAGCTGAAATTTTGCACACACGTAGTTCTGATGACAATACAATATTGTGGTATCATAGTAACATATTATGGAATCCAACAATAATATAATGGAACCCCTTCGAGATATGATGTCCAATCGAGCTGAAATTTTGCATACATATGTAGTTCTGATGGCAATGCAATATGGTACCAATGATACCATTGGTATAATATTATGGAATCCAACAATAGTATTATGGAACCCCTTCTAGATACGATGTCCAATTGAACTGAAATTTTGCATACACGTGTAGTTCTGATGATAATACAATATTATGGTACCGTGGTACCATATTATTGAACCCAACAATAATAATATGGAACTCATTCGAGATACGATGTCCAATCGAGGTGAAATTTTGCACATACGTGTAGTTCTGATGACAATACAATATTGTGGTACCATGGTAACATATTATGGAACTCACAATAATATAATGGAACCCCTTCGAGATATGACGTCCAATCGAGCTGAAATTTTGCATACACATGTAGTTTTGATGACAATGCAATATTATGGTACCAATGGTATAATATTATGGAACCCAACAATAGTATTATAGAACCCCTTCGAAATTCGATGTCCAATTGAGCTGAAATTTTGCATACACGTAGTTCTGATGATAATACAATATTATGGAGCCATAACAATTATGGTACAATATTATGGAACCCAACAATAATATAATGGAACCCCTTCGAGTTGGATTTGTCTCTCTGGTTCTAGGTGGTATTTAGGGTCTGATGATGGAGCTAGAAGGTGAAATTAAATGTAAAAAAATCTTTTTTAAAAACAAGCTTTTATTATTATTTAGGTGTACTAAAATGAAAAAAATGTATATTATGTTGAATTAACTGTCTTAAAAGTTTGTCGCGTGAATAGAAAAAAAAAAACTTAGGTACTTACAATTTCTGTTAAACAAAATTAATGCTTGTATGAACTTCTCACGCGGCAAAAAAGCTTGCTTTAAAGAAGTTTTTTTACATTTAATTTTTTTTCTTTACAATACCCTATAGAACAATTTCCATTTGCAGGATAGGGGAGGAGGTTATACAATGGGCTCATTTAATGAATTTCACTTAGTAGTTGTTACTTCTTGTGGATAAAGTATTACTTAAAATTAGACGATATTGAAAATTTCAAATGAATCCGGTATGTGGTTTTCGAAATATACGAATTTTAAAGAGCACGGTGCGACCAACATCGTGACGTCAGAGGGTAGTAATATAAATCGATGAAAATAGTTGATAAACTGAAATTCTTCACAAATACGCATAAGTTTCAAAACACACTGCTTAACGTTAACGATTTGTAATATTGTGAAACTATAATAACGCGCTGTAGCTAGGCGCTTCGGCTAGCGGGTTCCTATCAAGTGACGTCACGGCCGATACTCGACCGCGGGTGCGGTCCATGTTTATAATTTTTTTTAGACGATTTACAGGTCTCACAAAATTCTAGTTTTTTGCACAGTGTCTTAAAATGATAAGATCTTTCAGATAATCCAATAAAAAAAGTGCTAAATGAGCCCATGTATATGAAAAATGAACATATACATCAGCTACACAAAATGATCAAGTAAGCGAAGAAATATTATAAAAATAATTGATTATACATACATACATTATAACAAACAACAGGAAATACGTAAAAAACACTTAATCAGAGACAGAGTTCGATAAATATATACAAATAAACTTATGTTAGGTTTCACCAACAGTAAACTTCTTCATTGGGTGGAGTGAAAATAGCAACAATTTTTTTTTCCAAAATTTACAATAGTAGATTAAGAATTCTAATCTTCTTTTGACATTTTTTGACCCTTGGCGTTACTCTAGTTGGCTTCACTTTGTTGTATAGTAAATTATTTCACTCAGTTTCTTAGTGACATTAGCACAACGTTTTGGAGGGCCGTCTTCAACTTACAATGTGATCTTTTCGGAATTGATATCAGGATTGAAAATACTAGCTGAAACCCATTGCACTGGGCTCATTTACAAGGGCACAGTAATTCAATTTTGCAGCAGGATAACATCCATTACATGACAAGGGATACATCTTATAAAAAGCTAATTTGGTAGTGCTTCCGTAGCCTGTGCGGACACCAGATTTGTATCCTATCGAACATGCCTGGAATATGATTGGTAGAAGTGTGGAAATTGATCGTAAGCCGATGTTGATCATCTCGTTGACATCATGTCTAACAAAGTGAGTGAGTCCATCCGAAATGGCGGTGAATCCACTAATTATTAAAAAAAAAATTATTCCGCGCCTCGTAATATTGAAATTTCAGTAACTTTAATGGTCATACTGAGAGACAACAACGTGTAGTCCATGTTTTATTGCATTTTTCAAACCAGTAGGTATATCAAATTAATATCTGTAGTCCAGTCAACGGAGCGCTAAAACTACCAAAATCTCTAATTTGAGTGCTAATGAATGGATTTTGATGAAACCTTGTGCAATGTGTTTGTAATAACGTTAATAAAAAAGTTAAAAAAAATTAGAGTAGGAAATAATCGGAAGGGGTTCCGTAACTTGTAGAATTAGGTCAAAAATAAATAAAAAAAAATAATATATTACCTTTTTTTTGTCCAAAATAAGATGTTTTTACTCTCGTGAATTTTTTCTAAAAATGCGTATTTTTCGAGTTATGGCCACTCGAAAATTCCTAAAGGGTATGTAAAAGTTGAAAAAAAATCTGAATAAATTCAGGTGAATGTATCATCGAAATACAAAACTTTTTTTGTCACTTTTCTGTAAAGTGCGTTTTCACCGAGTTTTTCCGGAAAAACATGAAAACTACCCCTGTCTTTGAAATTGTAGCAATTTAAAAATATGTAATTTAAAAATTTGGGAAAATTCAGACATACGCATTGAGGCCTTCTAAACATTTTTAGTCTCTTGGATTTTGTAACTTGCTAATTTTCCGAGTTACAGGCAGTTTTTCACGATAAAGAGTCTACTACATTTTTTTCTCATTTTCAATTTAAAAATGATATTGAACCTTTAAAATGGTATAACTATGTAGGTTTTTTTTATAATAATATATGGAAATCGCGCTCATTTTTCGAACTTTCATGTATTAATGTGCAAAAAATGTAGTACATTATTTATCGTATGTAATATCACTAGTGCTTAAAATTTTATCGAAAATTTTTTCGAAAGGATTTAATCTTTGATAATAAACTGCCAATTTGCACGAGTTGTATTAACTAGGGGCAACTTAGCTTGAGAAAAAATTTTTAGATAAAATTTAAAGCACGAGTGGTATTTGAGGAGAATATTTCACGAATAAATAATTCATTAAGTACATCTTCAATATTATGTTTTCTCATTAATTGCCTTCAGACGTTTTCTTGTCACTTTTTAGAGTTTACTGATCTTTATTGTCAATTTCCTCATTAATTTGATATACAGAAATATTTCCAAACCGACTCATATTGTCAAAACAGCAAATCTAAAACAAACGCAGTAGAAACAACGGAGATTAGGTATATTTTAAAATAATCTAGTGACGTTTCTATGGCAACTAATAAATAAAACGAGGTGCAATATGACAAGGAACGATAGAGAGAGCACTACTTTATTCCCGATATCCCGCCTATTTATTACTATACACTCATGGTTCCGAGATTGACATAGAGAGCGCCATCTAGCGCTACCGCTACTAGAGTTATATTCCATAATAATTGTTCATCGATTCATATTTACGTATTTAATCCTTATTTTTAACTTACGAAGTTTGCAAATTATGTTGAGGTTTGCTTCGTTAGGCAGAGTGAATTTTAAATACAACAAATTAAAATATTGCACAGCTTTGATTCAACTAGTTACTTTTTGATAGATTACCGTATGTAAGTAGGTACCTAGGTACATTTTTAGTTTGTTTCCAGAGCGAATGTGTTTACTTGACATTTATAATAAATGATTTGCTTAACTTTGTAACTACGTTATTGAGCTATTGAAAACTGTGCTTGACTTGTTCCTGTATTATGAGCTAGGTATATTAAGTACAATCTTTGTATATTATTGTTACCTGATTGAAAAGTAGGCAAATTGAAACAGTTACAGATAGGCAAGGGTTATAGCCTATATATTTCGGACAGGCTTCTCTTTGGAACTGACGATTGTTTACTATACCTATATGTGGTGTGTTTATATTTGCTAGTACATAATACAATATTACAATTTACAAGGTAAGTTAACGATTGGTAATAAGCTAGAGAAGATATTTATAGATAAAATTTAAAAGCGCAAGTTGCCCTATTTGCGGAAAATATTTCACGAAACAAAACGTCAAAAAATTATCGCAGTATTTGCCGCTGCAGCGACATAAAAAATTAGAGCGATAAATTTTGCATGTTGGTACTGTCAAAAGCCGAGCTACCTTGAATTACCACTAATAATGACATTTGATTGGTGCAATGTTGTGAAAAAACTGGCTCTCATTGGCTATAGCGTTAATGAGTGAAAGTTCCAAAAAAATTCCAAGAGATAAAAAATGTTTAGAACCCCTCAATGCATATGTCTGGATTTTCTCAAATTTTTAAATTACATATTTTTAAAGCGCTACAATCTCAAAGAAAGGGGTAGTTTTTCATATTTTTCCGGAAAAACTCGGTGAAAACGCATTTTACAGAAAAGTGACAAAAATAAAAAAGTCTTGTATTTCAATGATACATTCACCTGAATCTATTCAGATTTTTTTTTTTTCAACTTTTACATTTCCCCTCCCCCAGTTTTAGGAATTTTCGAGTGGCCATATCTCGAAAAATATGCATTTTTTGAAAAAAGTAAAAACATCTTATTTTGGACAAAGAAAGGTAAATATATTGTTTTTTTTTAAATTTTTTGACCAAATTCTACAAGTTACGGAACCTGTGATAATGGGGGTGTTATTTCCTACTCTAATCTTTTTTTTTTTTACTTTTTTATTAATATCATTACAAACACATTGCACAAGGTTTCATCAAAATCCATTCATTAGCACTTAAATTAGAAGTGAAATCCTCAGTTGACTGGACTACTGCATTTTAATAAATATAACGTTAATAAATACCGTTTTGTAGTGAACCGTATTGTATCTGTCATCTCAATTGGCCTTACTTGTTTAAAATTAATTCTTAGAAAATAATGTAGCCGGGATATTTATTTTGGTGCAAATGGAACGTCCCTTCAAAAATATTTTCGTTGAAATAAGCCTAGAGAGTTAAATATTAATCACGTAATTTAAATGAAACACTCATAATTCAGTAGCTCCGTTTGCCGGTTGTATTATGGATGACATAAAACGCCACGATCTAATAGACGATCGAAATTTATATTTTACTATTTGAGTTAGGCGACATCACGTTTCCGTTGTCAAATGTCACGCAATTTCCTCTGTTTACCAATTCAAATGATAATTTTACATATAAAAATGTGATGTTAAATAAGAGTGTCTTTATAACAATGAATGGTTTACCCAATATGAGAAATTTTCTCAAAAACTAACTTTAGTTTATCTGATTTATAATTAACTATAAATAAATAGTATATTATTCAGCGATAATTATTGCTATTACTCGGGACACAGTGGGCCGAATATTTCAAAAAGTGGCCAAAAATCTAATTTTGTCATAGGCCGATTAACAATCACATATGTAATGGGGGAAAAATAATTTAAAAAATAAATGTCAACAGGGGTAGCTTTTGGGGGTTGTTTTTTTGAAAAATTGTGTATTTCGGCTTTTTTCGGTTGGACTTTATAGCAAGCCGTTTGAATAAGACCCAAATACTAATTAAAAATATATTTACTTACCATCGGTGTTGCGTCAATTTGACGCCCGGTAGTGTGTTCTTCTACATCATCATCCACCTACTCCCAAAAACAAAACAAAAACAGAAAAAAACTAAATCAATCAATCAAAAGAAATCAATCCAAATCTCTGATAGAGAATGAAGGAAAACACAAGAATCAGAATAAATTTTTAACTTTTTAATTGCGTTGTTAAAAAACGCATATTTTGTAATATTGCATGTAATAACTTTTTGCTTCATAATGTTGAAAATATTAATAATCCAATAGAAAAAGTATTAAAAGAAGTCTAAAAATGTTAAGTAATAAGGTTCAATTAATTGGACGACGCGATGGTGAAATTTTCTACCTAATTTGTAGCGATCTTTTTTGAAGGTGGTTCTATTTTTTTCCCATTTTTTTTTTTTAAATAACAATGTAGGTAAACTATTAAAGTCGAGAAGATAATCGTTGCCAATGAAATCATTTATCATTTTGGATGCTTTACCTTTAACAATCAAGACTTAACTTCAGCTCAGGTTGCAAGCTGATAATTAACACTTTTTTTGTTAGTGCTCATAAATTACCCAGAGGGGCACTTTAATATTTAAAGATATTAATAGCGCAGTTCTCGAAGTTAACTATTTTAAATGTAAGTTTGAATTAGTTTTGAAACGCGTTTATATTCGTTTGCAACTTTAGCTGACACTCTGCGACTATTACAAGAAGCTAGGAAAATTTATTATGAAAATATGTAAACTAGAGTAAACAACAAACTTGACTTTAAATAAAGTACCTTTAGATGGCTTTATAGTATATAACTGGAATAATAAACAGCATGGAACATATCCTTGTTTAATTTCCTGCTGAACTTTTAATTTCAATTTTCTCGTTTTTTAATTTTTAATGAAACTGAAACTTTTGCAGCGCAGCTTTATTTCATGTAAACCTTTGTTGCTCTATAGATAGATTCATTTATAGTAAATCAAATTTGTTTTAAATTATGTTGGAGCAATGCGCCAAGTGAAAAGAGATTTTCCGCTAATAGGAAACGTGAACTGGGTTTAGACCGTCGTGAGACAAGTTGGTTTTACCCTACTGATGACTCGTTGTTGCGATAGTAATCCTGCTCAGTATGAGAGGAACCGGACATTTTAGTTAATAGTAGAGTAAAATCTGGAAGTAAAGTCGCTTAGTTTTCGAGAAAAAAAAAACCGGCGTAGAACCAAACCAGACTTCGTGGGATTCTTTAGTAAGATAATCGTGTACACGAAATCGTTTTTTACGACATTTTTCGGTAGTCGAGAACTTTTTTATTTCGGAAAAAGTCAAAAAAATAGATTTTTAATGAAATATGTTTTTTAACGTCTCCACCGCTATATCTCTGAAAATATTTGTGCTATCAAGCTATTTTTTTTTAGATTAAAGTAGACACAATAGCGCTTCGAACAACGTCCCACGTGAACCCGATTTATTTTTTTTTAAGTTGGTAAAATAATAGGAAACTCAAACTTGTTATTTTCAGTAGCGTAATTTTAGGCAATCGAGAAAAAAGTTTATTTATGAAAATTTGTATATACATGCTGCGTACAAATTGAAGCCAATAGTTGAAAAAAGTTTTTAGGATAAAAATTTTTCATGTCCCGTTCATAGTATTGACTCAGCGATTTTTTTTTACGGACCAAAATCATATTCTTGCGCCCTCGGCTGTAGCAAGCCTGCCGACTGCAACGATCTGACGATCCCAGTCGGGGTGTATATAGTAGTTTAACTTATATCAATAGGTACAAAACCAGTAGTGATCAAAAGCATCTAGGGGATCAATATTATTGTTCAATATTTCATATATTGTACAGTAGTATTGATCATATGTTGTTAATATTAAGAAATTGTATAATAAATATTAAATAGTCTCCTTTTAATAATAAAAAGGCAGGTGGTGGTAGTAGTACAGTACCTAGAGGTAAAAAATATGCAAAACTTCGAAGTAATGTCATATTGAACGGATTTCGTTCATTTTTGGCAGTATAATAGTAAATGTTTCACAGAAAAGTTTCTATATTGAGCGGGGGCTTGTTAATTGATTTATATTTTTTAAGTGCCACCCCCTTTGTGGCACTTAAAAAATATATGAAGTACAATCATATTTTAAGAAGAAAAGGTTTTATGCAATTTTTCACATAAATTAATAGTTTTTAAGTTATAACGACTTCAAAATTGCGGTTTTAGCTTAAAAAAAGGTATTTCTAAACGGCTTTCGTCAAGTATCTCAAAAAGTATTACTTTATCGAAAAAATGTTATAGACCAATTACAGAAAGTACAAACTGGGAATTAATTATATTTTTTGTTTATTGATGTAGGATTAATAATTTCGTTAAGATAACTATTTAGAGTGAGAGTTAAATATCTCAGAAACTGTGACACCTACGCCAAGGATACTAATAGATACAATAATAGTTTATTAATTAAGCTCTTAACTATTTTTTTATTTGTTTATGTAGCATAAAAAACGAAGTTATGTCCGAAGCAATGTCCGTCTACACATTATTTTAATAACAACGTCGCCATTTTGTTACTGTAATTAGCCAGTAATTAAAAAAAAAATAATTTCAAACACGGTTTCTCATTAATATACAGCATGACGTAGATGCTCAAATTTTTTGGTTCGTATACAGCACTTGCTTTAGAAAAAATACAGTTTAAACTATAAAGGTATTTTCGATAAAACGTATTTTTTTTCCTATTCCAAATACCTCAATAAATATTATTTCTGTTCAAAAATGTGTAGAGACCAAAAATAAGCTCATAAACTAATAATGAATTGCGCTTGTTTATTTATTTACATAGATTTAATAGTTTCGGAGATATGAGTTTACAAATGGCATCCGAACGTTCATAAGACGAAAAATGCAGTTTAAATGTTAAATATCTCAGAAATTGTGACGCATGCTAAGAAAGGAAATTAAAGACAATTAATTGCGCTTTCAAGTTATTTTTTACTCGTTTTGTTACTCTAATTAGCCAATAATTTAAAAAAATTATCTCAAATACAGTTTTTCGTTAAAATGTAGCATTACCTAAATGTTCAAATTCTTTTTTGCTCATTTAAAGCACTTGCTTTAGAAAAAAATGCATTTTAAACTTTAAAGGTAATTTCGAAACCCTTGGGTACCCAATATAAACTTAAATATTTCCGAAATTATTGATCCTACATCAATAAACAAAAAATATAATTAATTCCCAGTATGTAGGGTGCTTTCTGTAATTGGTCTATAACATTTTTTCGATAAAGTAATACTTTTCGAGATACTTGACGAAAGCCGTTTGAAAATACCTTTTTTAAAAGCTTTTATTTTAAGCTAAAATCGCAATTTTGAAGTCGTTATAACTTAAAAACTATCAATTTATGTGAAAAATTGCATGGAACCTTTTCTTCTTAAAATTTGATTCTATTTCAGCTCCAATAAATATATATATTTTTTAAGTGCCACCCCCTGAGAGGGGGTGGCACATTTTTTATGAATGATATCTAATTTTTTAGATGACAGTAAGCAACTCCACCCCAACCTAGAATGCCATATATTAATCTAGATTCAACTAACGCTACTTCTACGCGACTAATCTGACCAACCCTGCATGCGAGGTGTATTAATTGCGTCCCAATGTCGCGGTTTGCGCTGATTAAAAAAATCGCTGTTGCCAAACGGTACACTATAGGAAAAAACTTTTGTGATTATTAGGCTTTATTTTCTTCGCTGCATGTATGCAAATATTTTCAAAAATAAAAAAGTTTATCGATTGGTGAAGATTTCAGTACACAAAATATGTATTTTTAGTTTATTTGATTTTTAGAGAAATGAAAGTGCGAATTGTGCCCAAACCGTTTATATCGGTAAAAGCGCTACAGTGTGTGCTTTAATTTGACACAAAACAAATTTCGGTACCTTTAATAGTTTTAAAGATATGGCGGTGGAAACAAAAAAAAAACAATTTTCTCTAAAAATACATTTTTTTCACTTTTTATTGATTTAAAAAGTTCGAGACCACAAAAAAATGTCGTAAAATATGATTTCATATGCCCGGTGACATACTCAAAGGAACCTAATATGTTTGACCTGGTTCTACGCCAAAAAAGAAAACGGCACGATAGACTTACGAAATCGCTGCTCTATAAACATTTTCTTTGACAATCCTATCATTTATGTACAACGAAATATGTTTCAGTTTGGGCATATCGTTTTATGGGTTTTTAAGGTAGACAATTTTGATAGGATAGGAAATCTGTATGTGGAAATAGTGATGCCTTAGGCAGCGGTTTTTAGAAAGTGTAATTAAAATCGATTTCTTGCAGAATTTACCAATTAATAAATTAATAGTTTAAAAAACTAAAAAAACCACGCTTTTATAAATACTGCACTAAAAAGCAAACAATAATCATCGAACCTGTTCTCTCTGTCTACCCCGTAAGGGCCTTAATGTAAGCCGTGTTTGTAATAAGTATAATATTTGTGTATAAAATATTATATATGTATATATATAAACGCTGAAGACATCATTAGATTAAATGAAAAGCGCTCCACGCTTTTATACTCAAATATTATAATTAATTACAAACACGACTTACGGCCCTTACGGAGTAGCTAGAGAGAACAGATTCGATGCTTATTTTTGCTTTTTAGTGCAGTGTTAATAATAATAATAATAATAATAATTCTTTATTCTCAATTAATTGTATAAAGGAAAAAATAATACAAGTTATTGTAGGGAGCGTCAGGTTAAGAACAAACAATACATGCACAAAGTTATATAATATACATACAAATATTACATACACAACGATTATTGTATATAACTTCATTGGACAACATATATGTGTATAATACACATAAAACAAAACAAACACAGTTAAAGGCAACTTAAGTTTAACGTTAATTAAAGAAAAAATCTTCAAGAGTGTAACAGTTTTTATCAATAAGTAAGGTTTTGAGCCTTTTTTTTGAAAATAGTAATGTTTTGAGAATTTTTTATCTCAGTTGGCAGAGCACTGAATATTTTGCAACCGTTAAAATAAATACTTTTTTGATACCGTGCTGTCGAATGTTGATTATTTTTAAATCTTGTGGAGTAACTGTGGCCAGTCAGATATTTTTGAAATGTTTGCAAATTTTTATAAACAAAGCAGCCCAGTTCATAAATATATGTACCAATTAGTGTTAAAATTTTTAAATCTTTGAATGCTATTCTGCAGGATTCTCTTTTTGACACCTTAGTTAATATTCGCAGTGCATATTTTTGTAGGGTAAAGACACGTTGAGAGTAACTACTTATTCCCCAATTAATGATACCATATCGCATCTGAGAGTGAAAGTTTGCACAATAAAGACTAATTACGATATTTTGACTACAGTGGTTTACTAGTGATCGCAACGCATAGCAACAAGTGCGTAGTTTATTACACAATTCATCAATGTGAATATCCCATTTTAAGCCAGAGTCAAAAGTGACTCCTAAAATTTTACCTGAGTGATGGCATGTTGAACAGGTTAGAATTTTGGATATTTAAATTAGCTTGCGAAATTTGTTGCTTGAAAAGTATCGAGGTAGTTTTTTGCTTATTTAAATTGATTAGGTTTTTTTCAGACCAGAGAATGCATTTTTTATATATTTTTTCTGCCGAATTTATTGCTTCCGTGCCGTTGCTTTCCGTGATTAGAAAATT
This sequence comes from Rutpela maculata, assembly GCA_936432065.2. Taxonomy (NCBI): domain Eukaryota; kingdom Metazoa; phylum Arthropoda; class Insecta; order Coleoptera; family Cerambycidae; genus Rutpela; species Rutpela maculata. Next base: position 385,714,699 of record OW386285.2, on the reverse strand, counting down.
TGTATCGTCACTCGTCAGCATAACATACTATTTGTAAATTCTCAATTGGCTTTGAAAAATAAACTAGATCATTAGCAAAAATAATGTATAATAGAGGGCCCAGGATGGAGCCTTATGGGACATCCTGGGTTACCTTCCTGGGTTCACTTTTGACATCACTGATTTGAACAACCTGATCTCGATTGCTTGGGTATGATTTTATAAATTTTAATGGCCCTCTAATTCCATACCTGCATAATTTTTCTAAAAGCAATTGATGATCTACGCAATCGAAAGCCCGGGAAAAATCAATAAATAGGCCAAGTGGGCACATTTTTTTGTCAAGTCCATTTACAATTTCTATATGAAGACTACTTAAGGCCGTATCAACACCCCCCGTTTTTTACAAAACCATGTTGTTCCGGTGAGATTATGTTATTATGTATGCAAAAGTTTGCTAGTTGACCATTTACGGCTGATTCGTATATCTTGGAGAAGCTTGATAGTAATGTAATAGCTCGATAATTTTCGTACAAGTTGTCGTCACCTTTCTTATATAAAGGACTGACCCTTATATTTAAGGAGAGAATTTTGGCACTTTTATGTAAAGAATCCGACTAAATATTTATGATCTGCGACCTCCAAAAACCCCAAACATTGATTTTCATACGAATCAGACCATAAATTACAAAACTTATCCTCCATTTTGAGGCCACCGTTTTGAATTGTTAAATTTGGACCGGATAGTTGTAATCTGCAACCTAGATAACCCACAGATACCGATTTTCAGTCGAATCCGACGATAATTGATAAAACCTATCTGCCATGTTCACGCCGCCATCTTGAATTTTTAAGTTTTGATCACATATTTGTTTTCTACTTATCAAGCTCTTTCTTTTGATTTCCATATCAAGGGGGTTGTAAAGAAAACGATAATCGCCATCTTGGGGTGTCGGCCAATTTGAACATATTTAATATTTATTATACTGTATTGTATTGTTATCAGAGCTACACACGCAATTACCAAGTTTCATGATGATACAATAAATAAAAGTGGGTGAAATTCAGTTCCTTAGACTTTTTACTTACATACGTACATAGATAGATAGTTACAGGTCGACCTAATAAAAGCGTGTTAAAAATGAGTTTTATGAGCGAAACTGGGTGCTGGCGCGCTGAGCAAGATTAGGGCGCACACACAGAGCTGGGTGTGCAATAGTAGCACATATCAGTTTTATCGGCGCTTGGAATTACTTTTTATACATAACATACAGAATATTCCAGTGACAGGGGCAAGATTTCTTGGACGTAAAGAGCAGATAAGGTAGAGCAAAAAGTCTATAATATGTTCCAAACCTTTTATTTTCGAGTTACGTGGTGTAAAAGTGCGATAAAAATTGACATCGAAAGTTTGAAACATTTCAATGTGAAATAATTTAACCACCGAATTAAATTATGTTCAAAATTATATCCGTTTTGTTTATTTACTGAACTTGTTTAATAAATTTAATTCTTTGTTTCAGGTATGTCTGTGCTGATTATAAAGAAGATTATTAAGGCAAGTAGAGTAAGAATAATGATAATAAAACCTAAACATTTGGATTATTTTAGATGAAGAATTAATTAATTATTAAATATAATAGTCAATCTGTCATTGCACCCTTGAATAACTCCTACAAGAAATTTTTTGTTTGTATAATGTAGTGTAGTAGTAGTGTAGTACAAAAATTAATTAATGTTTTGCACAAAAATATCGTTGCCCCTACGGTCGCCATGTTGGAGAAATGACGGCCAATATTGGTTTTTCGCGATGATCTCCTTTTCCGTTAGTTCTACTCTAAAAAACCGCTGCCCAAGGAATCACTACTTCCACATCCAGATTCTCTATCCAAGTCACTCAGTACGAAAAAACTTTGTATGTGAAAATAATTGTTTATGGAACTTTAATAATATAATATTTGAAATCCTCTACCCCAAAAACCCATAAAACGATACCCCACATCGGTAGTGGGGTGGGGGTGGTGATAGGGGGGTGGTAGTGGGGGGTGGATGAAGTAAAAAAATATTTTGAGGTTTCTGGTTCCTGTACATACACTAAATCACAATTTTTTTTCATCCCCTTTAATAAGGAGGTGGGGGTGGTAATGGGGGTGGCTAATGCCAAAAATTTTTTTGAGACCTTAGCTTCTCTTGTATATACTAAATACCAATTTCATGGACTCTTACCTGCTTGATTTACCCATTTACCCCAAATTTACCCCAATTTACCCCCCAACCCTTCGACGGAACAAGACGAAAATATAATCTAGTTCTAGATCTCGTTAAAGTACATATGTGTACCAAATTTCAAGTCAATATCTTAAACGGTTCCAGAGTAAACGTGCGCACAAAAAAAAGTTACAGACAGACCGACAGACAGACAGACAGACAGAAATTTTTTTTTCGCTCAAACTTAAAATCTCGACGTTTCATGATATTTTAAGCCTATTTGGACAATAAAAATTTTAAAAAAATCTTTTGTCGTTACTATACTTCCACTGGATGTGGAAGTAATTAGGCATGTAGGAAATTTAAAAAACTACATTTTTATTTAAACAGTTCTTCTCTACTGTTAATACTAATAATTAGTTATTATCGATATTGTGGATTGTAAAATTCTCCAAAACTGTTCTTTAAACAATTTTCTTCCATTACCAATTGTTTAAAAACCGCTGTCCAAGGAATCACTACTTCCACATCCAGATTTTCTATTCAAGTCACTCACAACGAAAAAAATTTGTAACTGGAAATAATTGTTTATGGAACTTTAAAAATATAATATTTGAAATCCTCTACCCCAAAAACCAATAAAACGATACCCCACATCGGTAGTGGGGTGGGGGTGGTAATGGGGGTGGATAAAGTAAAAAATACTTTGAGGTTTCTAGTTCTTGTACACACACTAAATCACATTTTTTTTTCATCCCCTTTAATAATGGGGTGGGGGTGGTAATGGGGGTGGTTAATGCCAAAATTTTTTTTGAGACCTTAGCCTCTTTTGTATATACTAAATACCAATTTTATGAACTCTTACCTGCTTGATTTACCTATTTACCCCAAATTTACCCCAATTTACCCCCCAACCCTTCGACGGTATAAGATGAAAATATAATCTAGTTCTAGATCTCGTTAAGGTACATATGTGTACCAAATTTCAAGTCAATATGTCAAACGGTTCCAGAGTAAACGTGCACACAAAAAAAAGTTACAGACAGACAGAAATTTTTTTTCGCTCAAACTTAAAATTTCGACGTTTCATGACATTCTAAGCCTATTTGAACAATAAAAATTGTTAAACAAATTTTTGTCGTGACTATACTTCCACTGGATATGGAAATAAAATTACAGCAGCTCGAAAATTCATCATTTTTCAGACTTCGAGCGGCTGCAATTTTGAAACAGTTAACCATGGAAGAAAACTGTTTACAAAAAAGTTATATCAAACTTTATAGTAGGCAATATTGATAATAAGTAATTATTGCATAGGAACAACGGGGACAGAGATAATTGCAATAATCTTTAATGAATCACGAATTTTCACCTTTGTGGCGGCTGTAAACCGTAAAGTATTAACAGTAGAGGAAAATTTTTGAATTAAATGTTATAGTTTTTTTTATTCTCTACAATACTGGTAATAGTAGTTCTAGAGTAGTAGTAACAGGAAAGGAGATAATCGAGAGAATCAGTAATTTTTTCAACATAGCGCCGTAAGTGCAACGAGCAACGATATTTTAATAACAATAATAATAATAATATAGTTTATTGTGCAATAAAAATAATACATAGTTTATAAATACAAACTTAATTACAATAAACGGGAAAATAAGTCTGAAAAGTATAAAAATATTTGTATGGCTTATTAGCTAATGTACAATATTTAAATGGTTATACAAAGTAGAAGTAGAAGAAACTAGGCACCGAAATAGCGGCAATAACAATAATAAGAAACAACAAAGACAATAGAGACAGCAACATCCACACCCACATCCCTCCCAAACCACTCCCCAAACATAAATGCAAGCACACATTTATGTTTGGGGAACGGTTTGGGAGGGATGTGTGTGTACATGACAATCTGCATATACCGGGTGATCATGATACACCTTCTTTTCTCCTTTAGTTTTGAAGATAATTGATTGAAATTTGGGATATCCTATATACATTATAAGCGGTACTTTTAACATACAAGTGACTTTTTTTCACTTTCGGTTTCGCCGGAAGTGACATTAACTTTCTATTTTTAAATAGAACACCCTGTATATTATTGCATTTTTGAATCCAACGATACCAAATAAGTGACATTTTAAACGTGAATATTTTTTATAATATAATTTTTAGTTTTTCATTTAAGTATGCCATGACGGTTCAAATTTATTCTAAATGACCCGTGTAATGCTAGAAAAATCGAAATCCCGTCAAAAATACTAAATTACGTGATTTATGAGCAAGTAAAATTCATCAAAATGGTTTTTGGGGCAAAACTCAATTTTTTCAAATGGAACAATATTGTACCATTTATTAGTACTGTTAATAAGGAATTTATTCTTATGTCGTATTAAAATGTGCGATAAATACAAACAAAATTACAGCTAAAAGAAAATAAGAAAAAACAATTTTGTTCTAACTATCTTGTTATACATAAGGTGGCTTTGGAATATAAAAAATGAACACAACACATTACAATTGTTCAAAATGCTGTCTATTAACGTCAATGCACTGAACTCGCATAGCTGTTTCTCGAAGAACGTTCGCCAATTGCTGGGCCGTTATGCTATTAATTGCGCGTCTTGCTCCAGGTCCTCACGGGTTGTAAGGGCGGTTGCGTAGACAATATTTTTTAAATAACAAAGAAATCAAGTGACCTTGGAGGCCACTTTTAAGTTTTCTCCGAATCTCTGTTGAAGCTAATCAATTACTATCCGTGAATTATGGGGGGGAGCGCCATCTTGTTGCAAATACATTCTCTGTTCTAAATCCAAGGGTAACTCATTTAAAATGTAATACGACATATGAATAAATTCCTTATTAATAGTACTAATAAATGGTACCACGGTACCAATATGGTTCCATTTGAAAAAATTGAGTTTTGCCCCAAAAACCATTTTGATGAACTTTATTTGCTCATAAATCACGTAATTTAGTATTTTTTACGGGACTTCGATTTTTCTAGCATTACAGGGGTCATTTAGAAACAATGGGAACCGCCATGGCACACTTAAATGGAAAACTAAAAATGATATTATAAAAAATATTGACGTTTGAAATGTCACGTATTTGTTATCGTTGGATTCAGAAAATTATGCAGAATTCAAAAATGCAATGACATACAGGGTGTTCCATTTAAAAATCGAAAGTTGTGTCACTTTCGGTGAAACCGGAAGTGAAAAAAATCACTTATATGCAGTGATGTGAGTGTGTCATATGACCCGGTCATGACCGTTTGTCATGACCAAAATGACCGTCATGTCACAATCAAAATGACGTCATGACCATTCTAACCTCAAATTTTATCTTTAATACTTAATTTGTAAATTGGCAGTTTACTGTGGGAGATCTTGAGGAATTGTGAGAATTCTACATCAAAATTTCACCAATTTCATCAATGTAAAGTCAATAAAGTAACATTATTGTCGTTTCATTAATTGATAATAAATAGCAGCATTTTCTGTTTCCTGGTCTGGTGATCTGGCAAAAATAACGCATGTTTGGAGGTTATAAGTTGCGCATGTTTATTATTTATTAATTTTTCATTTTTTCAGCGGCTGCAATGAGAAAGAAAGGAACAGTTTACGAGTATTGTTCGAAAAATCTCCGCAGAACCTCCAATCAAAAAATCCGAACATATGAATGTAAATTTGGTAAAAAAAGAATATGTATTGCACTCAAAGAAAATGATAGCTAAATTTTACCAAAAAGAGCATATGAAATCTCGCCTATCTAGTTTCATAGTTAAATCAATCAGTAAAGAATAGTCATACAACTTTTTTGTTTTCGTAAACAAAATAGTAGTTTAATAATCATATCTTCTTGTAACAAATTAAATAGTACAATGACTTTTTTTTTATGTTCACTAACCATTTTCAATTTGGTCTACAATTAAATAGTACAACGACTTTGTTTTTTGTTCACCAACTAATTTTTAGGTTGATCTACACTTTATTGTATGATGAAGTTTTTTTGGTTAGCCAAAATCTCAGTATTGAGACATCAGACCACCCAAACCAAAGATTAGAGATCGTTTATAAGATCCATCCAAATATATCGATGATCCTTGAGAGAATTTGGACACTGCAATCATGTTATTAATTTTCTATAAATTCATAAGAGTGCAAGATAATGCATGATGGATTATTGTTAGTGATTTGTATGTGGCGTCATCTGGGAATAATTTCTGTAATAGACTACGTGGTAAGCAAGCAAATTTTATGGTAATTCTTTTAGAACTTCTAGAAGACGACAATAATATTGGTTTGTCTACCAAGTACAATAGTACAGCGAACTAATACTGGGTTAGAATTACAATTCAATAATAGTTAAAAATAAAATATGCTATTATCTAGTTTAATTTGACAGAATTCAACAAAATAATAGTCAGACGAACAAAATAATAGTCTTATTCATCTATTTTTTAAGTTAATGTTTGTTTTGTTGTACTTCAACTTTTTATTAATTAAAATAACAATCACCTCTTGTTTAAAAATACCATCAATATAGTTTGGTTTAATAAAATTAACGATATTGTTAGTTAACCATTTTTTTTTGTTGAATTTACCCATACTATTTCTTTGAGTGTGCATGCCATTGGAATGGCAAAGCATTTAGTAAAAAATTGTGGTAGATGGTCCAGATCAGGTGGAAATCACATTGAAAACTGAAATGAAATTTAGATCCACTACCCATTCCGAGATGCAGCGGACAGTTCGTGTTCAAGATAACAGCGGTGCCTCTACATCAACTACTTCAAATATTATAACCATCCAAAACCAAAATTCGGACGATCTCATTGCAATATCTGCACCTCCAGCAAGTCCAGCGACTTCGTCAGGCTTTCGCAATCGTCCTGAATCTTCCGCATATTTTTCAAGACCGACAGTGTATTCTTTTATCGATCACATGACAGAATTTGAAAAAACATTGATCTGGAACCAATTATCAAAGGCGATTCTGCACCTCTACATATAACCGAAAACAAGTATTGAGTTGACGTCTTCCAAAAATGCAGACCTTCCTTCACACTACCATCTCGATTTATGCTCTCAAACCCACTTTTGACTGAGATTTTTAAAAAGACGTCGAACAGTCGGTTATCGATTTAGTATCGAATGCTTATTTTTTTTTTTTTATAATAACCTGTTTAGTAGAAAACAAACCGATTATTTTTATTGAAACTAGTCATAAAAAGTCATATGACGGTCATTTGTCACAATTTTTTTTATATCACTGCTTGTATGTCAAAAAGTGCCGCGTATTAAGTATATAGGAAGGATATCCCAAATTTCAATCAAATATCTTCAAAACTACAAAACTTCAAATCATGATCCTGTTACACCCGGTATACGTTTCTTCCTCGGGAAACGGCAATAAAAGAACCTTTCGGCACGTTCAGTCTATTTGGATCTCTCTGTATACAATGTATACATTTGACTGTAAATTGAAGAAGTATAACTTTTCGCAAATTCTTGTAAAGTCCCACTCTGCCTTGAAACTTTGCAATTAAATTATATTTCCATATAGTCCGGGGTCCAAGCGCTCCAAAATAAAGATGACCTGTTCCGACATGACGTACAAATGTTGATATAAGTAATGAAGAGAGCATTACCTGGGGCACTAGAAAACACTTGTCGGATTAGTTTTTGCTCTTGCGCAACTTCAGAAATCGCAAAAAAGATTGCGAATTGATAATTACAAAATTATGTTTTACAATGGTTATTCTCCGTTAAAACAAAAACTATGTAACCTACCGATCTGATTTTTGGTATGTATACTCAAAAGATATACGTGATTTTAACTAAGCTATTGGTATTTTTGAAAAGAATATTTTTTTTTTGGAAAAAAAAATTAAAAACAAAAGGTTGATATTTACGTTCTAAAAATTTCGATATGCGGCAACTATGTTAAATTTATGAAATTCTTATATACAATTGCTTACCAAATATAGTCCATATATTGAAAAAGTTTTTTTAAAAAAGATCCTGTCGATAACGTATACAGTTTTTTGTTTATGATTTTTTTATGAGGCGCGTAATTATGCAGCATTAAAATAAAAATAGTCTACACGGTACAGTGTAACAGTAAAAAGCACAATATTGTTCAATATAATTGGAAATTTGAATTACTTTATGTTAATAATACAACAAAACGAATGAAAGTAGTAGTCGGGCGTTGCCGATTGCGACCACTCATTTAAAAAAATAATATTCGATACAAAGTAAATTGTGTGTTCGAGCAAAATGTTAATCAAATAGGTATAATTGGCCATGCCCGAATACAACTTCTACTTGTTTTTATATTGTTTAAGAAATAAAACATTAGTGAGAAATATTATTTTAGGTATTTAGCATATTTAATAGAAAGCAGAAATGGGAGATATTTTAAATAAAATATTAATGTTGTATATTATGTAATTTTTGTGTATAACTATTAGTCAGAATCACTACCATTATAAAATGATGCGTATTGCTTTTTCCCTTAAAACAATTTTCAGGAAAAGCAGCACACGAGCACGCAACTGAATACCACTCACAAGAACATTTTGTGTCGCATTTTATTTTACAGTTGCACTTTTTAATTTAAGTTCAGATAAACTTTTTTTTGTCGACATTATCGGTACCAGCTCCTGATTTCCAATTCTGCATCCAAAATTTTGTGCAAAAGGTAATTTGAATGACGGTTCACAACACTGTTTAAAAAAAAGTAATATTTGCAACATGTTGTTGAAAAGCGTCTTCCGTCGGTGGGAGGGAGCGTAAATCACTTTTATTAAATTATTTTACCTTGAAAATATTTGCAAAAAACTGATGTGGGGGATGTAAGATAAGTAATGGAATACATTAAGACAGATTATGGAATTTTTCTCTGTTTGTCTGTTTGAACGCGCATCACGCAGAAACTACTGAACCAATGACGTTCATCTAAGCTTGGAGTAACATTTAGTTCTTATTTCATCGAAATCGGCCTGAACTAAGCCAAGTTTTATGAAAATGGGTCTAGTAGAACACGAGATACAGCTTGATCTCTACAATAAGCGTATTTGCATGGCATAAACTTTTAAGATTAAACTTCTGTAATATCCCAGAAAATTCGAGAGTACTCTGGAATATTCCAGAAAATTTGTGAGTTTTCTGAAATATTTCAGAATGGTGATTCTACCTCAAACGTCGTTTATAAAGAAGCTTTTTAGTCAATTTCAAAATTCCACGCGAACGTAACCGCGGGCATAGCTAGTAAATAATAAATATGACCCGCAAACAATAATCAATCGATTTAAACAACCAAACACAAATAGTTTTTAATAATGTTAAAATGTTAAGACAAATAACTTCACACTATATACATAAGTACATACGCCTAGCAAACATAATCATACCAGCCAATTCCACTGTAAACTGTTTTCATGCGCTTTATGAATTTTGGGAGAGCTGTCGCCTTTATTACATGCGCCGCATCGTGCACCCATTTTAAAAATTCACAACTCGAATACTATATGCAATATCAACTTAGTTCTTGTCTTAAAAACATTTTCAATATATTGGGTATGTTTGTTAGCATAGTTTATACACAAAAAATTTAAAATTGAAGTACTTGTTCGTATGTTGAAATTCTTACTACAATATTTTATAGTTACAGATTTCATATTTTTTTCCCAAAAAAACTAAACATATTTAAACAATGCCATCGAGCCTCATCCAAGCGCTTATGCCTTTAGTGTATACTATAAAAAAATTAGATGGATAGCACTCATAGTTTCTTTTACATTACGTGTTATGTATTAAAAAACATTTTTTTAGGAATTATCATTTCGTCTCTTCTCTTATCATTTAAGAAGTTATGCAAGAGCTGATAAGAATCCGACAAGTCATTTCTGGTGTCATATATAACCCTTTTTGCAAATCTGAAGTTGAAAAATGTACGTCATGTCGGAACAGGTTACTTGGAATTTAGAGCGATTTCGTACTGTTGGACCCCAGACTAATATCCATAAAATTTTGCCAGCTTAATACCCACATTAAAAATTATATCCACTGTACGTAACGCGAAATCCCTGTCTTTGTGAAATAGATTATTATGAAACGTTCATCATAAGTATATTATTATAACAAATCACATAGCAAAATGGTACGCTCAGTAAATTATTAACGATGTACAATTATATATAAATAATTGATACCTGACTCTACAACATGTCACATCCAGCCTTCGTATGATAAACAAATTAGAATAATCCGAAATAATGGTGTTACATACAAATTCACCCTCTGGCTCTATTTACTTTTGTATTAGTATATAAACCGCCATTGTCAACATTGATTTCCAGCTGTCCTAATTATATGAAAATTTATGGGTTCCCCACATTTACCGACTAACTAGTGCACCAACTAAAACTAGTGTTAAATTAATTATATGTGTATTAATTAAATATCATCAGAAAGATAACATTAATTTATTATTTCTCGTTTTGGTAAATTGTTTACAAAACGGAGAGATTTTATGGCTTGAGCCGAGAATAAAGAGCCAAAATTCGATCACGGGGTGTGCACTTGGAGATATAATTTTGAAGATGCCATTCTGGCCGCAATTGCAAAAAATGATTTTTTAACATTTCTTAATGATTTTCAAACCAATGGAAAGCTTATTCTTTCTAGATTCAGGCGCTGCCAAATTATTCTCGAAATTGCTGTTAACAAAAAATGCTACAGAAATTGTTTAAACAAAGTATACCGAAAAGTGCAGCATTATAACATCGAGGTATTTTAAAAACTGTTGCAGATAAACGTGTATAGTTGCCCAGAATGTTATAAGACACGTAAAAAATCACAAAGCTTTGCCGCGAATCCCCTCAGGATAGAGCGGGGCATGCCTTATTTTTCTACAGCATATTAAATAATAAATATAATGTATTACTTAATACATAAAACATCATTATTCTCATGTAAAGTGTGTTCTGGCATGATTAAAATAGGAAATTAACGGAAACACACCTGTATCAATTATAATTTCAAAATATTTTGATATAATTACGCAACTCCCTCCTAACGGTTACTATAGCAACTATAACCAGCGTTAGGTCGTCAGATATTTTAGGAGGGAGTTGCGTAATTAGGTATATCAAAATAATTTGAAATCATAATTGATACAGGCGTGTTTCTGTTAATTTATTATTTTAATCATGCCAGAACATACTTTAAACGAGAATAATGATGTTTTAGGTATTAAGTTATTTAATATGCTGTAGAAAAATAAAGCATGCCCCACTCTATCCTAAGGGGCTTGGCGGCAAAGTTTTGAGATTTTTTACGTGTCTCATAAAGTTGAGGGAAACTATACTTCTATGATATGTAATCTAAAAAAAAACAACAAAGCAATTTTTAGTGAAAGAATTTATATTCGCTGCATTATTTTGTAAAATATACGATTGCTTTTATACAGTACTGTGTTGTTTTCAGCTGCGTGTTTTGGGTGATGTACAATGTACTTGCAAATCTCGCGCTTCTGCCGAGTTGACTGGCTGTTTAGACACAGAGATGCAGTATAGTAACAAATCTTATGATTTGACAGGCAGTACTAAGAGCTGCCTATCAGAAAATTCTTTGGAAAAATGCTACTGCGATAAGTCCAGAATATCCCAGTCCAGTTGATTTTGGTTGGGACTTGAAAAATAATATGTTTATCCGGGGTTTGGACTTATATGGAAAACCTGAAGAACCTGAAAAATTCAGGGAATTTTAAAAATCCTAAAAGAGTCATGGAAGTTTCAGGGAATTTTAAAAATGTTGCAAAAATCAGTGAATTTTGTGTCAGAATACCTATGGAAAATAATACACTGCTTAGGAAGTCCCACTGTTATTTAAAATTATTTTTAAATTACAACTTTTTATCAAATTAAAAATTAAAAAAAAGTTATTTGATTATCTAAAATGACCTTTGATATAAAATAGTTATTATTATGAGTCTTTGAATAACATTTTTTTTGTCATGGAAAACCTGTAAAATTCGGGGATTTTTTCAGGTACGTAAAGTCTGAACTATGTTATTAAAAAAAAACACATTTTTTTTTAAACACATCAAAATTTTGCATTTCATGTCATGTGTCAAAATTCATCCAATCAGTAAAAGATTACAGCGATAACACGCATACATGTGATGTTATCAGGCAAGGCATACATGATATGTTCAAATGTCAGATTAAAATTCAACAAATGTCAAGTCGAAAATCAATTTATAAAAATGTCACAAAGGTTTGGTAAACGATTCAATTAATCAAATTGTATTAGAAAATACACCCAAAAACACCATTAAAAGTAAAAACGATACGTGGAAAATGATCTTAGAATTTTGTTCGATCAGAAAATACGAATTGAGTAAAAAATTATCTTACCGAATACACCTCGAGCATTGATAAATACTCAAAATTTTGTCGTAGAGAATGCTTTAAGCGTGTTGCTTAAAAGTAATGCCGTCAGCCTACGGACGGCCTCGAACTATTACCAAGCAACACGCTTTCACCAGTCTCTATAACAAAATTATCTCGGTATTATCAATGCTCTAGGTGTATTATAGGTGATAATTATCATAAGAACGTATTGTAAGTATTTCACAGTATATTGTGGTGCAAGTTACCGGTCGACCAGAGCACGTGAGACATGCACTTATAAACTCAATACGATAGCTGAAACCAATGAAGCGCTGTACAAAAATAATCATATATTTTATAACAATACAGCTAATTCTTTTACTTAAAATTGCTTCATTCTTTTATACAATTTCTTTATCGTAAAAGTTTGCATCTACTTTTCTACCACTTTTTGGGGAGGTGTAAAGAAGTAGTATTTTTTTTTAATTTTTGGTACTTTTCTACCCTAACTTTGAACCGCAATATCTCAGGTTCCATTAATCGTACAAAGTTTAGCGGATGCTTATTTTTTATTATAGACGGTAATATGGCGTCAAAAAATGGATACTCTCTCGTTGTGTCAGTACCCCCGTTAAAAAGCTGCAGGAGAGGGGGACAAACAAGTATTTAGAATACATGTATGGTCGGGCTCGCGGCGTTTTCCGGTAAACGAAATTTGAAATTTCATGTGGTCCCACCCAAGGTCGTTTTGTCAGTAAGTGCCAAAATATGTTTTTTCATGAACCAAAAATTGCAAAAATACTTTTTACTGACATTTTTGCCGCGGCGTTTTTGACTTCCGGTAATTTCCGGACATTTTAAAAAAATAGCTTTCGCCGCTATGACGCGACCTACCGAAAGTCGTTTTTATTCTAACAAGGTGCAAATACTTCAGCGTGGAGTTCGAATTGTGCTTTCCGAGCGAACGGACGCGTCCGAAAAACTCTGCCATTAAAACGTGAAAACGCCCGCTAAAAGTCCGCTAAATTTGATAAAAATTAGGTGAATTTGTAGAGTAAATAATTCCGCGCAAATTGATATATCATAACAAAAGAACAAAATTGAAATAGAATTAATATTTGAAAATAACTAATACAGAGTATTTAGTGGCAGAACCGATAGTGCAGTGCTATGCATAAAGAAACAAGCTTAAAGGATCAGGCAATACACAAGAGGAATAGATAAGCTAAGTATCTTCTCATTTTTAAAGTACCACCCAAGTTTGTTTATTTATGTCTTAATGATTAACAAGTGTCTGCCGCATAAAACCATGCTTTTTAGGTCCAAGCCCTAGCTAAATACAAAGTGTAAAAAATATAACTTTTGAGGTGTCAAGTGAATAAATAGATAATTTCGTACATAATTTATATTTGTATCAAAAAGAATGTGTTTTGTGGTGTTGCATGTTTTTTATGCAAATTTTTAAGGTATCAAAAGTGAGTGATAGGTTTGGGGAATAATACACACCTGGGACGTGCGATTAGTGATTAATTTCGTACATAATTTGTGTTTGTATTAAAAAGAGTGTGATTTTGTGGTGTTACATATTTTTTTGTCAAGTAAGCGACAGGTTTGAGGAATAATACATATCTTGGGAGGTGCAATTAGTGATTAATTACGTACATAATTTGTATTTGTATTAAAAAGAGTGTGTTTTTGTGGTGTTGCATTCTGCATCATAAATGCTGTAATAAACTGGTGAGGGGCTGATTCAAGCGACTTTCTTCGTAAATATGAGAAGTAATTATGAAACCATCGACAGCTGTCACCGTAAACTTATAGCAAGGCAATAATGGTGTTATTCCTTGAGAAAAACAGAGTTTCTTAGACAAACAAGCGTTGACTTGGGTAATAAATGGACAATCTGATCAGTGGCGTACTATTGGCTTAATACGCCGTGGGCTGAATTTCTTGCAGTTCAATGAAAATGCATAGTTTTTCTCAGGAAATGGTATCTATACACAAGAATGATGAATCGAATACAGAACATAGGACCATAAAATCAAAGAAACGGGGGAACGAGTTAGGGGCAGTAAAGCGGCGGCAGAAAAAATGATAACACATACACGAGAAGAGGTATACCACGGCAACAGTGGAGATAAACTGGAGGAAGAAAAGAAAGCAAAAAATGAATGAATCAAATTAATACAAGAAGGCCCTTCAATAAGCCACCATCCAAGGAATAAATGCTAGAAATCACGGTAGTGATAATAATTAAAATTAAACTCGAAATAATCAATGAGGTATTATTGATATACTGCATCAGGGCTGAGTTCGCACATCACTTCAGCGGAGGTATGCCTAGTGAAGGTTTCTTTCAGAAAAATGGTGTTCTCTAAGAAAACACACACATACGTCGATAATCTCCTAATCGATTCAGAAGAAGAAGAAGAGTTGGACCGGGGGAGAGGAACACAAAATAGATGAATATTCCCTAAGAATACCGAAACAAATTGAAGTACCTAGGAACAAACCGGACGAACCAGCTGGAGCGGAGAGAAACAGTAAAGGAGAGAATCAAAACGGCACAAGGATAACATACCGTTCATTGAGAAAAATAAACTATCATGGGACCTTACCAAATGTATGTACATAGCCGTTATACGGACAACGATGATATATGGAGTCAAAAACGCGGCAACAACAAAAGCCAACAGAAGAAGTTTTTGAGAAGAGCAGAAAGGGCATCGTCCAACTGAAACAACAAGACGAAAACAGCGACACAAAACATCAACATAATAGAAATATACGCAATGAAGTATTGGGGACATACCCAAGAAAGGGACCCAACACATTTACTGAAGAAAGCGCTAGCATCGCACAGCAACAAACTAAAAATAGGGAGACCATGGTACAGTGGAGAACGACAATTGAAAGGATCAGGATCAACAAATGAACACCACTAACAAATCGCAAGGATATATACTCTACTACAATCGGAAACCGAGGAATCAGAAGACTCAGAAAAAAGAAGATTCGAAGAAGCAAAAACGCAAAAAGAGGAGCAAAAACACTCCATATTACGACACAACACGGCACAAGAAGAGTCAGAATAGGCAGAAGTCCAGAACCAAACACACAAAAAAGGGAGCTTAAACGCTCCCTCACGACACAATGCGGTAACGCATCTCACAAATACCTACACCTCCCATCCCACATTCCTTTACCATGCGCCATGTGGCTCTCGCTGCTGGCAACAAGCATGACCCTAATCCAACCCAGCGTGGACGTAGCAGGCCCAGCTGTATACCTGGAAGTGGCAGCAATGCCTACCGCCCGCTGGTAAATCAATCAATCAATCAAAAATAAGGTGCAAATACTTCAGCGTGTCCTAGATAAACACGAAATAATAGTTACTGGCATTTTTATGGCGGCTAAAAGTTTAAATATTCAAAAATACGTTCGCCAACCCCATCAAAAATAACGCGTTGAAGGACACGTTTTAACAGGGTTACTGACACAACCAGCGAGTCTCCATTTTTTGACACCGTGTTACGGTCTATTATAACAGTTATAAATTAGAGAAAAAACGTATTCTACAGTTTTTTCAATATTATAGTGTTTTCTAGTTACAACACAAAGAGTCAAGAAAATGACCCGTTTTGCTATTAATTGTTTTCCATACCGAATTGGTTTCTGCAAATCGAGGTACACTTTATTACGTGAAAATACACCCGAAAATACAGGCATTTTCTATTTAAATCCTTGTAGAACTTGCCTAATATCTGCATAGGTTGGATATGGTAATATCCGAGACTACCTGCCGGGCTGGTCAACGTTCATTTAAATTCTCTTACCTGTTGGCTTACCAATTAACATTGAACCTCGTTACTGTCAAGGGGAAGTGGCTATTAACGTATTTAAATAACATACTGAAGTGTAACCTGGTTTCCTGAAAATGTGGACCTCGCAGATCAATAAAACAATCTTCTAATGTTCTAACCAGTACAGTGTAAGTATTATAAGTAAACTTCAAAAGTGCATCCTTTTTAATAAATCCTCGCCTGAAACCTTTTGCGATATTATTAAATGTAAATAGTTTAATATTAATTTCATCCAGCTACGTCTGTTATAGTTATAAGGTCAGCAAATATCGCAAATAAGATTATTCTTTTAGTCGAGAGTTGGGCGATGATAATTTCGTTTTATTAAATTTAATTTTGTGGTAAAAAATTCAAACTCCGTCGAGATTGCATTAAAATTGATGGGTATTTTAGAAGGGCCGGCAAAATTTATTTTTTTGCAAGCCAGTGTTATTGTTATTATTTTAACCATTTTTTTCCGGTTCTACATCAAAATAATCCTCTCAAAATTTCAACGACTGTGCATTTTCCGAAGTAAAAATCTAATTGCGATCCACTAAGAACACAAAATTGATTTTGTTTTTCCGCTATTTTCATATAATTTGCCATCTCAATGAATTATAACTTATAAGCGAAGACCGCTTTAGTTGCTGTTTGTGCATCTACCGAAGCAATGCAAATAGTTTAAATGGCGGAATAAATATTCTGCTTAAATACAAGTTAAACAGTGAATTTCCCACGTTTTACGTTATTTAGTTAATGATTATGATTAGTAAGTAATACCGGGAATCGAGGTCGTACGTTCTTGTTCGCTCTGTCTGAACGCACCACATAATTAACTGATCCGTTGCAGATTATAGTAAATTCTGTAGATTTCGTGTGACCTGGCAATTTAAAACTATTTACGTTCGGTGTACTGAGATTTTGAACAAATATTGTATATTAAAGTTATGTAGTTATATTTTCCAGTAATTCACCAGACGTTGATAAGCTTGATTGGGGAACATACATTAATTTGAATTGATACATGTTTACAAAGTTTTTATAAAACCTCTAAGATAATTTAAGCAAATTGCTGATATTTTGCAAATTATACTAATATGTTTTTAAAAATGTAAATAGTCAAAAATCGGTGTTACGTCTAGATTTTACTCTATAAGATATCGAAACTTACCCGCTATCTTGGAACTCAAACTAAAGGCGAGATTTGTTGATATAACGCATCTATTGAAGTCTGTTAATTCAGCGAAATTCAACGAAAAATTTGACGGCATTTGTTAGATTAGATTAGATTTGAAAAAGGAGCTGGCTAATTGGCCTTGATCACCATTTTACTTAGAGCTCCTTATCCAGCTTTGTCTTTTGTATCAGAATCCATTGTCTTGATAAGGGCTCCTTGGTGTAGTTATATGCCCTTGGTTTCTCTTCGCCAAGTAGTTGGAACATCAGTCTGGCTAGGCCTTCGCAATGGCACAGCACATGTACTGAGGTTTCCTCTTCCTCTTGACATAATCTACACGTTGCATCCTCTACCAGGCCCATTAGACTCATCTCTTTATTAATCCTACAATGTCCAGTTAGAAGACCTACCATTATTCAATAGCCTTTCTGTTTTGGCGTAGTAAATCTTCCGTGAATTTGGCTGATCGTTCTTTAATTAACTTTTTGGCCTGTCTCTGTCGTAGGCAATTCTTCCACCACTCTAGAGATTTATTTTGTACCCATTCATTAATGAATGTTCGTATGCATGACAGCATTGACAGCCACACCGCAAAAGAGTTCGGGTCCTACTAGGGCCTTAGATGCGCCTTCCCAGGCCAGTTCATCAGCTTTCTCATTTCTCCTGTCACGGTTCACGGCCCCTGACCCATGCCATGGTCACTTTGTTCTGACTTTCCAGGTCCATAAGGGCATTTATACAATCCCTTACTAGTCTTGAATCGACCTGCATGGAATCGAGTGCCTTTAGCGCTGCTTGGCTGTCGTAAAAAATGGCAATTGCCTGGTTTACAGTTCCTTGCCTTATTATTTTCTTTGCACACCATTGTATAGCTGCCACTTCAGCCTGAAACATTGTGGCGTGTATTCCTAGACTTATCGGGATTTTCGTTTTCGACCTTATCCCGTAAATCCCAGCTCCGACTCCCTGTTCTATCTTGGAGCCGTCCGTATACCAGATCGTTTGGAGGGCCGTTTTTCCAGTCCTCTCTGTCTGGTATTTTGATTTGAACATTTTTATAGAAGTTACTTTGGGACCATTGTGTCCCAAAATGTGATCCGCCTTCAGCTCTGAGTATAAATTTTGGTGCTCTATCCCGTGTTGTTGCCCTGCTTCCCCTTGCTTCCCCTGCTTCCCCTTGGATAAATATGTGTAGTGGTGTCAGATCTAAAAAGACTTCCAATGCAGCCGTGGGAGCAGTTTTGGCCCCAGTGGCGCACAGGCAAGCAAGCCGTTGTACGCCACTTAATAGCCTTATTGTCCCGAGCTCCAGTGTCTTGGTCCACTATACCACCGATCCATAGGTTATCATGGGTCTTACAACCCTAGTGTGTAACCATAGGGTCATCTTGGGGTTTAATCCCCAGTTTTTTCCACACATCTGCGTGCACCTTCCCAGGGCAATGCTTGCTTTCTATATGACTTTTTACATGTGGGAATTTCATGTCAGTTTTTGTTAAGATCTTATAAAATTCTTAAGGTAAGTTAAACAGATTGCTGATTTTTCGCTAATAGAAAATACTTTAGACGGTTTAACCGCCATCTTGGAGCCCAAACTAAACGCGCACTTTGTTGGCACATCACACCTATATGTGAATTCAGCGTGGATCAAAAAAAATATGACATTTGTTAAATTGCTAATTTTTCGCTAATTTAAAACACGGAAAAAAATTAAAATCATCAGAAACATAATTTATTAGTGTGACGTCACGATATATCTTTATAAATAATAGAAAACTTACCCGCCATCTTGGAGCCCAAACGTTCGCTTTGCTGACACAACACGCGAGGTTCAACAAAAAATGTGACGGCATTTATTAAGTTTTTATAAAATACTTAAGATTTAAACAAATTGCTGATTTGCAAATTAAATATGTTTAAAAAAATTCAAATCAGCACAAACATAGTTCATTTGGGTGACGTCAAGTTTTGACTCTATAAAAAAATAGCCAACTTACCCGCCATCTTGGTACCTAAACTAAACACGAATTTTGTAGACAGACACATCATCAAACCTCTTAAAACCTGTGAATTCAGCTAAGTTCAGAAGAAAATGTGGTGGTATTTGTTATACTTAAATTAAAGCAAAATGATATTTATTGTCCTGGAAATAGTATCTATACTCTAGCTAATTGGTCGATTTTTAGGTCCCGAAAAAAACAATAAATATAGGTAAAATCACCAAGAGATATGACAACGGACTGATACGTCGAAAGCATTTCGATATAGCTGTTTGAATAATTAAAATATCGGCGTCTTCGGCAGCTTCACGTACGTATGTAAAACTGGATTTTTCGATTTTTTATTTCCACATTCAGTGGTAGTAACGCAAATATAGAATGCCATGAAACGTCGAGACTTAAGTTTGAACAAAAAGAAAAAATTTCTGTCAGTCGGTCGGTCTGTAACTTTTTTTGCGCGTTTAAGATATTGACTTGAAATTTGGTACACGTATATATTTTAATGAGATTTGAAACTAGATTATATTTTGATCTTATTGTGTTGAAGAGTTTGGGGGTAAATTGGGGTAAATAGGTAAATCAAGCAAGAGTCCATGTAATTGGTATTTAGTATACAGTGTGTCCCACTTTTCACGGTAACACCTTTGTAGCTCAGTTATTAGTCACCCAATTTTAACCAAGTTTAGATGGGTATCAAAGACCTTTACTATACCTTTTTTAAGTAAAACAAAACTTATTTCAGTCATTGGCGTGGTAGAAAAAACGCACGCCAATGACTGAAATAAGTTTTGTTTTACTTAAAAAAAAAGGTATAATAAAAGTCTTTGATACCCATCCAAACTTGGTTAAAATTGGGTGACTAATAACTGATCTACAAAGGTGTTACCGTGAAAAGTGGGACACCCTGTATACAAGAAAAGCTAGGTCTCAAAAAAATTTTTGGCATTAGCCACCCCCATTCCCACCCCCACTCAATTATTAAAAGGGTGAAAAAAAATGTGATTAGTGTGTGCACGAAAGGCCTCAAAATATTTTTTTACTTCATACATACATATTCTTAATCGCCAGTATTCTCCACAAAGGCTCCAAAGCCTTATTTACTAACTCACAGCAATCTCTCCTTAACGTGTCTGGGTGGTTATTAGTTGCTCGGTCTATATCATAATCTTCGTTTTATTGTAATTTATACTTAAACCATAATCATAGCTTACTATCTAAAGCTTGTCTGCAGGTGTATGAGCTCATTCTCGCTTGATGCAACTACACTGTAAAAAATGTATGTAAAATTACATTTATGGATGTAAAAATACTTTGAAAGTTAGTTCAATTTTCTATTAAATTGTACATAATTAATTTATTTTTACCATGACTTTCAGGGCAAGGTTAAACATACTTATGGTTTATTACATAAAGTAAATTAAAACTACATACATTCGTGTATCTTTACTTCAATTAATGTAATTTTCGATATAATTATGTATAAATTACATAATAAAATGTATAAACACATAGTTAATCCGGTGAATTACATCAGTAACGCGTCGGCGCAAGTGCTTTTGTACACAATTATATGGAATTTTTACAGGAAAGCAGGAAACATTTCAAACATTTGTGTACCATTGCCAGAATAATCGCTGCCAACAAATGGGACATCAATTATCCATGTAATCGCGAATACATGGAAAATCGATGGTCCATTTGTTGCAAAACAATAAATATGTTTAACTTTACCCTGAAAGTCCCGGTAAAAATAAATAAATTATGTATAATTTCATAGAAAATTGAACTAATTTTACCTTAACTTTCAAAGTATTTTTACATCCATTTTTTACAGTGTAAGGTGGTATCATCTGCAAATCTCAAGTTAGAAATTTTGGTTCCGCCTATAGCTATTTCACCCTGCCCGTTTCCAGCACACGTCGCATCACGTGTTCTATATATGGCAAGAGTAATGGTGACAGAATACAGCCCTGTCTGACGCCCTTGTCAACTTTACATTTATCGGAATTAGTGTTGCCTACTTTCCTAAAAACAAAGTTTTCTTCATATAGTGGGCGAATATAAAAGGCCAGATGTTTCATTCAATACTTAATCACGAAATTTCTCACGGGAATGTTTTTTTGAACTTGTGGGCACATACCACATAATTTCTTTGAATATTTAATATGAATGTTACTTCATAATTTATCGTGTAATATTCTAGTTCAACATATGTCGATACTATTTCTGAGTACCGAATGAAAAAAATTAGTCGTTTCTGTTTTGTTTTGAAACTACCTCACGAACCTATTAAAAGATGCAAAGCTTTCTGAAAGAGATATTTCAGTCCATTTATTTTGTGAAGGAATTTTATATTAAGTGACCTGCTCTTGTGTTCACGCAAATACCGGCCTGGCTAGTTCTTATCATTAATGCACGAGGGAAAAAACATTGTAGATATCTTTCATTTTAACTGTTTGGATTTTTCACTTAAGCTTACCGTTAGTCTCGACGGGATCGTTCGCGTTTACACTATTTCGAAATAAATAAATATACCGGAGTAAAACTAAAATGTGTAACGACTTGTTTTACTATAGGAATGTTTTTGCCGGTATTTGTTATAAACATCAACGGAGAAAAGTTGTAGTCGGGCGTAGCCGACGGCGAATATCATTTGATTAATATTTAGCTCGAACATGCGTCAATTCACGTTTACGGTTTGCCACTGAAATTAAGTACATAATCAATATCTTCTTTATTTTAAATTCGTTTCGTAATACTCTCATTAAATACGACTGTCATAATATACGTATCTGCTTGTCACTGCTTGTTAATTTTTGCAAAATGTATTTTCAGTTTAGATTAAGTTAGAAATAGACAATAACCTTAAATATTAATACAACATATTTAAAAATGTCAGAATAACTAAAATATAAAGGCAAGTTTATTTAAAAAAATGCCCTAAAAAAACAAAAGGGTATTAGAAATAATAAACCCTTAACTAAACTTTCAACCGAATGCCCAGATCATGTTTGTGAAGGAAATCGCATGATTAACGTAAAGGAGCGTGGCAAAAACCTAAAATGTTTAGAATGCTCATTAGTTCTTTCTTTGAAAGACATAAAAAGTAAAAAACATTGTGGCTTACTTTTAATTTGGAATGTTTTTTGCAAAAATTGCTCATTCGTTTCAGTTGTACGTACAGGAAAAGTGCATGAAGTAAACGAATATAAGCAAAATTCTGCAATTCGAAAAACAAATAAAAAATACAACACAATGATATTACTACAATTAATTTTATATTTTTTAAACATTTAAATATTCCCGCCACCTTCGAAAAATGCAGCGTTGCAAATCAATTTCAACAGCTGCTTTATTTATACATAACAAATTTAACAAATTTAGGATTTAAGTTTGATTAAACTTGTAATAACTTTTGTACAGTTGATTTAAAAAAAAACTGGTACACTTTCTTTTAGCTATGTAAATCATTCGTTCTTTGATTGATATTAATAAGCTTACAAATGTCACTTTGACGTTAATCAGTGGCGTCATTATTAAAAATGGTTCGACATCTAACAGATATTCAAAAATTTCGAATTGTTTCTAAAATTGAAGATAGTTGGTTCATAAGAAGACTTGCTGCTGAATACAATGTGAGTAAAAGCACGATAATGAGTGTTAAAAAATAATGGGAAACCAACCAAACGGAATCCCGTAAAGTTGGTTCCGGTAGGCCCAGAAAGAGCAATAATCAAGAAGATGAAAATCTTATAAATTACCTAAGAGAAAACCCTTTTCAGACTGCAGTAAATGCAATTTCAGAGACAAATTTCCCTGCTTCTGTGTCTACTGCTTGCAGAAGACTAAAACTACAAAGCGACTTGAAGAGTTGTTCAGCGGCTAAAAAATACAAACTTTCAAAAGAAAAGAAGCAGGTTTAATAAATAAATACCTATTATTTCTGCTTATATCATTGTTAAAAAATATTATTTTGGGTATTCAGCAGATAACTTTCAAAGAAAACATTCGTTTCTTTCATATACCATTGATGCAAGTCTGACCAAAAAGGAAGATCAACAAGACTCCCCCTATGGTGACTTGTCGACTTCTTTCATACACCTACCATATCTAAGATTCAGCATGAAAAGCAATAAAACAACCACTCTTTCTATATATTGATGATTCAAGTCTGATCATGCTAATATATATAATATTAAGTAGCTCTAGCCCTACCTAGAGGATACTACATCACAATCAAACGTTTATTACATTTCAAATCCAAGAAAATACTAAAAAGCACAAAGAAAATAGATGTCTTCCTGTCAGTTTTTTGACATGAAAATATTTCATTTTTATTTTCAAATAGTAACTTTTATTTCAAATTGAATTTATATCTTTCTGACGAGTTCTAAAGAGAACGAAAAAGATTGTACAATGTTTAAAGGCATTAATCCATCGAACATATATGAAATACTTCATTTATTGGACATGCATTCGGTGAGCGAAATTTTATAACTATTTTCTTTGTGCTTTTTAGTATTTTCTTGACTTTGAAATGTAATAAACGTTTGATTGTGATGTAGTATCCTCTAGGTAGGGCTAGAGATACTTAATATTATATATATTGGCATGATCAGACTTGAATCATCAATATATAGAAAAAGAGTGGTTGTTTTATTGCTTTTCATGCTGAATCTTAGATATGGTAGGTGTATGAAAGAAGTCGGCAAGTCACCGTAGGGGGAGTCTTGTTGATCTTCCTTTTTGGTCAGACTTGCACCAATGGTATATGAAAGAAACGAATGCTTTCTTTGAAAGTTATCTGCTGAACACCCAAAATAATATTTTTTAAAAAGAAGCAGGGTAGGATTATTTTTGCACTCAACTATATAATCAATGATGAAAACTTCGATGGACATGTTCGCGTATATAGGCCTCCTTCCACCAGATACGACGAAAAATATACTTTCGATCCACAAATATCAGGAAGGTTTTCAGTCAATGTCTGGGCTTGGATGAGCCTAAATGGGTTAGGTGTGTGTTGGAACAGTGGTGATCATCTCAATTCCATTAAATATATTGAAATATTAGACAATATTATGTTGCCGTCAGTAATAGAGGTGTTTCCGGAAAATAATTTTATTTTCCAACAAGACAACTGCTCCATACATACGGCCCATCGTGTCAGGCAATAATTTCTTAATAAAAACATAGAGTTGTTACCGTGGCCATCTAAAAGTCCGGATTTAAATCCAATTGACAGTGTTTGGGGACTAATGGTGAAACATATAAGAAAATTAAATAACCATCCAAATAATGCCCAAGAATTGGAAGGGATAATTGAAGACACTTGGGAGAACTTGTCGTAAGAAGTTGACCTTGCAAGAAATCTGATTTTGTCCATGCCTGCAAGACTTCAGGCAGTTTTAGACGCTAATGGAGCAATGACAAAATATTAGTTAATTCTGTATTACGTAGTTGAAGTTCATTTATTTTATTTTTTTTATTGTATTTTTATGTTCAGTTTGCATTGTTTACATTTTTTTTAATCTCAAGTGGTATTTTTGTGTTCTTATTTTAAAAATAGAATTATCATTATTCAGTTAGTATTTTAATTACAACCATTAGTAGAATTATCCGTAACAAATATTATTTTTTTAAACAATAATATGGCAGGCTTGAAAATGTTTTGAAAAATTTATTTTCTAATTATTTTTTAAAATTCCATTTGAATAAAATAAAAAAGAAAGGTTTAATAAGTTTAAAAACACTAAGAAAACCGGTCTCCTCCAAAAAACCCATGTCCGGGGTAAATCACCTCTTCTCCACCCCCCTCTCGACATGCCTGGCCAGCCCTATTTACAGACATATGCACACAACTAAACTATTAAGAGTTGTACCAGTTTTTTTTTTAAATCAACTGTACTAGACGGATGATTTTAACAGAGTGTTAATATGAAACTACTTAACGTAATGCTAGTTTTTGAAGCATATTTCTAAAAAATTGTGGTGTTAAGAGCGTAAATTAACTTAGTCTAGCCTGCATCCGAGCTCTACTATGTCGAGTACGGCATATTTCCGAATCGATTACTACGAAACTAAACGGACGATTTTATTTTTATTGTAAAATCACTTTATTAGTATACCAAATTATATTTAAAACTGTAAAAGTTAATTTTAATAAGTACCTTAAGGTAAAATCTACGTTAGTTTGTTCAAACCTGAGAGGCAGTGTGTATATTACAGTTTCCATATCTTGAGCAGTTTCGTATTTTTAAAACAAAAACCTTAGTAACATTTTGCTCTGAAATTATAATAAAATATAGTTTATATAAAACAACACAGTTTGCATGCCTCTGACGAACACCCTGTGTGATTTGTGACGGATATGGTTCAGTTTAAAAAAGGAGTATTGCACGTGATATTCTACCTATGTTTCAAATTTGAGATAAAAAAATTTTAGGTCTTACAGAAGTTATCGTGTTTAATAGGAATTCCCAGCCGACGGCGCCCGACTGCAACTTTTATTCTTTTCGTAATATTCTTATTAAAAATATCTCAATAACATTTTAAGGTAAAATTGATATATTATGTAAAGTTCGTTCCAACCTGAGAGACACACTGTATATTGCAATTTAGATTTCTTGTGTTTCTTGGTATTTTTGTGTGCTTAATCAAAAACTTTAATAACATTTTTCTCTAAAATGATAATAAACATGGTGTATATAAAATATGATAGTTTTCACGCCTCTGGCGATCATCCTGTATGACGAATATGGCCCAATTTCAACAGGGAGTTTTCTACCATGCTATTTTACATATGTATCAAATTTGAGACAAAAATTTTAATCTTAAAAGGAATTATCGTGTTTACAAGAATCGGTCTACAGACATACATACACACAGACTTGTCCAGTTATAATATACCTATTTGATTACACCAAATAATAAATGGTACGGACACGCCGAATTACTTTCTCACGTGACTTAGATATGTTTGTTCATAAGTAAATTACTTTTATGTGCATTTTTTGGGAAAACCAATAATGGTATATTGTTAGATTCGTAATGTAGGTACTATTAATGTACAAAATTGGAACAAAATTGTTGAAGACGTTTTCGAGATTTTTCGATTTTTTCAGTAAACTGTCCTTAAGGATAGGATTTTGCAGAGTGAGAGGGAAATATGCATTTATTTTCAGTTTATTATAAATATTTAAGAAGTCATAAATGATATAATCATTAAAATAGTTTCAGGTACTTCCCATTGCTCTAAGAAATACAACCATGTACAGTTTTTATCATAAATTTTGTATATAGTTAAATGCTATCATACTTTAATAATGAAATTAGGAACTATCTTCATTGACAAACTACGATGTTCAAGTACAACAGAAATGTACAATAAAAAAAATAGTTGTATTCGTTAGAACAATAGCAAGAATCTAAAATAGTTTTAAAGATTATACTATCTTTGGTTTTTTAAATATTTAAAATAAACGCATATTTCCCTCTCACTCTGCAAAATCCTATCCTTAATTCTAGGGACAGGCTAAAAATTTAAAAAAAAAATGACTGGATATACGCCAATTGGTTTCGGTGCTAGGCTAAGCGACAGTCATATAGACACACACATACATACAGAAAATTTTTGTGAAGCGTTTTTTTTTAGTTTCTAGTGTCATATAAATAAAACATTTGTCAAAAACTCGAAATAGAATTTTTGCACCTTTACAGTCGAAAGTAAAAAAGATAGCAAGAAGTTTTGGAATAAATTAGGGGTTCGGGAAGCATTTGTTGAAAGAAAAAACATTGAAAGTGTCGTTTTTTCGTTGTTCTTTTTATATATCGCTGGTTGTATATGTCAGGGTGACAAATTTAGCATATCAAACTTTCGGGCAATTTCAATAATATGTAATTTTGCAAAAGTACTTGAATTTCTACTACACAACGTCATTTATGACAAAATCAGTACAAAAATCACTATCCATCAACACGGTTTTATGAAAGGGCGCTCTACAACCACTAATCTGCTTTGTGTTACACAATTTATTTCAGAATCCATCGACGATCAATCCCAAACCGACATAATTTATACTGATTTTTCCAAGGCATTCGACAGATTTGACCATAATATGCCGCTTAAAAAACTAAATTATTTCTATAGCTTGATAACATTATTCAGGTCTTACCTGTCACACAGAGTCCAGTATGTTACCTTCAATGGATTCAAGTCTGTCGAATACGTTGCTACCTCGGGAGTACCTCAAGGGTCATTTCTTGGACCACTATTTTTCACAATATTTATCAGTGACATAGCGGATGACTTAACAGACAAATTAATTATTTAATGTATGCTGATGATTTGAAGCTCTTTTCTAGAATTTATACCATCGACGATTGTCTTTATATGCAGGAAAGTTTTATACAAAATAAATAACTGGTGCACTGTTATGAGCAAAATTAAATAGGACAACTATTTTTTTCTAATGTAAATCTCTCTCTATTTGCACACTTCCAATGAATTATGACAACTAACTGACAATGTCACAAAAATTAAAGTTAGATGTACACAACTGGATTTTAGCAAAAATACGTTATAAGACTTGTCCTATTTAATTTTGCTCACGACAGTACTAAATACAATCTTCCATTAAATTCGCAGAAATGCAATGTTATGTCTTTTACACGTAAGTTCATACCAGTTTCCTACGATTATAATATAGACAATAATATACCTCATCGGCCCGAAACACTACGTGACTTGGGTATTATCTTTGATAAAACTCTGTCTTTTAATACACATATTAGCACAATATTATCAGAAGCCAGCAAAACTTATGGGTTCATAGTTAGAAATTCCCGTGATTTTTCAAACCCAGATACGCTTAAGATGCTCTATTGTTGTTATGTCAGATCCAAGCTTGAATATGCGTTACTTGTTTACCAGTTAGAATCGGGTCAAC